>JARFYF010000104.1:60966806-60977072 GCA_030265395.1 Rhina ancylostomus
CGTACAGGTTAGGAAGTTGTGGGCATGCTATGTTGGTGCCAGAGGCGTGGCAACACTTGCAGGCTGCCCCCAGAACATGCTACGCAAAATATGCATTTCACTGTGTGTTTCAATGTACATGTGACTAATAAAGATACCCTATCTTATCTTATTTTATAACTACCTGTTGTACCTGCTCACTAACTTTTTTGTGATTTGGGCAACAGCGGTTTGCGTCCATTGCTTCAACTTACATACAGAACTTTGCAATTTGATTATTACCGATTACCATTCACCCTATCCCATACAAACCCACACCCCACCAATTTTAGCAAACAACAAAACAATATGAGGACAATCTAAGAAAACTGTTCACAACCTGTATTTTAAACAAAATGTTTAATTGAGCCATTGTGATTAATGTGAGTTGTAAACACCTGGGAAATAAAACATGCAATAATACCTGTAAACAGCTAAGAGACAGTCTGACAAAGTGGCATCTGAGGTTTGCATCCAAATTCAAGGAGGTTTACTGCCGATATTGATGTCCTTATTTTACAAATAAAGTCAAAATACACATTTAACATGACAAGTGCTGTTTCCCTTTCTTTTTCTTCGTTTGCATTGAAATCTTTGGCAAGTATTTGAAATAAAAAGGTTATGTTAATAGGATTAATTTTCTTCTACACTAGGATTTGTTAGTAACTGCTCTATTCAACTGTTGTGCCAAGATCATGGTGCAAGTCTGCCAGTTCCTGGTTACTGCCTCAATGTAAGCATAAAGTAGAAGTACCCTGTACCGCAGGAGGACTGACTGCCCTCCAGACACATGCACAGAGACAGAAAACAGATACCTCTGGAGGTTTAAGCCTTGAGTACCATAAAGATTCCAGTTGTCTCTCCAGCCCTGCTTATATAATTTCACAGGTGTAAATTATTTACATTGAATATATCTTGAGAAATTAAACAAATATAAAATCTTTTTGATTTTTTTGAGGAACTAATATTCTCAAATATTATTTGTCCAGAATCACAGAGCCCTTAACCACATCTCATCTATTTCTAACACCTCTGCTTATAGCCTCTCTCCTCCTGTACAAAGCAAGAGTAGAGTTCCCCTCATCCCCACCTTCCATCCCATCAGCAGTGGTATTCAACAGATCATCCTTCGCAATTTTTGTTAGCTCCATCAAGGTTCCATCATGAAACACATATTCCCCTCCCCTTCCCTTTCAGCATTTCAAGGGGATTGCTCTCCTCTTGACTCCTTGGTTTGCACCTTTGGGCCTGCCAACCACTCTCCATTTTATGGCAGTTTCTCATGCACATGCAAGAGGTTCACCTCTTCCCTTCCCACCATCCAGGGACCCAAACAATCTTTCCAGGTGAAGCAGTAATTTACCTACACTTCTTCCAATTTAGTTTACTGCATTCGATGTTCACAATGTGAATTTGCCTGTCACCTATCCATGATTTTGGCTCACTTTTTCTCTTTCTACTAGTATAGTCTGGCTCACTGGTTATGTCCACAGCTTTACCATTAGCAATTCATAACCCATATAAAAATGCATAATCTCACTCTAATTGCCACATTAACACCTTTGGACTTACCCTTTCCCTTTGTTCTGTCCATCCCTCCCTGCCTTCTCTGCCACTGAAACTAACTTGTTTTTCTCTTTCCAACCATAAGGGGTTTTGAACCTGAAACTTTTACTCTGTTTTCTCTTTCTCCAAATGCTGCCTGACCTGCTGAGTGTTTCCAGTACATTTTGTTTTTACATCAGATTTCCAACATCTAATTTTTGTGTGCAAGATGGCATCCAGATGCAGCACAACCAGCTGGACTCAGACAGTCACATCTGATTGACCTAACCCCAGGGAGGAGGCAATGTCTACTCATCACTGGGACAGTTGATCATAAGGCTGCAGGCAGAAAACATCAATAATGACAGATTCCTATGTAATCCTCCTTGTCATATCCTGCTTCCTCTTGAGAGACATTCTCTTCTAATTTGTAACCTGCAGGTGGCCTGACCAAAGTCACTTACTTTCCCCATCATCATTCCAGCATCTTCTACTTGACCCATTTTTATTTAAGATGATTAAGAACTTCAACTCGATAAGGCAGTGCAATCCTTTGGGATGAACAGCATATTTATTACTGACAACTTAAGAGCAATTAGCAGAGCACTATTTTAAATATTACAATGCTTTTATATATATATATATATATATATTTAAATATCTTTTCATAAAATTAGAAATGATACTATCTGTAGTAAGATTTCTTGACATAGTAGCATTCAAAGTACTTCCACTAAACTCCAATAGAATATGAATAATTGTTTCTCAAACTTGAATGTAATTGTTCAAAATAGGTAACTTTCTGTTTTGTATTTAAAGACCGACACATTCCTGTCTCTAGACCTAAGGGATTAAAATGCATGGTATCCTCCTCTTGCCATTAATCATCTCAGTGAATGTACACCCACACACCATCCCACTATAAGAAAAATAATCAGTTGCCTCAGACAGCCTTTTCATTGAATCATAGAATGGTACAGCACAGAAACAAGCCCTATTGGCCTACCTGATCCATGCCAATCATGATGCCTATCTATGCTGATCCTATTCACCTGCATTAGGCCAATATCCCTCAATGCCTAAGTACCTGTCGAAATGACTTTTAAATGTTACAATTGTATCTGCAACAGTGTGATGGCTGAGAACAGTTGCAGATACAATTACCTATGTAATTTTACCTGTGAAAGGTATTTGCCCACGTCGCCTGTGCTTTTGCAAGATATAATTTTGAATCCACTGGTATCCAGGGCCCAGCAGTAGAAAATACAGCAAAATTCAACCCTTTCCTTAATTTGTGGTGTTTAGCTGCAGGGGAACACTAATAATCACCATTACATGTGAAAATGATGGAATTCAGAATATGATCCATTAATAAATAGAGTCACGTTTAAGAACAAGCATGTATTTACTTGTTTTCTTTTCACTTATGTTCTCTCTTGTCAATCATGAAAATCATTTGAAGCATTTGTCTCAGGGTATCAGCTGGGTGCCAATCATTTTGATATTCAATAGAGCTGAATGAACCACCCGGAAAACGAAGGAATATCTTCGATCCCATCCAAACATTGAGACACCATAAAACAATGATCTTTTGTAAAACCCACCATGGAACAAATATCTGTCACAAGAAGCAAAATGACATTGTGCAATATTGTAAACAAACATTTGTTTTCTACAATTCTATATACTAAGGGAGGCAATTGCATCTTGAAAAAATAGTCTTCTTTAGCCCTACTATTTAAATTACGAGGATGTTCTTTATAAATGTTTCTACTATTAGAGCATAGACAAAATTCTCCTCTCTCATTTCACTCTGACTCACAACACATTCTCTGTTCAGGACTGCACCTTAAGTCCAGTTAGTCTACCATGTCAAGATGATGATCAAATCTTCAGCTCACTCAAGTGGACTTGAAAGAATTAAATAAAAAAAGCACAAGGCTTTAGGTTTACTCTTCAATGGTGTAACAAATATCTAAAAATAAAGATGGCTTCCACTTACTCAAGAGAAATTTTGTTTGAAATCGAGTAGTTGAGATGCAAGTGTGCAGAGGTATGTGTTTCTCATAAGGTTGGGGTTTTAAGCAGTGTATTAATCATGTTCCTAATACTTTAATACAAAGACAATTTGCATCTGATCGTGTTGAGTGTGCCTGCCAGGACATAGTTCTACACAGGGCTTTTAATACTTCTCCCAGCATTGAATACTACATTGCTACAAAAATTTCATTTAAATCCCTCTGCCACAGATATATTTTAAATTAGTGACAAGTGTGATATTTTTGACAATTGGGATGAAGGCACAAAAAGATAGTCTATGACAATGGCATCAGCCTCCTGCTATACATCTTCTGAAGCCAGTTTTAAGGCTGGAGCCTGAAGCCATTAATCACTAGTCAGACGTTGCAGTATACGGCTGCCCAGCTTTGTTCTGGTTCAAAGCACCACAACACCCTTTCAATAGGTTAGCCCAGAAGTTGCTGGAGTGAGATAGCTTATAGTGAGTGCCTTGAGTGAGATGTTTTCCTTAACCCATGCCTCCAATAAATTATGTGCTACAGGTCTGTGAAATGCAAGATCAGAGGTCCATCTTAGACTCTGTGAATAGCTGGACTAATGACCATGAAGCTGAAGGTTAGGAAAGGAAATTAAGTAAAAGACAGAGGAATTGGATCAATTAGTGTCAATGTAGTTAAAAATAGACTAGGGAAGTTTAGAAATAGTAAGAGAAGTGTTAACAGTTACAATTAAAGAAAGCATTAAAAATAAATAAGACTACATATTCAATTTTTCTCTTTCATTGCATTTGTGGATATAGAGTCATAGTGTCATACAGCATGGAACAGGCCTTACAAAAGAAACTCATCCATGCCGACTGAATTGCCCAGTGAGCTAGTCCCATCTGCCCGTGTTTGGCCCATAGCCATCTAAACCTCTTCTATCCATGTGTTTTTCTAGATGACTTTTAAATGTTGCTGATGTGCCTGCCTCAACTACTATTTCTGGCAGCTCATTCAAAATACACAACACCCTTTGCGTGAATAAGCTGCCCCTGATGTTCCTTTTAAATCTCTCACCTCTGATCTTAAACCCACGCTCTCTTGTTTTTAGCACCCCCTCCCTGGGGAAAAAGGCTACGTACTTTCGCAACTGCCTGTGCCCCTTGTGATCTTATATGCTTCTCTAAGTCACCCCTCAATCTCCTACATTCCAGGGAATAAAGTCCTGGTCTGTGCAATTTTTCCTTGTAACCCAGTGCCCCCAAGTCCAGGAGACATCCTGGTAAATATTTTCTGCACAATTTGAATGTTTATATCACAAAATAGCAAAGGTTGTAGATAGATACAGGCCTAGTGCAGGCAAATGGAATTGGCATAGATAAGGATCACAGCTGGATTGGTCGAGGTGGCCTAAAGGGCCCATTTCTCTGCTATATGATTCTACCATTCTATGAAAATACCAGAGCTGATTTGTTAAGGGGTTTAATTTTTACTCAGACTACACGTCCAGCAATGTCCTGAAACTCAAAGGACAAGCTGCCATTTTCACCAGACCAACAGCAGAGCAGCAGAAATCATGCAATGATTTATGGTGATTCACAATTTCAGGCTTATCATTTTCTTGCCACAATATATTTTTTGTGCACTAGTGACACTATGTGCACTGAACTTGCCATTATTTTTGCAGCAAAAGCTGGGCCTTTGTGTTTGAATAAAGGATACAATTTGGGGATCCCAAGGGTATGAATCATATTGTTCAAACATGCTGGTTTGATATCTCATGAGCAACAAAGGTTCAAATTGTTTATAGTCATTGCTATGATGAATGTAGATTGGACTCTAGCTTTATATATATTTATGTTTCACTTCAATTAAACAAAAGCAACATTAAAAAAACAAAAAAAACTTTTAATTTTACCAGATTAGATTAAAGATGGGTAATGGAATGGTGCCGGTGACATATTGCAGAAACCTTTGTCCTCAAATGGACCTAATTCAAGGATTTTGTATTACAGTGCTGTCAAAACTTGAATATACACGCACACACACACACATATACACATAGAGACACATGTGCACACAAAAAATCAGTAGGACATCTATGGGAGCATTGAACACTCCTCAGTCAATAACAGTAACACAACAAATGCATTCAGAATATTTGCATATCTTTCATAATGAAATCATAAATTTATTTAGATACAGGCTCTATGCCCACAATAAAAAGTGCTCAGATAGAATTTTACCATTTTACACTGGAGAAGAGTAACTAAACACCAAAAAGAAGGTATATTTACCTAGCTTATTCAATTTCAAGAACATCATGAGGTATTTCACCGATGGGCATAAGGAAAATGGATTTTTGATGTTTGAAGAAGTGCCAATCTATCTGAGAATATGTATGTAAAACACCTCATTATCAACATAATTACATCTCTCTTAGATATGGTTCTCCACCCTAGCCATTTATGTTTTTCTTTCAACTAATGCAAGCGAATTGACTGCTACAGTCACCATATCTGGAATATGAAATTTGATTAATATACTCAATTTCAACCATATCATCTCTTGTTTGAAATTAGCCTCTGCATATCTGGAGCAGGAGTTCATTTCATTTTGAAATGAAAGTGTGACATTATGTTGACAATTTAGCTTGCCTGTATTGTTGAGAAGTTCATGCATATAAATACAAACAATTACTGTGCTCCCTATCTGAAAATGTCTGAAGATTAAGTGTGCCTGTGGAGTACATTTTATATTGTGCTGTCTTTTTTGATTACATGTAATCATCAAACTGATAGGATTTTAATTTCTGGATGTGATTTAAACTCTAATGTAGAACAGCGAGTCGGAACAAGTCTTGAAAAATTCCATGGAGAATATTACCCTTTCTGTCAGAATTCATTTTGTTATCATTGCACTTGTGTACATTCTAATATGGAAAGTGTCTTAGCTTTCTAAAGACAATTAGAACAGTGTAATGTATTCTTCGTCATGTAGCAGCATTAAAATTTTTATTGAAATTTGCACTTTAACGTCATTTTATTTAAGGCTGATGTTATTGGAAGAAAAAAGAAAACAAGACAGATAAAAATAAAAATGGAATGTGCTTTATTCCCAAACCTATTAGTGTGAATGTTATCCACAATAGACATTAAACATGAGTCACTCAAAATTATAGAGAACAACACAAGTCTTACCATTTACTGTGCACATAAAAGAAAAGCTTCAATAATGCATACATAGTGTCTATCTGTCCCATGTTTCAACCCTCTGCTAAATAGAGGCTGGAGAATACATAGCTGTTCCTCTGTTGAATCTATTTATTGGATCATTAAATCACTGTAAAATTCTGAAGAAGAGTTAAAAGGAGACTGTATAAATATGATAATAATGGACTCCTGTAAGTTCTTTGAAGGTCAGTAGTGTCTTACAGACTATATATGCTCATCAATATTTAACATCATCGAAATGAAAATAATACTGGTCTAATTTAAACAATCCCAGTGGTGTTTCTTTTGTACCGTGTGTATCTCACTCTATAGAAATTCGACTGATCAAGATTACAGTTTCCGGGGACTTAACAGATAGAGGAAGAACCCTATGAGTCTGATCAGCTCATGTTGCCGGATATCAAATGATCATTGCTTCAAATAATTGGTCAATGGTAAAAGTTCATGTGCCAAAATTAATCATGAATATTGTTTGTGTTTAGCATACAGAATTTTGGCTGAACATTTTACTAGTTTTCTTACTTGGCATTTTTTTACACCAAACTTATTTCTCACCATTTCAATCTTGCGAGTTTATTTTTAGCAAGATAAGCTTAATGTTGGCTTAAATAGTTTTAAAAGTTTATTTAAAGACATGGCTATTGCTGATAATGGCAACAGTTACTGGTAATACTCACCTGGAGGTGAACTATCATCCTTTAGGTGAAGGTACTTCCTCATGGATGTTTGGTAGGGAGTTTCAGCACTTAATCTAGCAATGACAAGGGAATTGTGATACATTTGATCAATTGTGATCAATTATGATAATATGTGAATTAGAGGGAGTTATCAATAATTCTTGACATCTGATCAGGCATCTTTTGAATCATCTGCAAAGCCATGAGCAGTCAAATACCCTCGTTCTGCATTATATTATTCTTTGAAGTGTAATAACTAAAGAAGATCTTCTTACTAAAATTATTTATCAGAACCCTTATTCAATGAGATAGAGCCAAAAGCCAATGAATCTTCATTATCTGATCCATATTATTTGTTATTCAGGCATCTGCAAGCAATATATTATGTAGCATATGTACATGATCCAAATTCAAACATAGCAAATCTATGGTTGGCTTTCTGTATAATGTCTACATTGAGATTTGTATCAACATTTTACTGAAAGTGATTCAATAGAGTTTATATCATTTGGCTTCTCTGAAAGAGGCAGAAGGAATGTGCAATAACAGGGAATTGCTTTCTTGGAAGTTCTGTGGGTTCATCAGCTGAGTAAGAAGGACACAAATTCGTGGTCTATGCTGAGTTTGTTGATGTCAAGCAGTGTGACAGTAGAGTCAAGGCCATAATAATAACTCAGAGACACAGAATGATAACCAGAAAGGGGAGAAAGGGTTCCAGTATTGACAGGGAAACCCAGAACATTCAACACCTCTTTGCTATTAGCAGAGAGGTGTGTGGTGAACCACCAAAGGTGATGGATTCATAACCTACTCTGCAAGCTATCCTCCCCTTTGGCCTTGCTCCATCCAGGTCTTGCATAACATAGAAACGAATGTGAAAATCAAAATTAAACAGCTGATGCTGGAAATATAGAACATAGAACTGTGCAGCACAGCAGCAGGCCTTTTGGCCTAGGATGAACATAGAACAGTACAGCACAATACAGGCCTTTCGGCCCACAATGTTGCGCTAACCTTTAAATCTCGGCAAAGACCATCAAACCCCCTTCCTCCCACATATCCCTCTATTTTAAATTCCTCCATGTGCTTATATAGCAATGTCTTGAATTTGACCAATGTACCTGCCTCCACCACTGCCCCAGGCAGCGCATTCCATGCCCCAACCACTCTGCATTTTTAAAAAAAAACCTTCTTTTGATATTTCGCTTGAACTTTCCACCCATTACTTTAAAGCCATGCCCTCTTGCATTGAGCATTGTCCTTAGTTTGTAAGTGAGTGATAGAATCAGGGGGCAGTTGATGGGGAATGAAGAACAAAATAGGATGAGTGTAAATGGGTGCTTAATATTCTGTCAAACTTGTCCTGTGGGTGAGTGGATGCAGTGGGACAAATGGCCCACTTCTGTTCTGATTTATTCTCTGACTCTCTGAATTTTTCAACAAGAACAGGTCAGAGGCTGTGTATCCTGCATCAAATGACACGCACCCTGATTACCCCAAAGCCTTTCCACCATCCACAGGACACAAGTGTGACAAAGTTCTCCATCTTTCTGGATGGTGGTAGTACAAACAATGCTTAAGATGCTCAACACCACTGAGGCTAAAGCAACCTCCATCTTTATTGTGAAATAGTCATTACCTCCACCACTGGTGCACAGTGTGCTCCATTTACAGAATGCACTGCTGTTATTCACCGAGGTTCCTCATCAGCATCAACCAATCTGTGAGCTCTCTACTGAGAAAGACAAAGGTAGCAGAAATATGGGAACACCACCACCTGCACATTCTCCTCCAAGTGACACAGATTCTCCTCTGATACACAGATCACCCTTCAAGTTCCTCACAAGTTACACTAAGCCTTTAAAATGTTGTAATTGGTTCACTAATACTCCTAGTGTGTAACAGGTGGGGCTTAGAGAGATATGGGCCAAACGCATGAAATTGGGACTAGCTGGGTAGACAGCATGGACCGGTTGGGCCAAAGGGTCTGTATCCATGCTGTATTACTCTATGATTCTATGAATACTAATGAGAAGTATTCATCTCAGACCTTACCCATATCCTCTGGCTCCACACATAGACTTTCCTTTCTCCATGAATGGACCTACTATTTCCCGAGCTTCCCTGTTGCTTCCAATATATTTGATAAAAGGTTTTGGGATTCTCTTTAATCCTACCTGGCAGGGCCATTTCATGTCCTCTTATTGCCCTCCTAATTTCTTTCTTAAGTTCTCTCCTACATCCCCTGTAAACGTCAAAGGACTCAATCAGTAACTAATGCCTACACCCAACTTACAATTCCTTCATTAACCATGCTTAGATAGCCACATGAATGACAGAACAATGGAGGGCTATGTGGGAGGGAAGGATTGGATAGATATTACAGCAGGATAAAATGTTGGCACAACATTGTGGGCTGAAGGGTCTGTACTGTGCTGTAATGTTCAATGTTCTAACCAGGGTCCCCTCATTCTACTATCTTTTCTTACCCTGACAGGAAAATGCAGACTCTGAGGTCTTACTATCTCACCTTTAGGTAGGATAGGTTAGACTTTTTCTCTGTGGAATGAAGGAGACTGAGGGGTGACCTGATAGAGGCATGTAAAATTATGAGAGACAAAGATGTAGTAGATGGATCTTTTCCTCATGGTATGGGTATCAGAAAGGAGCATAGATTAAAGGTAAAATTAGAGAGTTTTAAAGGGGATTTGAGGGAAAAGTGTTTTTTAAACCACAGAAACAAAAACGAGGAGGTACTCAGTGACTTGGCAGACTTAAAGGTGGATAATTCCC
>JARFYF010000104.1:61060383-61072514 GCA_030265395.1 Rhina ancylostomus
AGTTCAGAGCAGAAGTAGGAGAGCAGAAGAGCAAATAGTTGCAGTAATAGATTCTTCTTCCTTCATCTTGGCCTCAGACTTCTTTAACCCATTGCCTTTACCTTTGCGACAGATTGCTGGTGGGCTGAGTTGCCTTTTAATGCTTTCCAAATGTTTTGAAACTGTTGACCAGAAATTCATCCTCAGTTGGTAGAACTAAATGTGTTGTATGATGCCATTAGGGCATTGTACTCACGTACCTCCAAAATTCATTCCATTGATGTCATTTAACACTCCTTTAAAACACTTCAATCTAATTATCTACATCCCTTTAAATCTGACTCAGATTTTGTCTGTTAAATCTAGAAAATGACCTTTGCCTTTCAGTTTAAGACTGCAGTAGGTTGACATTAAACTTTGGTGATATCGCAAAATGCTCATGAATGATACAGCAGTCCACATCATTCCATGCCAATATCATGCAATAAAAGCTGTATGAACAAGATAAAACTGTGCAGACCTTTGAACACTTTCCAGCCTGTAGCTTCACCAGTGGTCTTACCACACACTAGGTTTAACTGGCCTGATATAAATGCATCACCCAGCATGTTTCCAGGACAAAATTGTGCTGAACCATTCCCTGCTTCTTTTTAAACTGATTAAATGCTGGCAACTGTTTTCAATAGGAGATTTAGTTGCTTGTCCCAGACTTAGGTAATGTGCATGTCAGGAACTAAGCCAGGCTGTGGAGGAATCGAGTTAGATTTTTATTCTTTGTGTTGCTATCCAAAACTGGGTCAGTAATACAATGATAATAATTGGTAATGTATGCAAAGCAATTGTACATCAAACAACTTCTCACATTGTGCACAGAGCAGGGAACTTCTACCAACCCTGAAGCACCAAACTCCTCTGAAAATAACTATTTAAGTTATACTGCTGCTGTTCAAAGGAAAAACACATTACTTGGACAAGCAAAAAAACACAACTTCTTGTTGGAATAGGGACTATTGAATGATTAAAATATTAAATGTGATTATTTATGCAATTAAAAATAATTATGATTTAAAAGCAGCTTTAACCAAAATATTAGATATTTGAATATCAATAGTTTTGAATGTTCCAGTAGAAAATGCTTTGCCATTAGTAATCTGACAATGCTCAAAGCCCACTGTGGGCTTGCCCCTATCTTTGTGACTTCCAAAAGTTAAACAACCTTCAAATGCCTATCTTCCTCCAGTTCCTGCCTCTTGCATATCCCCGAGGTTACAAACCTCTTAGCTTACAAACTAAGAATTTATTTTTTGGATGAGTTTTGCAAGGAGACAAGTAGAGGATTAAAGAGCCAAAGCAGTTAGTCCTATCCAGCTGGCGTTTGACTGACCCTTACTCTCCCCTGTTTCCTCTGCTGATAACTGAGCTGGACCGCAATGAACTAGGATCAGTTTCAGATTGGTGTAAAAAATGTGAGTCAACACAGGATTGGATTTGGATGCAAGCAGAGCTACTCAGTCAGAATGAAACTCACCTCCTCTAATTCCAGAACCTAGGAAATTGTCCCAAACTTATTGTTGTCTTGAGCCAATGGCTAGAGAGCTGAGGGGATGTCAAACTGAAACCCAGTCAAGTTGAAGAGTGTGACCTTGACTATATGGTCAGTAAAGTCCAGACCATTGCTGTCTCTTCACATTCCTCTGTACAGTTCTCTCTTTCACCCCCACTCTCAACCTCTGTCCCACCTTTCCCTTCCCTCACTGCTTACTCCACCCTCCTTCTCTCAAGCTCTCTCCCATCTCAATCTTTCCCTCTCCTATTCTCTAGTCCTCTCTCTTCTTGCTCCCCTCTCCTCTTCCACTCTAATGGGCAATAAATTCTTAGTTCCCTAATTGTTTCTGACAAAATGTGAATATGGCAATGATTCTGTGAATGAGTTAAACATTTTTATATTTGTATCAGGGATCAACATCCATATCTGACCTTATGAAGTTGAAATGATGTAGACCATTGAAACCATTCAGCCCTTTATGCCCAGGTCACACTCTGAAAGAGCTATCCAATTAAGCATGCATTACAGCATCCAGTTAAATGACATAATGACCTAGACGGACTATGGCTGTTGTCAATGTTAATTATATCATTAAACTCTCAATATGATGCAATCTAAATCTACAATAAAATTTCCTTTTAAGATTCTTGCATAGAAACACAAAAGAAGAAAAGGATCTAATAAGATTATTTTTGATATATTCCAAATACCATGACTAAAGATAATTTTTTTACAGGATATAGCATTCAGGATTTAGGGTTTTCAAACCCATCATTATCTATTGATAACTTATGGATCTAACTTATCATTCAGAGGGAATTACACTCAAATTGTGGTGAGACACTTTGCCTTGGGACCACGGTGTTTTGATATCTTATTTTTAAAGTGAATGTGACTCTTAAATATTGTATTCTTCTCATTTTTTTTCCTTTGGCTAAAGAATAGTAATTATTTATTTTGCATATCTGCATCATAGGTATCAAAAAAGGACACTTATAAAGATGCACCTACTGCATGTGACAGTTCGTTTTCTTTAAACCCATTTCTGATGTCCACATTTCACCCCGTATAATGTGTTGTCTGAATTATAGATGCAACCTTTATAAAACACCAAATGCCACTGAGACTTGGACATATTACACTGGTCTTCTGCTTATCATATGGGAGTGACCCACAGAAAATAATATCCCCTGGAATATGAGACCAGGGCTATTTTGAAATACTAATTGCACACTTCGAGCTATCATAACATTATCATAATGTTAATCATAATAATTAAGGGTCCTCATCACCCAGGATATGCCTTCTTCATGTTACTACCATCGGCGAGGAGGTAAAGGAGCCTGAAGACCCACACTCAACGTTTCAGCAACAGCTTCTTCCCCTCTACCATCCATGAACACGTGAACACTACCTCATTATTCCTCTTTTGCACTACTTATTTTTGTAACTTATAGTAATTTTTATGTCTCTATGTCTTGCACTATACTGCTGCCACAAAACAACAAATTTCACAACATATGTCAGTGATAATAAACGTGATTCTGATTCTGAGTATAATAATTGAAGAAGTGGTCATTACTAAAGTGATTGAAAGATCCCAAAGGAACATTTAGCTGTTGAGGAACATCTTTAAAATGAAATGCAGCCAGAATCAACTCGAGTAGCTCTCTGCTTAGAGTGCTCTGTGATGGACAGTATTTTGGTTCTCAAATCAATTGGCTGTTGAACTACTTTCAGGTGAAAGGCTATTTCTGCAAAGCAATGTTTTTTTTTCATTAACAGTCAGGGCACAGTCAATAACAAATGAGAATAAAATATGTTGTCATGCACAATATTTCTGCATATCATATGAAGGATTCAATTCCAGTGAATATTTATTTAACTTCAGTGACTTTTACATTAATGATGCAAATAGGAATGCAAGACACACATACTTCCAATGAGGATTGCATAAGATGGCATCTCAGTTGGTGGGTTGTGTGGATACTCCTCATGGCCACCAAAATCATGTGAGATGATGAAATGAATCATTACCATTCTATTGGTCTTGAATTATTGTCCATATAGTGAAGGTGAAAATCTACCTCAGAATCTGTTTCCCTGCTATTCGAATGGGTTAACCATTCCACTAGAATAGCAGAACAGAAGAATATCATTCAAGCATGTAAAACATTCATAGTCTAGTATAATCAACAGTAATTCGTAAAAATAATAGGTGGAGTTGCATTGGCAGTTAAGATCATGTTCAACCTGCTTTGGGAAGCTAACAAGCTTGACTTAAGTGCCTTTCTTATAATATTGTCGCCATTTGTAGGGATGTGTGTACAATAGTTTTCTGAATAAAACTGAAAAGAAACCCATCTTTTTCTTTAATCACTTTCACCTGAAGATAATGTTGTTGGTGGCAGGTGCATAGTTCTCCTAACAGAAGTTAGAACTATGAAGGAAACCATTATAGATGAATATAGAAATTATGTCCTGTCACAGTCATGGCTATTTCCTTAATGGGGACATCGATGAAGAATAATGGGGTAGAATTTTTATGGATGTTCTCCTGATGTCCTGTCATACTTTAGGCAAGAGGTCAGTGGAACCTTCAATGAAAAGAAATACACACCATTGTTCCATGATCTGTACTAACCTTGTGGATTAAGAAATCTGAAGTGGGTTTTTACTAATGTTGCTTGGTAAGTAGACATTGGTATTTTGCTATAGAATGAATACTATGTTGAAGTAAGCATTCTTTAGTTTCATATGTTAATTAATGTACCATTTTAATTTACTGAAGCCCTTTGCTTAACAAGAGCTTGGCTGGAGTCTCAAAGAGAAGCAAGGGGTCTAGAAGGCATGGGTATGGTGGGAACTTACAGGTTGGTCATCGTTTGCTGAAATTACAGTTGCTAATAATGGGCCAAATGGAGAAGGAAATGTATATATGTTAGAAAAAGGAATCTGATATGAGGATCAAATCTTTTAATATCTAAAAGATCATTGAGTCCTTTGAATTAATTTCATAGCATTGACTGGTCCTTTGTATGACCTGACTATATCTTCCTTCTGAACATTTGGCTTAAGTGTAAATAAATTTAGTTTCTATTTCACTATGTATCTTAATAACTGAAGTAATCAAGGGTTCAGCCAATGTTGTATGAAGTTCATAAGATAATCTTTTTAGGATACTGCAATTGGTACTTACGAGACATTCTTTTATTTGGGGAAACCAAATGCAAATTTTGTGACCACCTTCAAATTGTGTGACCACTGTTTTGTCTGCAAGGATAACCCTGAGCTTCTAGTTGCCTGTCACTTTCATTCTCCATCTCATTCCTGCTCTGACCTACCTTTGGTCTCCTACACTGTTGCAAAGAATCACAGCATAAGGAAAAACACATCTTCAGCATAATCACATTGCAGCCTTCCAGACTCAACTTTGAGATCAAGAGTTTCAGAAAATCAGCAATTCTATCCTTATAGCTCACATTTCCAAAATTCACAGTTTTTTTTCTCTTCTTTGGTTAATTGAGATTTTATTTGCCACCTCCTAATTACATCTCCCCAAACAATGCTATTGTTATTCACTTATTTTAACTACCATCTTTCAATCAGAATCACCACAATTTATGTCATTCAATCTCTCTTGGTCTCTGCCCTATCAGATATCTTCCCCTTTGTGATCTGATCAAAGGTCATTGACCTGAAACATTAACAATATTTCTCACTCTGTGGGTGCCGCCTGACCAGCTGAGTATTTCCAGTACTTTATGTTTTATTTAAACAACTCATGACTACTGGATTCCATTGCTGAACTGTGTTATCTCCACAGGTACAGAATTAGTAAGAAACTTATTCTTTGGCACCAGATGATACCCTTCACTCAAGGAAGTTCGGCAGGACTATTTGAACAGAAATAACAATTTAAAGGTCTGGACAAAATGTCTGCTCATAGTTCCATTAACCTTTTGTGTGTCTGTGGATACAATTAGATTAGTTGCCAACCTTTATGACTTCTTCAATGTTGAGGGTCATTTTGGACTATGGTTAATTCTTGTGTTCATTTCTGAGAAAGGAACTTGCACTTCAGATATCGAGACTCCTTATTAAGGCAGCAGTTGTTAGAGCTGCTCCAAGATATCCAAATAACAGATCCAAATATGGGGGATTTCAAAATATCCTGGAGTTATAGAGTCATACAGCATGGAAACAGGCCATACAGCCTACCATATCCATGTCAACCCATGGGCACCCATCTGTATTAATCTCATTTTCCAGCACCTAGCCTGTAACCTGCACCTCAGCAAATTTAAGTGTTCATCAAGACAGTTCTTAAATGCTGTTACTGCCTCTGGTTCCACCATTATCTTGGTCAGTCCATTCCAGGGACAATCAGGCCTGTGTAACGGACTGGTTGTGTTGCTAGACAACTGTCTGTGTTGCGATTTCCCATAACACGAATCGTTAACAAAAATTGTTGTTTCTTTCACATTCTGTGTTTATTTATTTAGTTTTTTCTCATATAACTTCCTCAAGAGTGAATTTTTATTCTGTGTCTCAAAGTTTTTGGTAGTGATTTCTAATTTCTGTAAGGGCAAATTACCATTACCCAAACTGTTGCAATGCAGAGTTATATTGTACTCACAATTCTCTGGGTGAAAAAGGTCCCTTCTCAGATCCCTTCTAAATCTCTTATCCATTACCCTAAGTCCATGTCCTCCTGATGTGGGGAAAATTTCCTATCTGTACCTCTCATAATTTTATATACCTCCATCATGTTCCCCGCCTGTGCTCCAGGAAAAAAACAGATCCAGCCTCTAAACTTAAATCATCCATCCCAGGCAACATCCTGGTGAACTTGTTCTTCACCCTCTCTAGCACTGTCATATCCTTCCTATAGTGTGGTGACCAGAACTGCATGCAGTACTCCAGGTGAGGTCTGACCAATTTTTATAAAGATAAAGCATAATCTCCCTGCTCTTGTAGTTAACAGAGTAATAAAAGCAGGTATCCCATATACCTACTTATCCACATTATCTACCTGCACTGCCTCCTTCAAGGATCTTTAGATTTGCATGCCAAGGTCACTCTGTTCCTCAGTAGTCCTAGAACCTTACCATTCATGGTGTGTGTCCCAGCTGCTTAGTACTCCATGATGCTATTACAGTGCCAGCGATTGGGGTTCGATTCCCGTCGCTGTCTGTAAGGAGTTTGTACGTTCTCCCGTGTCTGCGTGTGTTTCCTCCAGGTGATCCGGTTTCCTCCTACATTCCAAAGATATACGGGTAGGTTTACATGGGTTTAGAGGGCAGTGCAGACTCGTTGGGCAGAAAGGGCCTGTTACCACGCTGTAAATAAAATCTAAATTTACAATGCATCTCCTCACATTTTTCAGGATTTAACTCCATCTGCCATTTCTTAGCCCACTTCAGCAATACATCAATATCACCCTATATCCCAGGATTACCCCCTCCACACTGTCAACAACTCCACCAATCTTTATGTCATCTGCGAAATGACTGATTTTGCCTCCTACATCCACAACCATATCATTCATGTATTTACAAATAGCAGGGGTCCCAGCACCGATCTCTGTGGAACACCACTAGTCAAACTAAATTTGGAAAATAGTCCTCTACTATCAGCCTCTGTCTTCTACTGCCAAGCTAGTTTTGGATCCAACTTGCCAAGGATTCCATGGACCCTAACCTTTTGGACCAGTCTCCTACGTGACACCTTTTCAAAGACCTTACTGAAATCCTTGTAATCCACACCTACTCACCGCCCTCATGGATACACCTTATTACCTCCTGAAAAAATTCAATCAAATTTTCCCGCCGCTGCCTGTAAGGAGTTTGTACATTCTCCCGTGTCTGCGTGGGTTTCCTCCGGGTGCTCCGGTTTCCTCCCACATTCCAAAGACGTACGGGTAGGTTAATTTGGGGTTTAAAATGGGCAGCGCGGACTCTTTGGGCCGGAAGGGCCTGTTACCATGCTGTAAATAAAATTTTTTTTTAAATTTAAAATTTAAATTGGTACTTCTTCAGTGCAAGCATATTTTAAGAGGAATATCAGTATGTTAAGTTGCTTAAAGATTTTGATATTAATCACATTCCCAAAAAGGAGTAGGATCATAAATGACCAAGATAATGGCCCTGATTTTGATAGTAAGTGCCAGTAGTTCAAAGTGGAATTATTCTCATTAACCCAAATGTAGTAAACCTACTAATTTCAATGGTGATTGGCTGCAAAGAACAAAGGAAAAGAGAAGGTAAATTATTTTATTTAAAATTTTTCATTATGTTTTGCTCTAATCTTTTAAACTTATGTTTTTAAATATATTTATTCTTTATTTCATTTTTAGGTTTCTCAATGTTTCTTAATTTCAGAGACTTTTAGAAACATACAACAACCCTAACACACTGCAAAGCTGCGGTGTGGCTATGCTGTCTTTCAATGCTTTCAATGGATTTATGTACATTTCAACCTGGTAAGTTTGGATGTGTAATAACTACAGGCAGCAACTGTGGGCAGCCAGATCTATCTCAATGACTAAATTCATTTAATGGCTCAGAGTTTGCTTTGTATACCAGAGTCTTTTCTGAATCTCTGAAGCAGTATATCATTTCTGAAAATGCCATGTTTCCATGGAAACCCCAGACAATTTGTGTCAAGATGTAAACTTGGCATAGTGCATAAATTGAAATAGTATCTTTCAAACAATGCCACTCCATCATGTCCATGTAAGCATAACAGCAAAAATCAGAAACATGTACAACACACAGCATTACAGTGAAGAACTGGCTTCCAATAACCTTGATTTTGAGTACTTCAGGAGCAAAGGTAAAAGGGAGAACCCACCAAGATTTGAACCTATATTACTACTTTAGCAGATGTTACTTGGGGATCTGAGGGGGATTTTTTTCACTCAGAGAGTGGTTGGGATCTGGAACATGCTGCCTGAGGAGGTGGTAGAGGCAGATTCTCTCACAACATTTAACAAGCATCTAGACAAGGACCTGAATTGCCAAGGCATAGAAAACTACACACCTAATGCAAGTAAATCGAATTAGTGTAGGTAGGTACAATGGGTCGCATGGACATGATAGGCCCAATGGTTTTGTGCTGTACAACTTGATGACTCTTTAAGTTCATCAAATTAAATTTAATCCACAAGCAGCAAATTCATTCCCTCCAGCAACAATGTATTTGGCTGCAGTGTACACCATCTGCAAAATAGTCTGCAGTGGCACACCTAGGTTTCTCCTGCAACACCTCCCAAACCTGAGGGGACAAGGGCAGCAGGCACATTGGAACACTACCACCTGCAAATTACCTTCCAAATCATACACCATCCTGGTCTGGAAATATAATCGCCATTTGCTCAATGTCACCAGGTCAAAATTCTGGAACTCACTGCAGAATAACATCAGCAGGACAAGAGTGGATCAAGAAAGAGCCAATTCAGGATGAGAAACAAACGTGTTCTTTCCCATATTCTGCAAATAAATATAAAACAGTTCTGGAGAAAAGATAATTAGAGCTCTGGATTTTCTCTACAGTACAGCATTGTCCTTCAGATATACAAATTAACACATGCATTATTAAGTTCACACATGCACTATTACGTTGATGACAAAATGCACCATGGTGTGATTTTAGTCCTTTTAAGTAAAAGGATTTTCAGCCATGGATTATGACATCATGTGAAAATCTCAGCAGAAATTTTGTTTTACAGGGTTCTCCAATGAGTTAGTGAGCAATACTGACCCATAATAAAGCTAAAGGTCTGAGGTCCAATCTGTTGCATACATAGCCAACCTCTGCAGTAACTGCAGATTAGGGACTAAGACAGACTTCAACCCTAGGAACTTTGAATTGGGAAGATAGCATGCACTAGCACCTAGCCAGAAAGCAGATGTGAAGTTTAGACACAATCTGACTTGGTTGCTGTAAGACTGATGATTAAGTAGAACATTGACAGTCACCGACACAGGAAAGTTGACCATTCCGATAATGTGCTGTTTGAAGGCGAGAGCTATGGATCTCAATGCCAACAGAGTCAATGGTATTAGGTGGAAAGGGGAGAACCTGATGAAAATACTTTTTATGATGCTTAAAATCTTCATGTGTCTATTATTTCCTAAATGTGCCACAATATAATCATTCTTAAATTTCTGGTTGGCCTGCCTAATGACTTCATGTTTTATGATCCATTGATAATAGAATTTGTGACTTACGTGACAAGGTGCTCAAGGAATAATAAGAGATTGTGTTAATGTTGCTAGACAGCTACAATTATTACTGTAAAAACCTGATGAAATGTTCATGAAGGTTATATGGTATATTTAGCTTACAGAAAGTGCAGTAAATATTTGGACATCTAAAATGGAAGGGGGATATAGAATTAAGGAAAATGAGAGGAGAGCATTAAGAGTAGTTTGTGAATTATTCTAGCAAAGAGTAAGCAAAGAAACAATGTGCTGAATGGTCGACCTCTGCTTTGTAAATGTTCATGTTTCTAACTAACAAAATTGAAGCTATCGATATTTAAAGGCTGCTACCCTTTGTGTACAAGTGTTTAGGGCTTGCAAGCAATATGTTCCCCAAGAGAATCCCCCTTTAATAAAAAAAATGAATAACTGTAACATTGAAAAGAAAAACAAATGTCTCTATGTAGTCATTTTACTTCTAGTAATGAGGAAATATTTGACATGCCCCTACTGTGCTCAATGACTTACAGAAACTTTATTGGTTTAAAATAGCAAAATCCATATATTTACAGCTTTTGGCAGAGAATCAGGATTCAGTAGGTTGCTTTACGTGATTAATTATGTAAACTGTTACAGAAAAGGAAATAAGCTTCGCACTATGAGGTCTCTTTATCATGGCGTCCTGGTGTGAATAAAACTATAATTGCTTTCTCAACGACAGAAATGTGATGCTGATGAGTATGGAAAACAATTTTCTTCTGAGGCCTACCGCCCTTCCTCCCTGTTTGTATTCCACTGGGCCCAAAAACCCATGAACAATTTAAACAGCTCACGCAAGTGCAGCAGTCACAGCATATAACTTGTCAAGTTAATTTATGACAGAGTATAATTGCCAATGTTGTTAGGTTACAAAGTAAAAGTGATTGAGCTCTAAAACATTACAGCGCCTCATTTTTTTATGTGACATGAAGGGAATTCAAATATAACATATCCATTTTAAGATGAAGAATTGGTTCAATGTCCTCTTTCTTAAGAGTCAGCAAAACCAAACGATCTAAACAATAGTGGTGATGACAAGTACTGATCACTCTTCATCAGTGTCCTTCAGAATTGGCACTGATCATCAATTAAATCCCTGCACTATTTAATTGTCATTGATCTAAAGGTCAATCTGATTAAAAAGGTTGTGTAATCTGAATTAGTTATTTGGATTGAAGAACCTTGTCGTGGAGCTCCCCCAGTGGAAAGCCAGTCTGCTCAGCTGAAGGTCTAAGGGTGAATCCAGGGTGTGCACTTGGATTCACCATTAGTTCATCAGAAGTGTTCAAGGTGGAGGTAGATAAGAAGTTAAGGCCAGCATAAATCAGACATGATTATATTAAATGGTGGGCCAGGCTTAAGAGGACAGGTACCCTACTCTTGCTCCTCTCTTCTTGTGATCTTGTGCATGGGGCTAAGGAATAGCATTTGGTGTGAGCAAACTGAAATAATCCCTGCTGGACGATGGGTTAGAACAGCATTGGACCTGGATCTTATAATCTGGCACCAGCCGCTGTTGGAATCAGTCACTACTGTTGTTGAATCTTAAAGCAACCATTTGAGTGAATTAGCAAGAAGAAGAATTTTATTGAGTTTTGAAACTTTATGAAGCAAAGTAGATTTAGCAAGAGGAACAGGTGTTAATCTAAGCCCAGCAGGCTTTCGTCTGTTGTTGGCACATTCTTCAGGCATTAATGTCTAATTTTCTTATATCTCAGAAATGCCAACGTGTCCTGAAGGATTCTCAGATGAATATGTTACTGATTTTTTTTTTGTGATCATGAGTCAATGTTCAGCAAACTCTAAAAGGGAACAAAGTTCACACAGTTTTCCACTTGTAGCCAGCAGCAGGAGCTGACCTAAAGCGTTAGTAAACCAGGTGCAAAAGCAGAGGAGTGCAATTAAAAAATAACACCTGTAGCAAGTGCTTTGCCAGTGTCAAGCATCACTGAAATAAAACAGGGCAGATTAACCCCTTTTGAGCACTAAATATCCTTTGGAACTTTCACATTTGTTAACTGCCAAAGTTTATATCAGAGGGCAGAAAGGATAATTGGCTTTGGATGGAGGCATGAAGAGAAGCAGAGAAAGATCGTGATAAGTAAAGGAGTGGTAGAGAGCAAGGAGTATGAACAGGATAAGGGAGAAATAGGCTTGTGGGAGGGAAGGGAGGTGATACTGACACTGTACTCCAACTTCAGTTTATCAGGCAATAAAGAAAATAATGAATACAGGACATTCTGCACATCAACTCATCTTTTATTTGATTCAAAACCAGTAAAATTTAATATAATGATATTATAGACCACCTATTCTATGAGGTTCTCATCAACTCTGTTCAATTTTCTATTTACACTGAC
>JARFYF010000104.1:61165267-61178259 GCA_030265395.1 Rhina ancylostomus
GTGAGAAAAGGTTCTTTCAGGTCTTAAAGGTAGAGGGCTTCAGACACAAGTCTTTGTCCTTTAAAAGGAGAATTTTATTTACAAAGACAGACATGCGAACAGAATGGAAAGGAACAAATGCACACTCGCACACTCTCAAGCAGGAGATTGTGAACGTGAAGGGAATCGCAATGGGGTGAGGTACACGCGCGCACACACACACACGCGCACACGCGCACACACACACACACACACACACACACACACAATAACTGGTTACAGATGATCAAGGAATAAACAATACAATGTTTGAACACCCTGATTCTGGACAAACATTGGGTCTTTGGTCTTAGGAGTCCTTAACTAACTGCCCTGAAGTAGTGCAGCTTACCTCAACATCCTCAGAGAGACACAGAGAGAGAGAACCAAACATGCAGCACTTTTATACTTCTGGAGGGCTGGATGGTCCAGCAAGGACAAAGGTGTTTAAACGGGCTAATGGTTAGGTGTGCCCAGGAACAAAGGTGCTCGCAAAGACCAAAAGTGTTTACCTAATGGGTGGGGTGGAGCCAAACCTTGATTGACAGTGGTGTCGCTTTCAGCCATGTGCTCAATGTTGTCATCCCAGCCAGAGGGGTCAATGTTGTCACTGTCATATGATAGCCATGACCTTTTATACTGCAGGGGTCACCTGTAGAGTTCTTAATCATACAATCTGTCACAGATTTAATTCGCAAAAGGAGGCCACTCAGTCCATCACAGTTATGCCAGCTCTGTGGAACAGCTGTCCAATTTAGCTGCATGCCTTAGCTTTTACCCCACTGATCCTACATGTTATTCACTTGTAAGTAAATGTCTAATTGTCTTCAAAGAGTCCTGTAAGATCTGATTTGATTATCCATCTAAGTGAAGGAATTGTCTCCTCATTTGCCTTTAGTTTTTTAGTCAATTATTTTGAATCTGATTACTGATGAGATAAGTTCTCCTGACCTGCTCCTTCAGAACCTTGAATATCTGCTATGCTGGTAAGGAGAAGAGAATTTTAAAATTCCTCACTCAACCACTGCCCACCCCCCAAACCACCCACCCAACCAGCCTAACTCCTATGCCTTTCCCAAAATTGGTGTTTATTTTAAATATCTTTCCTTCCAGTATTCAGAAACTTGAGTTGCTTATGGAAAGGTCAGTCACTCCTTCTAAAGGCTAAAGAGCAACAAAAGAAATGCACAGAGTGTGGTTGTATACTTTGAATTACAAGTGAAAGCATTTTGTTGAGGCAACAAATTGAAGTTCAAATGCTTGTAACCATATATTTTGAAGTATTTCATAGTCAAAACAGACAGAAATAAGTAATAGTTAAAAATCTGTTGTAATTTTATTTTTCTTACAAGGTTTACTGTAAATCCAGTTTTCAATCCACATTTAATGGCCGATCATCAGTAAATAAGCAGCCATATTATTGTATACAATGAATCATACTGCCATTAAGGCAATTTAATTTAGATATTATCTCAACTATAGGTAAGAGGAAGAAAAAAATAGCTTAATCAGTGCTTTTTTTCTTAAAATTGTAAATAAAATGTGTGCCATTTTTTAAAAAGGTCATAGTCTATTCCATGTCATGTTTTACTTTTAACTCTTGAACTTTTTCTGTGTACTCCTTCATTGCCTCTTCTTTGTCTGTACCTATTAGAGGATAGTCAAAGAATTATCCTTCTCTGCTCCAAAGAAATCAATCCCAACTTTTCCAGTCTCTCCACACTACAGAATTTCCATTATGTCTGGTAAATCCTGATGAATTTCTCTATTCCACCCTGGAAGCTTTGACATCTTCCTAAAAGATAATGCCCAGAATCAAATACAATTAACCAGATGAGATGTTACCAGAGTTGTGCAATGTCTTGCTTATTTTTGTATTCAGTTCTCCTTTCTACAAAGCCATGTATCTTTATTAACTTCTCCTTCCTGCTTTGAGATTTGTCAATATGCATCTCCAAATCCCTGTGTTCTTGTATCTTCACTCATCATTATAATGCTGTGCATACAAAACTTCTTCTTCATGATCATTTTCACAACGTTCCATCCACAGACTTCAAAACTGTTTTCCCTTTATCAGGTCCAGATCATTTGTCTGTGACAATGGTCCACATATCAGAACTTGGTATTTTCCACCAAAGTGAAAATAATTCACTACTGCTCTCTGCCTCCTCATTGAGCCATCTTCATACCAACTTGCTACCATCCTTCTACTACCATGACTTTCAATTTTCCATAGAAGAAAAGAATTGCACTACTTTAACAAGTATCTCTTGAAAGTAGAAATTTTCCATAGAAGAAAAGAATTGCACTACTTTAACAAGTATCTCTTGAAAGTAGAGGTACATAACATCTACTACATGACATTAATTAGCCCTCTATTTTACTTCATCAAACAAAATCATTCAGATTAGCCAGACATGATTTTCCTTTAATTACTCCTGCTGGCTGTTCCTTATTAATTTATACTTCTCCAAATGAGAATTGTTATGGTCTTTGATAACAGTCTGTGATAGGCTTTCCCACCATTGCTGTTAGACTGGCACATTGTTACCAGATTTTACAAATGCACCATCCTTACACTGAAGCTGACAAGGCTTCTCCTGATCTTTTGCCATAATTTTGACAGAAGATATGTAGAACATCTGTGGATTTTCCACAGAAATTTCATTGGAGAATCCCTGTGGAAATTTAATCTTGGTGCCATTATTGTGTGCTTTCAAAAGTTTGGCTGTTTAGATATATGGAGACAAGGTAAGGGAAAGCATTTCCCTATTTTGTTTTGGAGAACACAATGAACATACACAACTAATGTACTGCGCAGACTCGCTTAATTCAATAAATACCATTTGCCTTTGAATAATAACATAAAATGGTTATGTGCTACCCTCATCTATATCATTCCACAGATCACCTTGATTATCTTGATAAACTGGAAATCTGCAAACACAGGAAAGTGAGGTGGAAAGGCCTTTATTTGCATTGCAAGCCTAATCATGATTTCCGCATGTCCACAATCACTATTACCCAGTCGCCATTAGCAAAAAATCAGTGAAATATGAGTCAGTGCTTGCAATCCTGCCAAATGTTCTTTCTATTCTCTCCATTTAAAGTAGCTCCCATGGCTAGCTTGGAGGAAAACAGTGGGAGAGTTGTGATGACAGGGATTGCTATCAGTGTCCCCAGCTAGAGATGCTTAAATGCATAGAGGCTTCTGTTCACTCTTCTGGATTTAGCTACAGTATATAGGCCTCTACAGCAGAATGACTAGATGACCAGTGAATACATTCAGGCCTGTTGCCCAGTTATAGAAGATTCATGCAATTCAGGCTCAAGAAAATAGTTCTTTGAATGTAATGTCAGAAAGGCCACATGCAAAAGATGTTGGATTGTTTTATATCAACACTGATGTATCTCTACTTGGAGCAGTAGTCACCTATTTATTATCTCAGGAGGTGCCATGGTGAGGAATGTAAACAATCGCAGTGTCAAGGATTCTAAGTCAATAAAAACACCGAGAAAGTTAGAGTATATCTCCAAGAAAGAAATAATCAGATAACCAAACAATTCTTTTTTGAAGTTGTGAAACCAATCTGGGATCGTTGCTCATTATGACAGATGATTCAAGCTCAGGTTAAAAGTCAGGAAGTTGCCAAGAAATTAAATACAAGGCTAACAAAAACAAATGAGTGAATGTTGAGGCCAAAGCTCTTTTCTTGCTCTTAATATTATTATAATCCCAAAATTCCATGTCATTAGATTCATTTTGTTTTATTTTCCAGGGTATCAGATGCTGTAGAATACATTTCTGAATGTTTAATGATGAAACTTCCAAATGTTGTTGATTTTTCCCATGTTCGGCTATCTGAGTTCCTCAGGCACCTGATTTAACTGAAGGCCAAAAATGCTGCAGGCCTGAGTTTTCATACTTGGTGCTGCCAATATTGCAAGGGTAAGTTAGAATGAGAAACATAAGCTTTTTGTTGAACTGAAATACACAGGTTCTGAACCTGAATGCTGCTGAAAGTTTGATTGGAGACTATGACCATTTTCTGCAGGATTTGCACTGGATATCCCCCAATATCAAATCATGCGAATCACAAAACTGACTAATTCAGCTCTGTGTTGTGTTGCCTGACACAACCCACCTCAGTGGATTTCAAGGCCTACGATTTTGTTCTCATTTCCTTCTAACTGCGTAATTAATTCTTTGTTGGGGCACATTGGAATGTTTGGATATAGAAAAGTGCTATGAGTATACATCTTTTATTCTTCCCTCAGTGTTTGCATCGTTCCACAGCCAAAAGGCCAAAGAGGATTTTTCCAATAGTTCTTCCAACATAATCTGATGCCAGTATTTGAAATGTATCATCTGATCCCTGTCTGGTAAAGCCTTGTACTTAGTTAATGAATCCACTCCATACTGTTTCCTCAAATTAGCCAAAGATTGGTAACATTATTTCCTCAGAAGCTTGCAATCTAGCATAATATATTAATCACAATATACTGTTTCACTGGATAATACCAATAAAATCAAAATATATGAGGTTTTCTTTCCTAGCAATTACTTGAACCACACAGACCAGAAAGGACATAAATTCAATACACAAGGAACACTACATTTAATGCCAGTTCAGTTCAATGGTAGTACACTTTCAATAAAAGCTAAAGATGCAGGTGATCCAGGAACTGTGGAGAGTAAGTTTCAGGTCAATGATCAGAATAGGTCATTGATCAGAAATGTTACTGTCTAGAAAGTGGTCAGTTCCTGGAAAACCATATTAGTTCATATGTTGGCCTACTATGAACCAGTCAGTTCATAGTAGGCCAACATTTTGTTTGAGAACCCTCTCCTGGGAAGTATCATTACACACAAGGCCCATGGTGCCATATGCTAATGGACATGCCTTTGAGTGTTTCATCATTGCAGAACATCATCCCTTCAGTTAGACTAACTATTAAGATAGATACAAACATTCTGTAAAATTTGAAGAAGCACAGTTCTCCTTGATACAGGAAACATTCTCCTCAGGGTTGTCTAGAAATATGAATATGACTGTTTTAGAGTGACATTTTAAACATACATATTATACACGTACAGATATATGTTCATGTATCCTTAATGTGCAAGACCCTGCTGGCCCCTCATTCCACAAATGCTCCAGATGAAACTTCAACAAACATCACCAAAACAAATAATTTGCATCTTCATCTCAATTCTGACACTCACTGAACTTTGTAAAAAGGCCATTTTGAAAAAAATACAATAACTTATGCTCCTGTAACATTTCATTTAAAATGAAGTATTTCCTATACGCTCCTGGAACCATTCAGAATAGTTTTCATGCAAACCTTTCATGGCTTTTTCAGAATTAAATGTGATGCTATCACATATTACAATAGAAGTACATTGTAAGCACAGAAAAAATTTAGCAATCTGACCTTCTACTTATATAATCCTTAACGTGAATATTTGATAGTACTCTTACTAATTTCTGAAAACCATGATGTGAATAAAGGTATTCATTTTCAACAGTTCAACAATAGTTCCACCACGAAAATTCATTTTCATTCCAGTCAATGGCATAAAAATGGAAAGAAAAGAATGAAGCTCCTGACAGCATCACAACCAGAAAGCAATTCCAGATAGAGTGCTTTCTATCCAAAAGCTTCTGAGATCCATTGCAGGAGATTGAAGTTTGATACATTATTATTGTTTTCTCTACACACAGTAATGTTAAACTTTGTCTGTTGTCAAAAATTTCTAAAAGACAAGCACAGTCTCTTTGATGAACATGTTTTTCTTTGCGACCAAAATAAAACATAATGAGAATGTCCTGAATACAATATGCGAGCATCAATTGTTTCTGCCCTTGTGCAGCAATAATTGGATTTTAATATGCTTGAGTATAAAAAGGCTCCAAATTGTTTTTCTTCAATATGATGTTCAGCTTGTAGCAGTGCATTTTAAAAAAATAACCAGATGGTTTAAACTGGATCAATGGGAAGTGAGGATTTCAACAATCTACCGTGAATACATAGATGAAAAAAAATCAGAATGTGTATTATCCATATATTAGCTTAAAATAAGTGCATTGATGAGGAATTTTATAATACCCTGTTCAATAACACTGCTGCAGGTACATCACCATATTGGATTGGGTACTAAGCTATTGCCTGAAAAGAATGCTGGTCTCCTCAGAATACGTTAATAAAAATTCAGCACCTGAATCATGACTCTTTGTGTGAAGTTGTCTTCCGGGAGTGCCCAATTTGGTTACTGGCTTAACATTTAAAATAATCCATTGCTTCATCAAGGCCAGCTTTATTGTTTGCTCAGTAAATGACTCCAAGTGATGTTGCTGGCATCAGCACCATCCTGCAACATGAGCATGTGGCTTAAGTTAGCTTGGAGACAACCTAATGAAGTGGGAGATTAGTGGTAAATATGGTAGTGCAAAGCTGGAGTGGCTGCTGAGGGAAGGCAATGGAGAGGAGGGCCCATATGGCATTATAGCACTTGATCCTCAGAAGTACACAATTGTATCTGAGCCAGATGGAGAAACAGTAAGTAAAGCAGTTCTAGTTCAGTGAGGCAGACTTTAGTATGTTCTGTCATTGCTGTAGAAAGAACTGAAGGTCATACCAGAGACAAGCCACATTTTCTCAATCTTTATGCACCTTGATCGATTCAGGTTAGACCAGTCAGTTTGCTGAGTGCACCTTAAATTGGACTATATTGCAAGGTGGCAACAATTCAACACCTTCCGATAAGGAGGGTTGCAAGTAACAGGAAAGCATTTTGAAATTTTCTGGAATTATTGGATCTCCAAACACAATGGCCCTCACTCCGCACCTTGAGCTTTTTGCAAGTAGCAGGATTTTCCAACACCAGGAGATCTCCCATTTGCCAAAAGACTAGCTTGTCTGTGGCCGCAGAGAACTATTCAGGCCTATGTCCACTTTTCCTGACATTAAACCTAATGTTTTCAAACAGGACAATGTTCACTGACCTCCATTCCAGCCAGACCATCAGGTCAGATGCTGGCTGTTCAGAAACAAGGGCTCTAATATTCTCTGACATAGCGTTTCAGAGCCTAGTGCTGTAGGTTGGGAAACTGAGAAGCTCACTTTCTCAGAAAAGGGAGCTAGACACTTCCAGAAAGCATTGAGATAACACCATGGCTATATTTTTAAACAGATTCCCTGCCCAAATGCTAGTTTGATGGAGAGGTGTGGGTGCCTGACAAAGGAGAAAGTTCTGCACCACAAGGTGACAGTTGAAGAATGAGAAGTTTGGTGGATTGTGCTGAGTCAGCAGGGCTGATTATAGAGCAGGTATTCTTACAACGTTTAAAAAGCATTTTGATGAGCACTTGAATTGCCCAGGCATAGGAGGCCATGGGTCAAGTGCTGGTAACTGAGATTAATGTACATATATACTTGATGGTCCACATGGACATGGTGGACCAAAGGACCTGTTTCTATGACTCTACGTTATTATAGTGTCAGCGACCCAGGTTCAATTCCGGCTGCTGTCTGTAAGGAGTTTGTACATTCTCTCCTTGTCTGTGTGGGTTTCCTCCAGGTTCTCCCTAGTTTCCTCCCACATTCCAAAGATGTACAAGTTAGGAAGTTGTGGGCATGATATGTTGGCGCTGGAAGCATGGCGACCCTTTGGGCTGCCCCCCAGCACATTCTACGCAAAAGATGCATTTCACTTTGTGTTTCAATGTACACATGACTGATAAAGATATTTTGTCTTATCTTACCTTATTATATGTTAGTGCAGCCTGGTTGGGAAATAGTGGCAGATGGGCTATGGCAGTCATGGGGTTACATAGGATACTGAGGGTGAGTTTGAAATTGCTGAGGTTGATGGATAGGATTCGTAACTATTGTTAGAAAGTATGGTGATTCAGCTCTCCTTTTACTTGCTTCCTTTCACCAGGGAAGCCTCTCAACACGGGTTAACAGGAAACTTGATAAAATGAAGTTATGTGACTTCTTATAAAGGAGAGCTAATTGGTTGATCCATGCACACACTCTGCCCCTTCTCCAACTAAAATTTCACACGTGTCAAGGTGACTTAGGATCCTATATGTGTTTTGTCAGATGATATCAGATGATGTTTTCTTATCATCTGACCTTGAGGATGTGTCACCACTCATTTCAAATCCACAGATTTTGAAAGTTTAAAATAATGTCCATCATATTCCCATTCACCTCCAGCTCATGGTCACTGTCAGGAACCTAAGTGCATTCAGCTGAGCTCTGATGCATTAAAAGTCAGTGAAAAATGCAAACCTCTAGAGAGCAAGCTGCAGGTACTTATAAAAAGAAGTCCATTTCAGCAACAGATCTGGAAACACCTGTGATTTATCCCAAAGGGTGTGTCATCAAGTTTGGTTGTTTGCTGCTTTCTGCGGCAGAGGTAGTGACACTAGTTAGGGAGTGTGACCAGGATCCATCAGAGAAGGAAATTAAGGAATGGGATTAACACGTAGAAGCCAAGGAAGGAGAGGTTCCTGCATTGTGGACACTCATCAAGTCAAAATAGCAAAAAAGAGCTTCTGTGGAAGAACTTGTCTCCTTCCCAATGTACAGATCTCCTCTCCCCTCAATCAGCACTATCAATATTCTGAAGAAATATTCCTCAATACACACAAAATTTTGCATCTGATGAATACTTTATTGAACCAAGACAGTGAAAAATCCCCAATCTGCAAAGCCCTAACACTTGGCTTATTTAACTGCCTAGTGCTATTATGGGGTGTTTTGCCAGTGGCTACAGCCTGGGAGGTGAAAGGTTGTTAACTTTCTGCTGTTTGCATGTACGAAAGCTGTGCTGGGTGACCACATAACGTTCTGGATCTCCATAGCCCAAATGCAGCTTGATTGGCAGGACAATGTTAACCCAGCTGACTGGCTGCCACCAGCTAGGGCACTGGATGAGATTCTAGCAGAGCAGCAGGTAACATAATTCTTTCCCATCAAGTCAATGACACTCAAGGACTATGCTGTAGCACTGTCATTGGTCCACTCACAAGGTGAATGCAGGCATGGGAGACTTCTCTCTTTCCTTCAGATTTTGTAACTCCAAGGAAATGCTGGAGTCCAGAGCTAAAATGGCAGCTGACTGAGTTTGCAACCAACAGAACTGTTACTGAAGGTTATATCACCGTAAGCTCTCTGCTGTGCTCTGTAATTGAGTGCATAGTCTTGATGATCTGTGATAAGTCACCACACAACATTTGAACTGCTTCTTGATGCTCCCTGATATCATGTCACCGGCTCACTGGCTTAGAATGTGTTTGTGCATCAACTTCAGTTTTGTCATGCATGGCAGGCATTTAAAGTCTTCATCAGTGCCCTCCACTATAAGGTCTTTCTCCAGCAACTTGGTTTCTGGGTGCCCTATCCCTGCCCTAACTTAAATCCAGAGCACATCTTCCCATGCAGCCACCTCCAGTCTATGCTTTGAACTATGCAAGGACATCACACCTGTGCTACTGCAGGTAGGATAAGGTCATGTGATGGTCGTTCTTCTAATATGCAGCATTCTTCTTCCTACCTCAGTGGCCTGTTATCCTTTTACTACATAAGGTAAGTAAAGAAGGACACATCATAGTATTGAGGCCCCTGGATGAGCAGAAACATTTGAGTGAGTATCCAACAGCACCTAAATATGTGAGACTTATATTTCAGAGGCAACAGGGTCCCTGCTTTTCCTCCTTTCCTGTTGTCCAGAATATAAACAGGATACCTTCTCTTTCGGGGCTGGTGGCCCTGCTGTGCAGTTCTAGCACTGTGTTCCTTTATTCCAAATTATTTCTTTGTATCTCTATTTTTATGTCTCCACTATGAATAATGTGTTTACCAATTGCAAGTATTGCTGTAATTTAACTTAGACATTTAGAGACTATCATTTTTCAAAAATGCTATCTAGAAAAACAATTACTTATGATAAGAGGTGTGAATGAAATGTAGTATTCAGAATTAGATTGCACTTTTAAGGCAAAGTATCAGAGATACATGAATAATTTTTTTGGCTTTATGACAAATTATCAATATGTCATTATTTCTTTAAATAAGAGTGCATTTGCAATCAAATGTAATTATTTGAACTAATCTCAAAGAATTCACAACACTGAGAATTTAAAGATGTCTCATTTATTCGTGAATTTATTCCCCTTTTACAGTAAGAACCCTAAATGAAGGTCTAAGGCTCATAGTGAAGGAAATCCCCAGGATGGAAATAGTAGAAGAGAAAGTGAACATGAACGAGTGGGTTAATAGGACCAACATTATACTTTCAAAGCATGAATTGTCATAGGAGGAAAGGACTCGACAGTTTTGGTATCTTGGGAAAGAATGTATTACACTCAGAAGCAGTGCAATTACTCTGATTTCTAATGCATTAAAAGGGATGCAGGAAGGTGAAAACATATAGGAAGAACAAGAGAGATCTCAAAAATCTTAGATGAGCTGTGGTTAGAGCAATATTGATAAAAATAGAGATACATGGAAAGTTGCAATAGAGAGAAAAATTGGAGGTCAGAGAAGGATCATTTACCAGATGTCAAGCCTTTTTTTTGTTTCCCAGCATAGGAGTGCAAGTGAGTGCTCTACCACTAATACTGCAATTAGTTACATTTCAGATAATAGTTTCCTCCCTAATAGACATCCAGTCACAGTTCTGAGTTATGAGTCTAAAAAAGACCACATAAAAATGGTAATTAAATTATTTATAGCTGTTTTGTACTCTTTTTCATGATTTTCCTAACTATCCAATTATGAAAAATTTTCACAATAGCTGTAAAATGTATATTTGACAGGTCTTTTTTATTCATTATCAATGATCAAACCGTCTACAGTAACTACAAGAGGTAAATTGTCATATCAAGACCAAAAGGTTAAGAAACATTTTTCAGAATAAGGTCAAAGCATAAACGGTCATCTCTAATAACTGGAATGAATAATTATCATGATAAACTGATTGCAAATGCATTTCCGAATTTGGTCTCTGCAATGTAATTGTCCAGTGCGGCAATGTTTTGCTGTGATGGCTTTGTCTCTGCAGGCACCCATTCTTACGTTATTTAGTGGCCTTCAACTGCCCTCTGTCGGCATAAACACTCAATAACTTTCTCCGAAGAGTTAGAAAAGAACTGATGGATCATTTAGGCAATAGACATTATAAATGTTTATTGTACATTGAAATGCTTTGCATCAGAAATGGAGAGAGTAAGTTAATATTAGTGAAGGAACTATGTCACATGAAGTTAAATTATTCAACTTGTGAGACTTTTATTAGTTTATCTAAAATGAACAATGAAATGTCTGGTAAAACATAGCATATTGAAACACCTTTAAGATCCTGCAGGTTCTGCAGTGACAGGAAAGTGAAGTTTTATGCAGTTCTCTGAATTTAGAAATCTAATATGAAAAACATAACAATTATTTTAGTAAGAGAATTTTTCAGCAGATTTTCCTTGAGTGCAAACTGTCAGGAAAATCTGAAGATGCAATTGAACTTTTCAATCATGAGTTCTGTCCTAGATAAAAAATAAACCTGTATGAAAGGGAAAAACAATTTGATAAAAACCAGACAACTACATTATAAGAGTTAGAGGGGTATAATCCAGATATGAATGAATATATAAAATAGGATGAATAACATGCCTATTAAGGAGACAATGGACATAAAGCAAAGTGAAGGTGTGTTAATAACAGTAAAACAAGAGTTTCAAATTGAAGTAACTGACATGAAGGATAAGGAAAGAAGAACCAGGAGAGCAAGTTTTATGAGAAAAAAGGAATAAAACAAATTTAGTCAATATCAATATGAGCACACAATCCAGTGGATTCACAGGGCTGACATTTGGATAATGAGTTCAGTTCCTAACACTCTATTATGCTGAATACAATTACTATACAACACACAAACAGAAAGGTTACAAAGATAATTGTTAAAACAATGGATTTTAAAAGGTCATCACTAGCCTTCACAACCCTGAGATACATTCTGAATCTATTCCAAAAGCACCTAATACCTTCTCAGGTACAGATGGTTTGGGATATAATTTGATTCACAATATAACAAATGACCTTTCAAGAAGATTTCAGAGTGCATCCAAATAGCTTGAGGGCTTCTGTATTTGGCCAGGAGAATATGATTTGTATGAAGAAGAAACCCTTAGAAATCCACATTCAGCAATGTGGGACAAATCAGTCAATTTTATTGGCTACAATTCTTCCACAGGCATTAAATGAGAATACTGTTATGCCAGCAACATTTTGTTTTCCTGGTTGAGACCCATGGTAAATCAATACCCATAGATTTCTTTTGGCTCATAATGGGTTAAGGGTACACTACTGCAGTGGTTACTTGTACTTAGGAGCATTTCATAATGGCAGAAGAGGAGGCCATTTGGCTCATTGAGTCTGTACAGCTCTCAAACCAATCCCATCCATCCCATTCCACCATCTATTTCCCTGTAATCTATTCTACCACACATGCAGTAGATCACTACCCTGTAATCTATTCTATTGCACATATCTGTTAAAGCCATCCCTTCCCAATTCTCCTACCAGTCATGACACTGGGGGAAATTTACTGTAGGTAATTAACCAAAAGACCAGCAGGTCTTTTGGGATGTGGGCAGAAACCAGAAAACCCAGGTGAAACCCACACAGTTAGAGGGAGAACATGGACTCCACACAGCACACTTTGATGTACTGGATAACATCACCCAGCTCCAATCCCTCTCTTTAGCTGGGTTGTCCGGTTAGACTCAATGAGTCTAACCAGGAATCTCTTGCTTCTCTTCCTGCTCTCATGCCATTAAATCTGGCACCACATAAATATTTATCCTTGTCCCCACCCATCCGCTTCCTATTTCTCTTTGACATGCTTCCCTGGAAGCTTACATCATTAAGACATGATATAAGTTTCACCATGGATGCTGATGATA
>JARFYF010000104.1:61214084-61225739 GCA_030265395.1 Rhina ancylostomus
TCTAGGGTAGGGACATGTTCGGCACAGCTTTGTGGGCTGAAGGGCCTGAATTGTGCTGTAGTTTTTCTATGTTTCTACCACCATTGCCGGCAGCCCATTCTACACACACCACTCTCTGAGTAAAAAAAACTTACCCTGACATCTTCTCCATACCTACTCCCCAGCACCTTAGACTTATGTCCTCTGGGGCGACCATTTCAGCCCTGGGGAAAAGCCTCTGACTATCCACCTGATCAATGCCTCTCATCATCTTATATACCTCTATCAGGTCTCCCCTCATCCTCCGTCACTCCAAGGAGAAAAGGCTGAGTTCCCTCAACTTGCTTTCATATGGCATGCTCCGCATTCCAGGCAGCATCCTTGTAAGTCTCCTCTGCACCCTTTCTGTGGCTTCCACATTCTTCCTGTAGTGAGGTGACCGGAACTGAGCACAGTACTCCCAAGTGGGGTCTGATCAGGGTCCTATATAGCTGCAACAGTACCTCTCGGCTCCTAAATTCAATTCCATGGTTGATGAAGGACAATACACCATATGCTTTCTTAACCACAGAGTCAACCTGTGCAGCTGCTTTGAGCATCCTGTGGACTCAGACCCCTCTGATCCTCCACACTGCCAAGAGTCTTACCATTAGTACTATATTCTGCCATTATATTTGACCTACCAAAATGAACCACTTCACACTTTCCTGGGTTGAACTGCATCAGCCACTTCTCAGTCCAACTTTGCATCTTATCTATGTCCCACTGTAACCTCTGACAGCCCTCTATTACTATCCACAACACCTCCAACCTTTGTGTCATCAAAACTTACTAACGCATCCCTCTACTTCCTCATCCAAGTCGTTTATAAAAATCACAGAGTAAGGGTCCCAGAACAGATCCCTGAGGTACACCACTGGTTACCAACCTCCGTGCAGAACACGACTATTCTTTGCCTTCTGTAGGCCAGCCAGTTCTGGATCCACATTGCAATGTCCCTTTGGATCCCATGCCTCCTTACTTTCTCAATAAGACTTGCATGGGGTACCTTATCAAATGCCTTGCTGAAATCCATATACACTACATCTACTGCTCTCCTTTCATTTATGTGTTTAGTCACATCCTCAAAAAGTTCAATCAGGCTTGTAAGGCAGGACCTGCCCTTGACAAAGCCATGCTGACTATTCCTAATCGTATTATACCTCTCCAAATGTTCATAAATCTTGACTCTCAGGATCTTCTCCATCAGTTTACCAACCACTGAGGTAAGACTCACTGGTCTATAATTCCCTGGGCTATCTCTACTCCCCTCCTTGAATAAGGGAACAAGATCCGCAACCCTCCCATCTTCTGGAACCTTTCCCGTCTCCGTGAATGATGCAAAGATCATCGTCAGAGGCTCCGCAATCTCCTTCCTTGCCTCCCACAGCAGCCTGGGGTACAACTCATCTGGTCCCGGCGACTTATCCAACTTGATGCTTTCCAAAAGTTTCAGCACCACCACTTTCCTAATATCTACATGCTCAAGCTTTTGAGCTTGCTGCAAGTCCCCACTACAATCCCCCAGATCTTTTTCTGTGGTGAATACTGATATAAAGTATTCATTAAGTACCTTCGCTATTTCTTCTGGATTCATACACGCTTTCCCACTGCTGCACTTGATAGGTCCTATTCTTTCACATCTTATCCTCTTGCTCTTCACATACTTGTAGAATGCCTTGGGGTTTTCCTTAATCCTGCCGGCCAAGGCCTTCTCATGTCCCCTCCTGGCTCTCCTAATCTCCTCCTTAAGCTCCTTCCTGTTAACGTTATACTCTTCCAGATCTCTAACATTACCTCGCTCTCTATACCTTTTGTAAGCTTTTCTTTTCCTTTTTTATAGCCTTTCTACACCACGGTTCCTGTATCCTCTCTTGACTCCCCTGTCTCATTGGAACATGCTAATGCAGAACTCCACACAAATATCCCCTGAATATTTGCCACATTTCTTTCGTACTTTTCCCTGAGAACATCTGTTCTCAATTTAATCTTCCGGCTTCCTTCCTGAGAGCCTCATAATTCCCTTTACTCCAAGTAAACGCCTTTCTAATCTGTCTGTTCCTATTTCTCTCCAGTGCTATTGTAAAGGAGATAGAATTATGATCACTATCTCCAAAATGCTCACCCACTGAGAGCTCTGACACCTGACCAGGTTCATTTCCCAATACCAAATCAAGCACAGGCTCTCCTCTAGTAGGCCTATCTACATATTGTGTCAAGAATCCTTCCTGAACACACTTAACAAACTGCACCCCATCTAAAGCCCTCACTGTCTGGAGATGCCAATCAATGTTTGGGAAATAAAAATCCCCCATCACAACAACTCTGTTATTATCACACCTTTCTAGGATCTGCTTCCCTATCTGCTCCTCAATATCCCTGTTACTATTGGGCGGCCTATAATAAACACCCAGTAAAGTTATTGATCCCTTCCTGTTCCTAACCTCCACCCACAGAGACTCCGTAGACAGTCCCTCCATGACATCCACCTTTTCTGCAGCCGTGACACTACCTCTGATCAACAGTGCCACTCCCCCACCTCTTTTGCCTCCCTCCCTGTCCTTTCTGAAACATTTAAAACCCGGCTCCTGAAGTAACCATTCCAGTCCCTGAGGCATCCAAGTCTCTGTAATGACCACCACATCATAGCTCCAAATATTTATCCAAGCTCTGAGCTCATTCGCCTTGTTCACAATACTCTTTGCATTAAAACAGACACATCTCAAACCGTTGGTCTGAGCAAGTCCTTTCTCTATCACCTGCCTATCCTCCCTATCGTACTGACTACAAGCTTTCTCTATTTGAGAGCCAAGCACCTCTTCCCCAGTCTCTCCAGTTCGGATCCCACACCCCAACAAATCTAATTTAAACTCCCCCCAGTATGAGGTAAAATCATTACCAAACCATTACCAAATATGGACAACATGCTGCAGGAAGTCCAATAACGCATAATCAGGATGGCACTGGAGAAGAAAAAGTTTGAATACTTGCAGAAGTGTTTTGAAAAAATCATCAAATTAATGTCAAGCTTAAAAAAAGCAAATATGCTTTTGTGCACCAAGATGTGATTTACTTAGATCCATGTATAAATGATAATGGGCTGCCACCAATTAAAGAGAAAGCTGGGGCCATCATCAAAGGCAGGAAGGCTGAGAGCTTTACTTGTCCCTTCAAAATTCTGAGAAAGGAGTTGAAGAATTTTGTTGGAGCTGGCAGAAATTGCAAGGGATAATCTTTTAAACATGGAGGCTGAGGATGTGGGAGTGGATATCTGATTACAGAGATGCAGGAAATAGATGAAATATGGTCAAGGGTGTTGTCAACAGTGGGAGAGGGGAAGCCACTGTTCAGGAGAAAGGAAGTCACCTCAGAGGAACTTGTGTCTCCTCAGTGGAGCAGATACAACAGAGACAGAGGAACTGGGAGAATGAAGTGATGTCCTTACAGGACGACTCTGAAATAAAATCAGCAAATGGTTAAAACACCCAGCAGGCCAGGCAGCACCTGTGGACAGGAAAAACAAGTTAGTTTGAAGTGTCTCCTTCCCACTTTCTGATTAAGAGCCTTCAACTCTGTTCCATCTTTTTCCTAATGTTACCTAATCTGCTTGTTTGTTGTTTCTAGCATTTTCTGTTTTTAATTCATATTTCCAACATCTACAATTCTTTATATTTTCACTTGCTGCAAGCCATAAGTTTGTCATATGTGCTGAAAGAGTTGAATGAGCATGCTAACTGGACATCACAGCATTAACACTACATCCATTTCAGGCACCTGTCAATTTAGCTCCCACAGAAATTTTCAGCCTATGAGAGACATAACTATCTTAACACAATCTGTAGCCACAGCCCAACTTCTATCCCATAATCCTATAACATGGCCACCTTCATGAATATATTTAACTGCTTTTGGAAAAATTCTATAAAACCTGCTTCCACAACCCTTTCAAATGGCATTTCTTCAGTGTGAAAACAACTCTTATTTTGTCTCTAGCTCTTTTGCCAATCATTCTTGTGCACAAGATTATTGAGGTAAGCTTGAACCAAGAATCCTCTGCTTTCAGAAATGGAACTACTAAGTAAAACATAGTTGATACTCTGTTACCCTTAGTTGCTGTCTGCACAGAAAATCTACCATTCCAGGACATATCTCAGGAAGCTGCTGGAATTCTTTGAGGATCTTTTTAAAAGTAAAATGAATAAGTATCTTTCAGCTACAGAACTTGAGAAAAAGTGTAAAATGAGGAGCACACTCTGAGCAAAGTAATTCCTGTGGTGTTGAGATCTCCAGAAAGCAATTATTTAGAGTGGTGCATTGAGATTAGAACAGTTCCATGGTTATTCTGGAATTCTGCTTGATTAACTTGGAGTGCTTAAGAGGAACAATAGAAGTTTCTCCCTCAAGCTCCTGATTCCCAAGCCACAATATCTTTTTTCAGGGGAAAATGGTTCTACAATAATATAAACAGAAAATGATGAAAACATTCAACACATCAGGCAACATCTTTGTAAGGAGAAATAATGTTAAAGTGCTGAACTGGTGGTCCTTCAACAGGCTTTACAATGCTTGGAAAATCTTATTTAAAGCATTTTTTCTGTTACACAGAGACCTTGGATCAGGAAAATAAATACCAACTGTTGCTTTCCAATATTATGAATAAATACTGTCACCACAGCACATGTTGTCTGTCAGTGCTTCCAATGCTACAATCCCAGGGCAGGATGTGGGAATCACAGAGCAGAGCTGCATTAGAATGGCTCAATTCTATCTCCAAGTAGGTGTAAGGATTCAGACAAGAGCAAGTCACACTCGTAGGTACATGTATTACTTGAAACAAAACAAGAACACAAGAGTAATACAAAAGCTGAAGGTATCAGCAATTAGGACATGTTAAACATTTATAGGATTAAAATTGCTTTTATACTTGTAAAAGTAATATGCACAAAAACTAGTGCCATATTGTGCAGGAGACTCATACTTTTGAAGTATTGGCCTTTCTCATTCAATAAAGAAGTGAGTTAAATCAACAGCCCCAGTAATGGATCCCCTGTTCTATATGCCGAGGTTTGTTTGGGTGTGTGGTTTCTCATATCACTTGAGTTATGTCCTCATAAATACAAACAATAAAATGAATTATAATCTTGTGTGGCCTTTGGCAGCACTGTTTTTTGATCTGTTTCAGACAAGACATTGGACTGAAAGCTTGTCTTCAAAAGTTTCCCAGTTAGAAATAATTCAAGCTGCCAAAGAAATTTGTGTCCACTGTTTACCCATTGCCAATTGTATACAAAAGCACACTTCATTGATTCACTGCCAAGTCATGTATGGAAAAGAAATTGATATGATTTATCCCAATTATTGTTTAGCTTCTCTCCTTGGTAATAAACAATGTCAGTGCACAAACTGCTTTCCTGCATCTTTTTTATCACCTTTGCACCACTGTGTAGCTTACAAGGCATTCCATCTTCCTATGGTATACTGATGGCAAAAAGAACAGGTACCACTCCAAGTGCTAAGGCAAAAAAGGCCATTCCATTTGGTGATGGGAAAATTCACCTCAGCTGATCCTCACTTTCCACTGATACCAGGCTGGTAAGGTTTAAAATTGCACTGATTTACTACAGCCCCTACATTAAATTTTGGCCACATGTTAAGTGGATGATATTTTTGAATCCACTGAGAATGAAATTAAATTTTCTAAAGTATTTTACTGGGTGTTTTGGAAAATATTTGATATATTTCCAGAATTTACATTTTTAAAGAAAATGAAGGCATGATGTCAAAGTGGTCAACTAAATTGAAAACTAGCCATTTCTAAGCAATACTAGCTGAGGATACCGTTGTCACCTGTGTGTGACACCAACTGGAAGCCTGTACAAAATTAATAATTTCATCCCATTGTGTAAGATCAAAAATATTATTAAAATCTTACAAATTTATATTAATGAGCCACCTCGCACACCTTGACTGGGTCTTCCATCTGCCAAGCCTTGAGATGTGCCAGGGTAAACATGCCAGTGTTCCCTCAGTTCATAGTATATTCCGGTATAATTCAGCCAAAGTCACCAAACTAGCATAGAAGATTGAATCAGTTTGTGAACAGGTTACATCCAAAACTAAATGATTTTAAGTGGTTATTTATGTACTTTAAATATCATGGAGCTAGAAGCCAGACCTGCCCCTGAGGTCATGATCCCAATCAAGTTGATAATAGTTTGCAGGCCTTCAAGATTAGTCTATAAATTCAATGCACAGGCACAAAAGAGAAGTTTTTAGGTATTAAAACATAGCTAATCTGCTCAGAAAATGCTATGTACTAACTTTACGTATAGCTTAATAAAGTCATTTTCAATTATCTCAAATTGGCTGGTGGATTAAATGATCTCAGAAAAATGTTATATAAACTTGCTTCAGCTGTGTTAGTCAAACTGCAGCAGGTTACAATTCTTAAATAAATGAGGGAATGGACTTTAATAATAAATTACAATCTGACTTTCTGCCCAATTGTGCTATGTCATGGAAGATTCCACATTTACTAAAATGCAAATACGTTTGAGAGGACACCTCAAGCATAAAATTAATTTTCAAAAATAGTGCAGATTTGTGCAAAGTTTGTGCCTGGATTACCAATAGTTGCCAAAGTGGAAACTTAAATACTGCATATTGGAAATTTTGATTAGTGTGAAACTAGTAGTTCAGCAAAGAAATATGATCAGGTTTTTTTTGGTTCACAGGTCTATAGGCATTAATATTTAGAAAAATAAAGTCCCTAAGGATGGTCATATTTCCATAAAATTAATGGTTAGATTTGTATATTCCGCTAATCTTTTGAGATCAAGTCAAAGACACTCTGTTAAGAATTCAAATGCTTCTTTTTTCAAAAAATTTCTTTGGGTCAGGGGTATGTGCAGTGGAGGATTAGCAGAGGTTCGCACCCACCCTCCATCATCCCTATATCCATTAAGCAAATTAAGGACCCACTTTATTTCTGTTAAATGTTGTTCTCCGAAAGCTACCAAATTTAAATTCCTGTTTACATCCCTGCTTCAAATTGAAACAAATTCTAAAACTTACAGCAACTTCAGCTAACAGAATCCTTATGATTTTTAGCTATATTTAATTTGGTCTTCCACATACAGTAAAACCAGATTTGTTGTATTTGCAAATACCTGTGTTGCTCATGCATGGTGTTTTGATTTGGAAAAGAGCTGACAGGGTTCTTTGTCAGAAGAAAATAGAATGGTAACACATGAAGAAGCATACGTTTGAAGAAAGTCTGAAGCAGTTGCTGCGTCACCTTAAATTATATTGCAGCCAACATCAAGGGAAAGTGACACAGAGCCAGTTCTCAAGAGGTGTTACAATTAAGTTCGGAAGGGTAGTGTTTGAGCTAGTGTAATATATTTGTGTAACTGATCAATCTATTTCTACCTTCTTTTGTTTGAAGAATGTTTTCCTTATATTGCAATGCTGTGCTGAGAAGCTGCAACTTAATTGCTTTTGAACAGAACAGTTTATGCATGGAAAATGAAAAACCTGCAGATGCTGAAAATCTAAAATAAAAACAGAAAGTACAGGTAAATACTCAGCAGGCCAGGCATTTGTGGAAAGAGAAACAGAATTAATGTTTCAGGTCAAGGTCCCTTCATGAGAACTGGGAGAGAGTAAAAGAACGGTTAGTTTTGAGTTGCAGAATAGGCAGAGGAGGGGTATATAAGTCAAAGATTATGCCTCTGATACAGTAAGTGTAGGTTTTCCCATCCAATCCCAATGTTTACTGTGCTGTCTGATCAATAGAGCAGAGGGGTTAGAAGAAAGAATGGTTCTGTAAACACTGGAAAATTAAATTGGTAAATTGGGTTATTATTGCCGTATGTACCAGGATCACTTCGGTGACCCTGCCCTCACCCTATCAGACATATTTGCTTTTTCTCATCCCTCCTCCCTTGGCCTCTGTGAAACTTAAAACTAACTTGTTTTCTCAATTTAGCAGTTAAGATGAAGGGCTCTGTTCCTCTTTTCATAAATTCTGCCTGACCTGCTGAGTGTTTCCAGCATTTTCTGCTTTAATTCAGTACAATTGCTTTAAAAATGTTTATACCTTTCAGAAGCTCAGTACAATGCCAGTCTTTTTGTTAAATGACTAAAATGATGTGCACTGTTTTTTGTCCATTGAAGCTTTCACTTTGATAAGATTATATTTGACCATATTACGTTACAGATCTTTATTAATGAATCACTAAATCTGATTATCCCCTGAATAAAACTGCCTACTTCTAACTTCATCTGCATCAAATGTAGATCTGAAGCCACTCTCACCTCATGTCCATTGCTAGTTCTAATACTCAAGAGCTCTGCAAAGTTGAACAAAGGCAGAACATGTAGATTATCTCCAGCATTTTTTTTAAATTTTAATTCTTCAGGTTGATAACATTTCATCAAAATTCAAAAATGGAACAGTTCTACTAGGAACCAGAAGGCATTAGGGATCATCATTAGTCTTGAGAAAACCCCTCTTTGAGTGTGTCCATCATGTCAGAATATTTCCAGCACCACACAAAGAGAACTAGCATTGGACACTACCATCTGGAAATGTGACTGGCACACTGAGAGGCAGACAAAATAATGGAATGCATCAGGAGGTCATTCAGCTCATTGTGCCTATGCTGGCTCTTCGAAAGAGCCACCAGATTTAGGCCATTCCCCACCTACCTTTCATATTTGATGGGAGTATGCTGTAAGATTGCAATCTTATTCTCAAGGAAGAACCTATTCTCACACTGCATACTGCTGAGGTAAAGGAGCAAGGAAGAAAATTCCCATACACTGGTGGAAGCCGGATTTGGCTTTTATCTGATATTCCAAGTTTCCACCAACCTGTTGCAAAGTCCAAGCATAAGAGTAATAATTAGTGAGCTGGGTAACCTTGGGTTCTGCTCAAAAGAAAGTTGTCCTGCTCAATGTTTCAAAGACTGATAGAAGACTGATAGATCAAATTTCACCTTGAACACAAGGTAAATGGCTGCTCTGGGAACCATCAGCAGGAATATATACAAAAATCCTTCAAAAATTAGTTCTGACAAAGGGTCTTGAACCTGAAATATTAACACTGATTCTCTTTTCACATATACTGCCTGACTTACTGAATATTTCCAGCACTTTTTGTTTTTACCTTGAGAATCAAAGTTGTCAGGAGAATGCTGCCAATCATGACCCTATACAAAGTATATGGACAATGCCACAAATTTCATAAGGATAGGCTCGGCAAATTGATGTTTTAATCATTTACTGATTTTCACAGCTACTTCTGCAAGTTTTTAAGTCAATCCTTTACATTTGATGTCATTTATTGACTGTTTATCACCACAGAAATATTTTGCTCCACTTCTCACACATTGCAGATGCAGGAGAATCATTCAGACCATAAAATTCTTTGTTATCTTAACAACTATACCACGTTTCAGTAAGCCATATATTTTAATGGTAGCAATAACCTGCATTTATATTGTACTTCTAATACAGGAAAACATCCTGTATTAAAAGAAAAGAACAGGACAAAGGAAGAAACATAAGGATAGATGATAAAAATCTTAGTCAAAGAGTAATAAAGAATTCAGGGAGAGATTTCCAGAGCATGAGGCTTCAATAGCAATTGGCACACTCACCAAGGAGAAGATTAAAGCTCTTTGGCTGATACATAAGATGCTACTGAGAGAAGCACAAGCATTTATGGCAAAAATTAAAGAGATGAAGGAGGTTCCAGAGGTGAAATCCAGTGCCACCATGGAGGGAGTTAAACACACAAGGGAGAAAGAAATCAGGAATTTTCGCACCTATCAGATTGACATCAACTGTGAGGAAGTCCCTCGAACTACTCATCAGTGACAAAGTAACTAGGCTTCTGGATAAGTATAATTTGACCTCATGGCTAGCATGAATTAGTAATGGGTAAATCATATCTGACTGATCCAGCTCACTGCTTTTATGAGTCTATTAATAGTTAGGCCATCTGTATTTAGATGTCATCTGTATGAATTTTCAAAAGTCATTTGATAAAGTTCTGCATTAAGGACATGTAGCAACAATAAAAGCACTTGGTAATTAGGGGTCTCCGTGCAAAACGGGCAATAGAATAAAGCAAATTTTGTCTATCAGGTATTCCTCTTCGAGACACTTCATCAGGACTGGAAAGAAGCAGATCCTGACAAAAAGTCTTGACCCAAAACATCGACTGTTTATTTCCCTCCATAAATGCTGCCTGACCTGCTGAGTTCTTCCAGCATTTTGTGTGTGATGTTCCAGATTCCAGCATCTGCAGAATTTCGGGTGTCCCCGTGGGATCATGGATGAATTATTTCTACTCATGGCTGGGATAAACACTAATTGGTGGGATTAGAGCTAGAGCATTCCATTGTCAGTTTGAGACTGAGATATAGGAAATCGAAGGGATTGGGATTAAAGCAGCCACATCAGAATTTGTGGAGTTAACCTACTCAAGGTCCCGTTTTGATGAGTTGGTGATTATGGGATTGGATGCACTCTGTTCCAGTAGGACAGGCCCTCCCACTTTCAAAGAGGGTACTGTTAAAGTTCATGAGGCATTGGCCCACACAAACTAATATTTAAAGAAAACAATTAGAAAATGTGCAATTGGACGAAAATCTTGATGAATAAAAAAGTGCAGAGGTTACCAAGCAGTGACCAATGATTATGAACTAAACCCTCTCTTGTGCCTCTGTTAGGCTTACTGGGTATGAATTAAACCTCTGAACACAGAAAACTGGTAAAAATGTTCAAAATCTTCACTTTTGGAGTTCCTGATCTAATTTGGTTGTTTTGAATACACAGATATGAGTAATGTACTACAAATGGTGAATCCACTTAATAGCTTTGCATGAAAATATTTATTTCCAATTGAAAACATTAAAGTTTGAGAAGTATTTGAATGCACACTGCAGTTATAGATTTTTATCAGAAAAAAATGTCCCTTTATTTCAAGTTGAATCTATTAGGAAATGAAACCTCCTTAGTCTTAATGTGAATTTATGACTTATGTGAGTTATACCGCAGAACCTGAGCGTAAATACTTACACTTTTATTGGCTTTTTATACACACTTTGTTATTAAAGGATTCGATTAGGAGACCGCAATTCTGTCAATATGCAAATATTTCGACTGTGGCTTTATGTATAATTTTAGTTTTTATATGTTGATGTCTTCATGAATTTTTCCATTTGTTTATTTTGCACAAACCATAGGGGACATTTCCTGTGCTGAATTGCCTCTTTAATTTTATTTTGCAATATTCTTATTATTTATTTCATTAAATGAGATAATGCCTTTTCTTATTAACATAATTTCCAGTACATTAAACATATTTCTCCACAAATGTAAGAGAAGAATCAAATTAAATGACGGGTATAGCAGTTTCAGCTCTTACTATAGTTACAAGCAATATGGAGCAGTACATTTTTTCTCTCCTCTGTAGTCATGAGATGTGCTGTTTGTGAGAGAAATGAAATATTCACAAAAGCAAGCAAGAAATAAAGAATTATGGTATAGACACTGGAGTGATGGTGATTTCACAACAAATGAAAGCAAAATAAAGAACTATTCTTTGGAAGTTACTACAAAAAA
>JARFYF010000104.1:61240174-61251301 GCA_030265395.1 Rhina ancylostomus
CTGCCTGCACTGCATTTTCTCTGTAACTGTAACATTATATTCTGCATTCTGTTATTACTTTTCTCTTGTACTAACTCAATGTGCTTAATGTTTTGAAATGATCTGTATGGATGTCTTACAAAACCAAGTTTCCTACTGTATCTCAGTACATGTGACAATACTAAACCAATTCCAATTGCAATTCCAAGGTAATTGATTTACAACGTTAAGCTTCAATGCCCAGCACTCCACACGGGCAAGATGCATTTCTGCTTCTTCCTTATATGTACAATGGTCAGCTGTCTTGTCTGGAGGTTATTAGATGGCTGTTATGCAATATCCAAGCATGGGGTTACTATAGGTCACTAGACCCTGCAACTTGGTATTGGTGTATCAATGCCACTTGTACTGAGGTACAGTGAAAAACTTGTCTTGTATGCCAATCATACAGCTCAATTCATTACACAGTGCAGTTGCATTGAGTTAGTACAGAGTGCATTTGGTCTGAAATGGTTCCAGCCAGCCTGTCTGCCTGACTATCCAGCCATCTCCTTTGTTCCCCTATTACACCATACATTCTAATAAGCTGCTCTCCCTCTTCCGCAAATGTAATTGTGTCGCCTACCTGCCGGTGAACCAATAGCTTCAAACACCCACCATGGTGGGTGGAACCTGAGATTCACTGCAGATTCAAGAAGGGTGTGGCACAAGGATCACAAAGAAAGAAGGAAGAACATTACTCAGAGGAAAGAAAGCCATGGGTCTTATGGAAAATGAGATGCTAGTGAACCAGAAGAAGATTCAGAACAGGGAGGGCAGAAAAAGATGAGAAGCTGAATGCTATCAAACAATAACTGGATAAATACATCAACAAATATCTTTATTAATTAAAGAAGTGACATTTAATTGGCTTGCAGTATTTATACAAACTTATTTATTGAATCAGTCAACCACTGGGTAAACAACCTTTTTGCCCAAAAAAGGCAGCACATTTAGCATTTTGGAAGCTGCAATCTTATAATTGACTGTAATGGAAAATGCTTAGGGCTTTATAGGCAATTTAAACAATTTCCCAATTTAAACATGTGGATTCTAAATGGTGGAGACTGCAATCTGAAATTGTAGAACTCCAGGATAATACAACCCTAATCCGTATGCACATCCCCAGACATACTCAGAAGGTGGTAATAGGCTCTCTTCAAAAGCAATTGTTAAATTATTTCAGGTTCATTAAAAGTTTAGTGCGAGATTGAATTTGTGTGCAGAAGTAGCAAGCTTCTGTCCAGAAGGACACCAACAAACCAATTGTTTTCCTTTCAGCAACAATTCAAAAGATTTCTTAACCTCAAATGACCAAAGTCAATTTCACAACCTGCTACAATAGCATTATAAACACACATCCTCTAGGTTACCAAAGGTAGCACTATACCTGCTACACTACCATATCCTGACTATCAATCTAGCCTAACAATTTAATGCAGTTTAGAAATTTTATCACAATTTGGGAAAGTAAAGCAAATTCTTAAATGCTTCTTTAGGTCACATTTTTAAAAAACTTCCACAACGTTATTCCAAGAAGTGGATCATTTCAATATTAAGCCTACAAAGCCCAGAGATGTCTGAAGTCATCCTGTGATGCTACCTAACAGTAAGGTTTCCACTGATGAAAGTCAGTAGCTTCCACCAACCATTATGTCACCACTGAGGGAATCACTGTGTAAAAACACTAGGACTCGGACAAACAAAAGCACATATACTAGATAGATGTCCGGTATTTGCAGTAGGATCATCTTAATACAGTAAAACTTCAATAATCTGCTATCCAACTCTTCAGAACTTCTGATGGTTTGGCATCTGGCTCACTGGGTGCTGATTCTTGTGTTCCCTTCCATTTTACCAGGGCCCTGGTTCCTGATCTACATTCTACTCTCCAGGGCCCTGATCTACCTTCCACTTATCAGGGCCTGGGTTCCCAGGCTCCCTTCACTCAGTGGGGTCCCAGTTCCTGAACTTTCTTCCACTCACTGGGGCTCTGGTTCCCCATTTCCTTTCCACTCACTGAGACCCTGGTTACTGATCTCCCTTCCATTCCTCAGGGCCCCAGTGACAACACTCCCTCAAAATTCATCGAGTTCTGTTTCTTGCTCTCCCATTAAGCTTATCAGATTCACTGAAAAGTTTATTATTCTATGGTATGACATCCAAAAAAAGCGTACTAATAGTGCGTTGGAGTATTAATAAAATTGACATCTGATACTCTAGAGAATCTTCTATTCCGGCACCAAAATTATGAACATGCAGGATTAACACAGTTTTACTGTAAATAGAATTCTCACTAGTTAGTTAAGAGATTGTTATATCTATCTCTGCCTGGGATTGGTTGGAGGTGGGGACATGGGGAGAAAAAGGTTGGTGGTTGTTGAAATATGCTGGCCTCTCAGGAAGCCTCCTTCAATCATTTTCCTCAGCCAAGACAAAGAGGGCAGCCTGCTTTCTCCCTAAAGGCAAGCAAGCATTTTAATGCTCATGAGCATGAATTACGGGTTTCCTAGTTTCCAGGCCTTGTAATACTCAACAGCTGATGTGTGGATTTATAAAAACAGATGCTGATAAACATACCTTACATGAATTTGCAGTTAATGCAAGTGTGCTGTTTTTGTTTGCTTAAATGATTAATATTCTGATCAAGGGTCATTGATCTGAAACAATAATTCTGTTTCTCCCTCCATAGATACTGCCTGATCTGCTGAATATTCCTCACGTTTTCTGTTCAAACATCAGCAGATTTTTGTTCGACATGTACCCTGCTCTCTATATTAAGTTACTTTAATTAGCAATTGGTCTCTGGTACTTCTGGTCCAGACCTAAAATTTAAAGAAAGAGCAATTATTTTGATATAATTCCAATAAATTATACACGTCCACAAATGTTGGACATCGTGCTTCTCTCCTTGCTACTTCCCATTGGCTATTTATCAGCTCCGGTTGTAACAGGTATCATCACTACATTCATTCCTTTCTGTTAAATACCATAATGATATACTGTTAACTAGGTGAGAGAGGGACTATTTTGCAGTAACACTTAGAGGCAGATATCACCTAACTCTACTGCGTATTTAAGATTAGTCCAGGATCTTTGTAGAATCCCCATAGGTCTGGAGCTGCTACCTCTGGTTGCAAGTCTTTCCGGAGTTTGCATCACTTACAACCTGACTTCAATATGCCTATCTCATGCTCCTAGTATTGGCTATCCGACATATCTATCCCTGCAACATATCATCCACCATGCTAAATGAAAGCAGGCCTTTAATCACCTATTACTTGAATTTAGCCTTTTTATCCCATATTTATTGTTTTTATAAAAACAATAAATATCCATAAAATGATTAAAACATATTTTCTATTAATTCTACTAGAAATTCCCCTGCGTGGCTTGTAACAATCCTGAAGATTAATTATTAATGCTTAAATTCTCAAGGCTTGATGGCCCTCAAGGGGACATGCCCAAAAAAAAATGTACCATGAATACAGAATATTTAATGATTATTGTTTTAGTTCCTCGGAGGTAATATGTGATTAAGAACTGGGAAAATTCTGATTTTAATCACTGAATAGTGCAGTTGTCTACTCCGCAAAGCTTTAAGTTCACAACGACATACACTGAATTTCTGGTGCTATTTATTTCCCCCTTGTCAGAGTCCCATTGTGGATTTTCACCTAGGCTCATCATAAAGATATATCTGAAACAGAAGAAATGAAAGAGTCAACTTCATATTTTGGCTGGTTTCATCACATAGCACACCATGTCTCTGCTGTATTTCAAGAAAACAAACAACTGTTGAGATGTGCTGGAGATAGAAATCACTGGAGTAAATGCATTCTAATTTTCACATAAAATAAATGATCTGGATCTTAGTTTCCCAAAATAGGAATCTAATGGTCTACCCTGCAGATATTTACTGCATCTTGCTTGGGTGCATTTGATATCAGCTGAATTAATAGGGGTTTTATGCAGGAGTGAAATTTTATACTGCACATATAAGTGTGGCAATCATCTGTATCTTGTTTTACCTAAAATCTGAGACTGTCACAAAGTAGTAAGAAGAATAGCTTGTGAAATCGGCACCTGAAATTAACCACCGCAGACAGATCCTATACTAGAATATTAATTAGCTCACTGTCAGACAACGTGAAGTGACATTCACTGCCACATTTAATATTATCAAGAAACAGCACTAGAGCCCAGCTTTGCAACAGTAAATGGTGTTTTATTTCATTTGTTATTTTTAAATATTTTAGAGGTAGACCTGCTATATCTATGTTAATGGCTGCAAAACAACTTTGAGAACATGAAAAAACATTGCTAAGTGCACAACTTTAAAAAAAAAATCAATGTTATAAAGAAAGTCTATAAACTAAAGCAACATGATTCAACAGTTCTCCCACAGTAGACCCTCTTCAATAACACCATAAATACAAGGAGGCGTAGTCCTGAAAAAAAATAAAACTTAAGATAAAGCACTTGAGTTTTGCAGTACTAACATTATTTTATATATGACAATGTGAATCAAGTAATTTGATGGTTAATAATCAAAAGGAGTTCAAGGGCTTGAGCTCACAGCACTCTGAGGTGATATCACAGTGTTGACCAAAGAACAAGCTCACAGAGAACCCAAATACAGCACACTGGTACAGGACTGGAGTCAGGATACTTCCTCAGAACAAAACACCAGCAGCAACTGGAAGGAATCTTGCCTTAGAGATCTGAATAGGAATCCCAACACAAACTGAATCTTCAAACAGGAACTGAGAATGCAGGACTGCTCTAGAGTAGATCACTCTAAGCAGCCAGAAGCCAAAAATTGACCAATATTCTGATAACTAGTGCTAGAGAAACCCAGGTACTTATGCTAGGTCCCTGATGGGGCTCAGGTGTGTGTCATTATGCAATCAGTCCAGCTTGGAATCCATGTGCTGTATAACAAGGCATCTAAGGAGCCAAATCAAGGGCCAGTACTTAGAACCATGACAGGTGACCCATATTGGTTTCATGACCCTTAATTCCACAAGCATGGTTGAATCTATATATCAGTACTGTTGTCACAGAATGTAGAAGGCTGCAGCAAGGAAACATTTGCAATCTACAGACTTTACTACATATTATTAAAGATGCAGAAACTTAAAATCTATCCCAATCAGAGCCAAAAGGTTGCGGATGCTGGAGCCACAACAACCACCATTAAGTGGCAACTACAGTTAAGTGACCGAGTCATCCTTCAGAAGGCAGAATCGATGCACACTGGTGTCCTCTCAAGCCATTTGTTCTCCAGTGGGATTTGAGCTGGAGAAACTACTATAGCTTCAGCACCAGGCCCAGGAAAGGTAAAAGGTGCTATTCCAAACAATGTGAAGAAAGTTAGAACCATGCCACGTAGAATTGTTCTCCTCCTACTCCGCAAGTTCCTTCTGAAACATTGTGTCAGCACTGATAAACTGCTTGCTGCCAATCCTCACTTTGATATTGGCCTCCTGAAGTTTTGCTTCTATTGCTATCCAGCACATATTATGCACACATTTCAGATAGGCAGCTGGCCAGTGGCATGCTAGTGAGTCCTATGTGCTGAAGTAACCCATGTCTCAAACTTCCCAGTGAATGCTTGTTCACTCATCAAATATATCCACTGTGGCCTACCCCCATCTCCAACTCACATGTTCACCTAACTCAACCCCATTCTACTATTGGTTAAATTGGCCCAACATCTCCAATGTGGCACCAGAAGAAATCGGTATTGGTATTTGGTTTACTATTGTCATGTGTACCAAGACACAGTGGAAAGTTTTTGTTTGCATAGCATCTAGACAGATCATTCCATACATAAGTACATTGAGGTAGTACAAAAGGAAAACCATAATGGAATGCAGGATATAGTGTCACAGCAACAGAGTAAGTACAGAGCAGGTAGACAACTAAGGTACAAGGGTCATGACAAGGTAGATGGAGAGATCAAATGTTCATCTTCAATGTACGAGAGGTCCATTCAAGAGTCTTAACATGGTGGGATAGAAAAAGTCCTTGAGCCTGGTGGTATGTATTCTCAAGTTTTTGTATCTTCTGCCCAATGGGAGAGGGTAAGAGAGAGAATGACTGAGGTGGGAGTGGTCTTTGATTATGTTGGCTGCTTTCCTGAGGCAGTGGGAAGTATAGACAGAGTCAGTGGAGAGGAGGCTGGTTTATATGATAGACTGGGTTGTACTCAAACTCTGCAATCTCTCTTGGTCTTCGACAGAGCAGTTGCCAATCCAAGACAATTTAGTCAATGTTGGGGATTTTCCTGGAGCTCTACTCCAGCACATTTTCTTTTGAAATATCAGAAAATTAGTACTGGTGTTGGATGTATGCCTTCAAAAGGAACCCATCAGATATTTCCTCTGTTTAAATTATGAGAAGAAAATGAATTGTATTTCCTTTACAAATACATACTCAGACCTGCCTGTTTGTTCAATGTTCAGTGCATTCAGGAGCACTGAATTGTCTGGGGATTAAACCAGATAGATCTTCACTACTGTTTTTTTCACCCTTGCCTTTTCAGTGACCAGACTTTTCTTATCCATCTTGTCAATGTCATCCAGTTGAATTAATCAGACATGTGGTTCTCCTCAAGTGAATACCATCTTCCTCCCTTGTTAAGGCTCCTCAATTAATCATGGGTTCTTTACCCTTTTCTCTGTAGGTGGAACACAGAACAGGGTACAATGCCTATTCTGTTGGAATGCTGAAATAATCCATCTGCTCTGTTTTTGTAGGACATGACTAGCTGCAACTTGCAAAGAGTGAGATAATCTCTTTCACAGCAACCAGCATTAGGAGCTCCTTTCCAATCGATTGGCTGATGTAAATGAGGTAGGGGGGGGAGGGAGGAGAGATAGTGAACTGGTGGACATGAGCTAATCCTCCAGCACAAAGCAAATTACTGGAGGGACTCAGTGGGTCAAGCAGCATCTGTGGAGGTAAAGAGGTGGTTGACATTTCAGGTCGAGACCCTTCATTAGGACCAAGATTGTGGAGGGAGGATAGCCACTATTAAGAGGTGTGCGGGAGGGGTGAGACAGAGGCTGGTAGGTGACGGGTGAAATCAGATGAGGTGGAGGATGATGGGCAGATGAAGCCAGGCGTGGGGAAGAGAGAAGGAAGGTAGACACAGAGGCTGGCAGGTGATAAGTGGAACCAGATAAGGGAAGACTGATGGGACCAGGCTGGGGAGAGGATAGGGAGGTTAGGCCAAGGGAGAAGAAAACCAGGCAAATAGGTGTATGTGTGATGGGCAGATGATACCAGGTGTTGTAGGGTACAGATCTAGGTAATGGTGGGTGGGGGGGGGGGGAGGAAACAAGTGGAAAAAAAGGTGAACAATGAGAAAGAACCAAGGTGGACCAGTAGGCCTGGGAAAGGAATACAGGGGGTGTGGGTTACCTTACTGAATCCTCCAAACAGCTCATAAATTGGTCATATCAAGGAAAGTTCTTTTCGTGGATAGTGAGTGGAGATGGATTGTTCAAGATGGCCCATTCTGAGTAATATTCAAACAATGACAAGAAGAAGATTGTGTTGGAGATGTGTGCTTAACAACACTAAATTAAGAACTTTACTAGGCCATTTATCCCTCAATTCTTTCTATTAAGTCATGGCCAATCTGGATTTGATTAAAAAAATTGCAAGCAAAAGTGTCAAAAAATTGTAGAGAAAATGAATGCACTAATTCCAACACATAGGTTAGTTTGGTTAGTCAAACACAGCAGGAGATGTCTCCAAAATCAATTAATCTAGCTCTAAGCAGAGGAGTTCTGTAGGGAAAATGCACAGTCTCCCTTGTTTAATATGGACACTAAGAAAATAAGCTGTGCAAGACCACGGGGAATTTGTTGTGGGATCTATATTATATTCATTAATATAATATTTCGTCTGTGTCTAATGAGGCCATCACGTACAACTTGGGTGGTCTCAAATATTGACAAAATGTTCTCTCCTGTGGGAAAAGCACTTGAACCATAGGGACAACACAGCAGGGCCTGTTGGTGAATGCAACTCAGACAATCAATCTGCTGGACTAAAGAGGAGAAAGACACACACACAACGTGAATTTTGAATGATACAATTCCTCTCCTAATAAAACAACGGAGATTGCTTGGTTTCTCATAATTAATGTCCCATTAACAGAATTATATGTTCAAAAAATTGCTCTTTCTAATCTGTGCATTGCTATGGTTTAATTAGTGAATATATTCATTATACAGAAAAGTGAACACAATCCCATTTCACATTTCTGATTAATAAAGGAATCTCATTCCAGCCCCACCACTGATATTGCTCCAGAGTAATCATCCCCACAACTCAGGTAAGTAAAGGTGTTGGCTGGACTGGCATCAAACCTAATGAACACCTAATATCCACATGCAATAGCGACATACTTTCAGGTGCCTTGTGAAGGTCAATAGCTGGGAGAGTCCTTGGCTGAAGTGGGACCCTTGCTGTTAAGTGTTCAAAGGTAGAGACTCTGCACCAAAATCAGAGCAAATACTCTGCAGTGGGTTCCTATCACCCTCACAGTGAACGAATGGTGATCTGTCCTGACCCAAACCAACCTTCTGAGATGAGACAGATTTCTCCCAAGATCTAAATGGGCCAAATATGCCCTTAGAGCTTGAGGATTCATATGAGTTGCTCTGTTCGGAATGAGTGGTCATTCTCTTTACCAGTGAAATATAAACACTCCAGTAAAGATTCTGGGCCTTCAGAGGGCCTCAGAGCGAAAAAAAAATCAGGTGTCAACTTCTGGTGAACTCTGCTAAGCCCTTGCATGAGGATTTTTCTGAGATCTTCAAATGACAAGTGGGGGCAGAATATTCATATATCCACTGGTAGATCAGGTCCATTGTACATCACATTTTAGCTGAAATGGTTTCCAACCTATTGTCCTCGATTCCCCATACCCTCACCCCTACCATTCTTCTCATAGATCAGCCCGTCTCGTATACTGGATTTCCATCATTCTTTCTGTAATGGTAGAGTACATGAAAGAAAGGTCTTTCCTAATATTAGGCCTATTTAATAGCAAGTAATGTCTTGGGAACCCCACGCAATTGCATTTTGCAGCACAGAGCACCAGGATGTAACAGGAATTGCCCGCTGCACACCAACGTTCTAACAGTTCTAACAACTGGCATTCACTTTAGGATGCTGCTTTTTTTATCAATAAGTTCCATTGGAGTCCCACTGGAGTTAAGGCAGAGGTCCAACCAAAACTCAGGGTATTTTCACAATATTACTTTTAGTTGAGAGGTGTAGATAGCTCCACTAAGAGAAGACAATTTAGGCAAAACTGCTCTCAAACACATCCTCACACCTTCAATTGGATTATGAGCCACTGTTGAATATCAGGCCATCGATTCAATCAGGGACATCATTGCTTGGAAGATCTTCCCTCCACACCTTTTAAACTTCTAGTGCCCCAGCCCTGCATTGCCAGTTTCTACCTTCTGCCCAAGATCCACAAGCAGTATTGTCTGGGCAGACCCATAGTTTCAGCCTGCTCTTGCCTGACCGAAGATATTTCATCATCCCTTGACTCCATCCTTTCTGCTCTAATCTAGTCCCTTCCCACGTACATCAATGATATTGGATGCCATCCATCAATTCAACAGTTCCAAGTCCCTGGTCCCATCTTCATCTCCATCCCACATCAGAAAGATCTGAGGCCCCTCAGCTTCTTTCCTGAACCAAAGCCCAACCAGTTCCCCTCTTGCTAACACATTCATTGCCCTGGTCAAACATTGAGCAACTTCTCCTTTAACTCCACTCACTTTCTCCAGAGCAGTATATGTCACTGTGAGCCCTCATATAGGCCCAAGCTATACATGTCTCTTTGTGGGATGCATGGAACACCTTTTGTATTAGTCTTACTTGGGCCCACTTCCAGTATCTCAAGGACTATGTTAGCGCTGCCTCCTGCTCTCATACCGAACTCAAACATTTTATCATTTTTGCTGCCATTTTCAACCCTCTCATCTTCACGTGATCTATCTCTGACTTTTCCCTTCTCTTTCAGGATCCCTTTCTCTGCATCGAAAAGGAATAAGCCAGTGTTAATATCCCTTACAAAGCCGACCGACTCCCACAGATACACTTCCTTCCACCCTGACTCTTGGAAGGACATATCCAATTCCATTCTCTCAGTTGTTCCAACTCGATCACTTTTACTCTGATGATGAGACTTTTCATACAGGTGCCCCTGAAATGCTTTCCTCCTTCCTGATCCATGGATTCCCCTCTACCGTAGTGGGCAGAGCCCTTGACTGTATCTTATCTACTTCCCACACTGCTCATCTCATTCTCCCTCTTCCTGGGTAGAGCAAGAACAGAGTTCCCTTGGTCCTCACCTTCCATCCCACCAGCTTTTGCATTTAATGTAACATTCTTCACAATTTCCACCAGTTCCACAACATTCCACCACCAGACCTATTTCACCCCCATATCTCCTTCCAGCATTGCAAAAAAACTGCACCTTTCGCTACTCCTTCGTCCGTTCTTCCAAGCGTCCCACCTACCACACCCAGTCAATAGCATTTTCCCATGCAACCACAGGAGATGCAACACCTATCCCTTCCTCTCTTTCTTTCCCACCATCCTGCGCCCAAAGCAGTCCTTCTAGGTGAAGCAGCGATTCACTTGCACTTCACCTAACCTTGGTGTTCACAATCTGCTCTCCTCCACACTGGAGATACCAAATACAAATTGAGTGATCACTTTATCCTCAGTACACAGGGGTGACCCTGAACTTTGGATTGCCTGCCACTTTAATTCCCCATCCACTTTGAGCTATCTGCCCGTGGCCTACACTGTTACAATAAGGCCCAGTGCAAGCTTGAGAAATATCTTCATCTTCTATCTGGGCACATTGCAGCCTTCCAGACTCAGTTTTGAATTCTCCAATTTTAGTAATTCACAGACTGAAAGAGTATCAGCTCAGCCCACTTATGCCTGTCACAGTTCTGGCTCAGTGTTTTTTCTTTTAGTGTAGCTTGACCTGATGGGCAAGTCCCAAGGCCTTGCTATTTGCAACATATAACATAGACAAAGAAATATCATCTGATT
>JARFYF010000104.1:61330353-61341153 GCA_030265395.1 Rhina ancylostomus
AAGGACATGGGGAGATTGTACAAACTCCTTACAGACAGCGGCCGGAATTGAACTCAGGTTGCTGGTGCTGTAATAGGCTAACCGCTACACTACCACTTGAAGGTCAGTACGGAAACAATGGGCCAAAGGGCCTGTTCCTGTGCCGTGTAACTTCATGACTGGGCAACATTTTCCATTTTTATTTCAAATCTCCAACATCTGCAGTGTTTTGCTTTTCCAAACCAGGCCTCTGTCGAGGTGGGCAGGACCATGAAGTATGGGGGACGGGCTGGAGTTCACAGAGTTGTCTGGCAGGCAATTGATAGGGTCAGATCAGCTGCTCATTTCACAGTCTGCCTTAACTTACTTTCCACAGACTTCAGAAGAATAATCAGGCAGGTGTGAAATGGACAGGATATCTGTACAGTTTCCTGCCAGGCTGTCTAAGTTAAATTGATCACTTAACAGGTCATCGAAGAGGTGTTGCAGTGTTCATTTGGTGCTGCACTGCAGTGTCAGTGTAAGTTAAGTGCCTTGAGTCGACACCAATTGATTCAGAAAGTACTACCACTGAGTCCAAAAACAAACTGTTAGAGGAGCTCAGCAGGTCAGGCAGCATCTGTGGAGGCAAAGGGATGGTCAACATTTCAGTCCTGATGCAGGGTCTCGACTCAAGATGTTGACCATCCCTCTGCCTCCACAGATGCTGCCTGACCCGCTGAGTTCCACCAGCAGTTTTGTTTTTTTGCTCCAGATTCCAGAATTTGCAGTATCTTGTGTCTCCTTTACCAATGAGTCAAGCTGACAGGCTCATGTATATTTGGACTAAGCTTCACCTAATACAAACATCTTTGGTGCATTAATCTCACAGCAATCTCAGTGGCTACAATTCAGAATCAAAATCCTTACCAGGGTGGCACAATGGTACAATTAGTAGAGTCGTTACTTCGCAGTGCCAGTGACCCAGGTTCAATCCTGACCTGTGGTGTTGCGTGGATGGAGTTTGCACATGCTCCTTGTCACCATGTGGGTTTTCTCCAGATGCTCCGGTTTCGTCCTGCATCCCAGTTGGTAGATTAATCGGCCAATGTAAATTGCCCCTAGTGTGTAGAATCTGGGCAGAATCGATGGGAATGTGGGAGAAGAAAAAATAGGATTTATGTTGGATTGGTGTAAATGGGTGGTTGGTAATTGGTGTGGATAAGGGCTTTTTTACCACACTGAGTCCCTCTATGACTGACTTACTACTTAGGATGCAGGAGGCAATTTGGCTTATCAGGTCGATGCCAGCTCATAGGAGAGTAATTCCATTAGTTCATGCCCCCCTAGAGCTAGGTCTCCCTCACATAACCATCAACTGCCTTTGATTATTTTCAATGTCTGTCACAAAAGTGAGAAATATTTACCAATGGAATGCAAACTTCAAATGTATTCCCAATTGGAAGCAAAAACTAAATTTTGAAGATATTTGAAATAATCCAAAGTATATATCCTTTAACGGGGCATCCCAAGTCTTCATCAATGGCATAAGAAGACCCTTCATAAGGCAAAAACTGGAAGGAAATCTGTTTGTTGATGAAAGAAAGCATGTGATTCTGAAAACCAGTGAAATTCAACAAAGAAACCTTTAGGTTTGCTGATAACCTATCATTTCCAGTACACTGATGTGAAAAAATGATTGCTTCAGAACAATAGAAGTACAGAACTTGTTCTACCTCAGGCCCCGGTGAGTATTGATCAAGATAGGTCTGGGGAACAATGTGTGAAATTCCATTCGAGTACTGAATAGAAAGAACTCATTAATCTTAGTTCCTCTCACTTTTCCTGCCTCTTTTGTTTTACCTGAAACAAATAAAAGGGTAGAAATAAGAATTGGTGAGAAGACTACCAGAGAAACTGGTGAGATTCAAAGGCGATAAATCTCAAAGGTCCAACGACCAAGCCACAGAGACAGTGATCACTCTGGTTGTCATCTTCAAGAATTCTGTAGATTTTCAAATTATTCCTGGGGATAGGAAGGTGGCAATTGTGACCCCAGTGTTTAGGAAAGGAGGGAGATGTAAAACAGGGAACTGCTGGCCTGTTAGCTGAACCCCAGTGGAAGAGGGAATGCTGGAATCGCAGCAGCCTCACAGGCATGTAGGATCAGACAAATCCAATGTTTGGCTAATCTACTGGAGTTCTTCGAGGAGTTCTTTGGGGTGGCATGGTAGCGTAGTGGTTAGCGCGACACTATTACAGCGCCAGAGATCGGGGTTTGATTCCCGTTGCTGTCTGTAAGGAGTTTGTACGTTCTCCCGTGTCTGCGTGGGTTTCTTCCAGATGCTCGTTTCCTCCCACATTCTAAAGACGTATGGGTAGGTTAACATGGGGTTTAAAATGGGTGGCGCAGACTTGTCGGGCCGGAAGGGCCTGTTACCATGCTGTAAATAAAATAAAATAAATAAATAAAATTATGTGACTAGCAGAATAAGTAAAATGGATGTGGTGCATTTAGATTTTTAGAAGGCTTTCGATAAGGCCCTATACAGGTGGTTGGTCACCAAGGTCAACACTGACTTCTGATAGTCAGTACAGATTCAGTGGGCCTCAGAAGGGCCTGCGCTGTATCTGTCCATGACTCTATGACTTCTAGGTTGGAACACACAGAATTGGAGGTGGTATTCTGGCAGAATTGAGAATTGATTATTGGGCAGAAAATAAAGAGTAGACATAAATGTGTGTTTCTCAGGTTGGCAGGCTGTGATTGGTGGGATATTGCAGGGATCAGTACTTGGGTCCACAGCTATTCACAACCTGTAGCAATGATTTGGCTAAGGGGAACAAATGTCATTTTCTCAAGCTTGTGTACAAAATAGAAAATTAGGGTATTTTTAAAAATGAGCTATTTGATAATGTTGATATTAAAAGGACCTCGTTACCTTTGTATACAAATTACTGAAAGGTCAACATGTATGTGAAGCATGGTATGGGGCAGGCACAGTAGTGTAGCTATTACAGCACCAGCGTCCTGGGTTCAATTCTGGCCGCTGTCTGTAAGGAGTTTGTACATTCTCCCCGTGACTGCGTGGGTTTCCTCTAGGTGCTCCGGTGTGCTCCGGTGTCCTCCCACATTCCAAAGACATACGGGTTAGGAAGTTGTGTGCATGCTATGTTAGCACCAGAAGTGTGGCGACACTTGCGGGCTGCCCCCAGAACATTCTACGCAAACATGATTTCACTGTGTGTTTCGATGCACATATGACTAATAAAGAGATCTTATCGTATCTCTTATCTTTATAATGAATGCCAAAGGAGCAAAAAGGGGATCAGAGTTGCTATCACCAAATCTAGAATGAAAGTTATTTTTAAAAAAAGCACATCACTAACTGCAAGGTTCCACATTAGTACCTCTTCATTTTGGTCAAAATGGAATGTCAGTTGAACAATTGACTGCTGACTTATTTTTATAATTACATCACCTGGCTTGGGACATCTTACTTTATTCTGTTTTCCTGCTTTGTCCTGTTAACAATACCATGTGTTACTATTGTAGCAAAAGTTGTATATTTGAAAATTATCCAAAGCCACAACCACCCAACAACCTTCCTCTAAGAACTTCCAACATCATCACTGTTATGGAGTGAACACTCTTCACTGGCACGTAACAGTGGTCTGACTACCATCACCTGGTTTATCACATGTCACATCTCCTAAATCTTCTCACAGTGAAGTGACAAGGATCAGGAAGTCCTTTGTGAATTAGTACAAATACATAGAACTTCACACAACAGGTCTGCAAATCAGTAAAGCAGAAACAGAGGTCATTGAGTTCATACAATTTTCGAGCCAGTAATTTTAATGACTGGAAAATAGTTCATACTGACCTCTGTGCTCAAACACTCAATGTGAGTTCTTACTATGTTGATTACTTTGAAAAGCCATGAATGGTGCTACCCAGACAGCTTGGCAGTCATTTGACACACAGCAAGATATCACAAGCCATTCGGAGTTCAAGGACTAAAATATTTATTTTATACAGTGTTGATCAGGAGAATATCAGAAGACCTCTCTGTTTTCTGCAAACCTGTGCCTTAAAATCTTTAGTATCTACCTAAAACGTAAGCTGAGTGGTGCCAGATTTTAATTTAACCCCAAATGCTCCTGAAGTCTCTTTGCTTTTGTTTACAAAAACCTTTCACTTGCTCAGCAATACACTACTTCTGTTGTGGTAAAATGACAATCCCATACTTAATGTACAGGGTACTTTCAGACTGAAGAGAAATTAATACCTGAGACACAGAAGAGAATGAAAATATAATTTGGCCTGTGTTTCCACGCGCCACAATCCTGATATTACACTACATTAACAACTGCTAATTTTTTCCATCAATCCCCACTCTTGAAAAAGGCAAGGGCAGCTCTCCAGATTTTTAGTGTCCATAAGGCCATGAGCGATCTGCCTAACCCAAGCTCTTGAAATGTAGCATTTCCTGGCTGGTCTGAAAGCTGTGAAAATTGGATGCAAAGGTCTTTTTTTAGGGAGACTGTTCATACATAAAAAATTTTTTGGGGGATTCAAATCAAAATTAAAGTCTAAACTTCACCTGCAACCCCCTCCCTCCTATGCAATTCTGACTTCTTCTCACTTAGCATGCCAAGCCAAAATGTTATGTCTTTGTAAGGACCAAGATGTGGAAACTCACAGTGCAGTTCCTAGCATCAGTGCTACCCCTCCTTCAAACAAGAAAGCCCTTGTAAGTTAAAATATTCCAACCATAAAGAGACCCAGTGTTACCATCCGCATGAGGCCAGGACCTGGCAAGACCAGACCAAGTTTTCAACCATTCCAAAGATTCTTGCTGAGGCTATGGAATACCTAGAGTCATGTCTTCAGCAAGAATGCATAACTCGGGAACCAAAATTAGTCAAACATTGACCAACATTCCTATCCCAAGACACCGGGGTCCTGATTAGATCAGATGATTTTTGACTACTTGGAAGATTCCCAACGAAGTTGAGGCCCAAAGAACTTCAGCACATTTGGCAAAACTATCCATTAAGCTGAAGTAATTGAACTGCTGCAAAATGAAGTGTTATCCTATACAGGGCTTTATACTTAATTTTATTAATTTAATGAGTGGCAAGAGTGATATTTTGTGGGCTTTAGCAGATTATGGTGAAATGCCTTGAACCACAGTGGTCCTCCTTGTGGCAGGTATACCCACAAAGTGATTGGTTAGGGAGTGTCAGGATTTAGACCCAATGACGATAAGTGAATGGTAAAATATATTTGCAATCCAAAATTGTAACCTGCAGATGGTAGTATATCCAGGCACCTGCTGCCCTTGCCCTTCTAAATGTTAGAAATCACGAGGTAGAAATCATGAGTTGTAGAGGTGCTGTTGAAGAAGCCTTGGCAAGATGCCATGGTCCTTTTATCAGGGGTACCCACTGCAACCACAGTAGCCAGTGGTGGAGGTGGTTAATATTTAAGGTGATAGATTGGGTGTCAATCAAGGCATCTTGTTTGTCCTGAATGGTGTTGAGGTTATTAGAGCTGCAGTCATGCAGAAAACTGGGAAGTATTCCCTAACACTAGTCGCTCGTATCACAGGATGCAGTGTCTGACCTATTCTCTTAGCCTCGTACGTTACGGGTAGTCCAATAGAGGTTCTGTTCAAATGTGGCCTTTAGGATGTTGATAGTGGGAACTCTGTAATGGCAATGTCATTGGCATAGGTGGTTAGACTATTCCTAATGCTGGAGATGGTCATTGCCTGCATTTATGCTAAGGAAAGTAATTCTCCATTTCTCTGCTTCATTTTCCAAAGAGTGGTAAATAGATTTGTATGATGTGCACTCGTCAGCAAACATTCTCACTTCTGACCATATGTTTGAGGAAAAAAATCATTGCTAAAGCAGATGAAGATGGTTTGGCTCATGAGTTGTGCATTCTTGCTGAAGGCATGTCTCCAGGCATTCCACAACTTCATTGACTGTCTTTGGAATGGTTGGAAATAATCCATTAATTACTTCCCAATCTGCTTTGTGAGGGATGACTCCTAGCTGTAGAGAGTATTACTTGCTACAAGACAGAAGAAGACCATTCAACCCATTAGGTCCATGCCAGCACCCAGCAGAGCAATTCTGTCAGTCATATCCCCCATCAATTCCACTTTGATTCTTTTGCCACTTACATAAACTAAAGAGTAACTTGCAGTAAACGATTAACCAACTAGCATGTCTTTGGGATGCAAGAGGAAACTGAAGCACCCAGAAGGAATCCATCCATTCTTGGAGACTCTTCTTCTTAGTTGTTTAATTGTCCATTAACATTCGCAACTGCATGTACTCCTCAGCTTCAATCAGGTCTTTTGCCTTTCATCTCTAACAATTACATGTTGCTTTTGCTACTTAGTAAACATAATCTTGTACTACAACATTGTTTATTTATCACCTCATTTTTAGGTGCTGTACCAGGCATAGCGTTCTGAACAATTCATTCACCAGGGATTTCCTTTCATAATGGCACAGGTATACTGGGCCATGAAGTTACAGATTGTAGTTGAATATAATCCTGCGGCTGCTAATGGCCCACAGAATGTTATGATGCCCCTGTCCAACTTGTTGGATCTGTTCAGGATCTACCTCATTTAGTATGCTGGTAGTGCCATACAACACATTGGAAGAATTGTTGATGTAAAGTTGCAACTTTGTCTCCAAAAGAGCCATACAGTGGTTAATCCTGCCAGTACTGTTACACATGGGTGCATCTGCAAAAGAAAGGTTGATGAGGTCAATTAAGTTTACCTGTTGTATTTGATCTCCTGCTACTTACTGCAAATTTTGTCTGACAATAAAGTTCCTCGTGACTCAAACCAACTCGGTGGTACTACCAAGCTACTCTTGATCATCACTGAAGGCCTCACCTAGAGTAACTCTGTGCCTCTGCTAGCCACTGCTTCTTCCAAATGGAGTGGATTCCAAATTGGCTGAGGAAGGGTAGTAACTGCAAGAGTTGGACTCCTTGCTTGTTTTTAATCTTGTGCTCTAAAATCAATGTTGAGGACTCCCATGGCAACTGCTTCCCAACTATATGCCATTGCACTACTGCCTCTAGTAGTCTCTTCTGATGCTGGGAAATAATTTATCACAGAAAAAATCATAATGGAGGAGTCTGGGATGTTGGATGCAAGTATGATTCTGTTACTGTGATTTGGTTAGGCTATTTCTTAACTAGTCTGTAGGATTAGTCCCCAATTCTGAGGAGAACTTTGCAAAATTGACTGGGATGATCTTTACTGTAGTATGAATCAAATGCCCAGTTTGATGCTGGGTGAATCAGCAAGTCACTAAAATGGAATTAGTTTATTATTGTAACTTGTACCGAGCTACAGTGAAAAAATTGTCTTGCATACCATTTGTACAGATTGATTCATTACACAGTGCATCGAAGCAGTACAAGGTAAAACAATGCAGAATAAAGTGTCACAGCTACAGAGAAAGTGCAGTGCAGGTAAACAATAAGGTACAAGGCCATAATGAGAGAGATTGTGAGGTCAACAGTCCATTTTATCGTACTAGGGAATCATTCAATTGTCTTACAACAGCAGGATAGAAGCTCTCCTTGAGCTTGGTGGTACATGCTTTTAGGCTTTTGTATCTTCTGCCCGATGGGAGAGGGGAGAAGAGAGAATGTCAGGGGTGGGTGGGGTCTTTGGTTATGCTGGCTGCTTCACCAAGGCAGTGAGAAGTGTAAACAGAGTCCATGGAGGGGAGGCTGGCTTCCGTGATGTGCTGAGCTGTGTCCACAACTTTCTGCGGTTTCTTGTGGTCACGGGCAGAGCAATTGCCATACCAAACCATGATGCATCCAGGTAGGATGTTTCTATGGTGCATCGATTTTTTAAAAAGTTTTATTCCTCCTGCATTTTAATATTACAATTCAATACACATGTGTGAATTTTTATGATATTTCAGATGTTTGTTAAGAGTTGACCACAATGCTGTAGGTCTGTAGTCACAAATAGACCAGAGCAGATAAGGGAAACGGATTTCTTTCCCTGAAGGGCATTAGTGAGCTAGAAAGTTTTGATAACAATCGGGTATTTTCCAGGTCACTAATAATGATGCTTTTTTTGAATGTCAGGTTATTTAATGAACTGAATTAAATTTCTCCAGCGGCCATGGTGGAATTAAAATGTATTTTTCCAAACTGTTACTCCAGGCCTCTGGATTACAAATCCACAAAATTCTCTATGGGATTATTATGGATAATAAAATACAGACAAAAGGATTTCCATTGTATCAGATTTATAAAGTTTTAAAAGGAGCAAACTGATTATCATATTTTTCATAAATGAGATAAAATGCTGTATTAAGGCAAAAAGTGCAATTGATCTTTCTTGCAGAATAATAATCCAATAATAATTGAAAAAGGCTTGACGAGGTAATTAGGATGGTGGACTCATTGCTGGAATTAATACATTGAATCATTTTTAGGTTAAGGTTTTATTAAATAAAATGCCATTACAAAGATCTGCTGGTTATCTTTATGATATTAACTTTATAATTATGCTTTATTTATTCCATTAGTGCATGTTTTATAATTCATTTAATTTATCATTTTGTCACAGTAATCATTAATTTTCAAACAAATTTACATAAGGGAAACTTTTGTTTCATATGGATATGATTCTTTTTATCTGGTTGCTACCTCAGAGGTTCAAGTTGACCATGGTCAATTTTTCCATGTCCTAATTTTTACAACACTTCGGATGTTGTTTTGTACAAACAGAACAAAAATTAACATTATTGTTATTTATTTCAACATAGTTTGAATTCCTTATCTTCTCCTTCCTAGCCCTCTCTAACTTATCCACTGTCCATATCCTGAGTGACCTGTTCGAATAGCTTTATTATTGCTGCCTTGAAAGTTTCATCCCTTTAAGAGAGCATTGAAATAATTTGATATTTCTTTCATTTGACTGATAAGTATCTCAAACCTATGTTAAAATATTTTGCCTTAGTAAAAAACACAATCTCTTCCTTGCAACTTGATTGATTGACACCAGTATTTTCGCAAGTCTTTTGCTGCAAGCTCTTCTCTTCCACTTGATGTCCAAGAATCATATCAAAAAGTTTAGGTTAACCCTCTTCTGAATCCCCAAGTTTAAGTAGTCATGCTTCATAAGCTTAGTCTTAAAAAAGCAAACTTTAAAACTGATTTTAAAGAAACTGATGGCTAATTTAAAATAAAACTGGCCTGCTTCTGGAAAAAATGGCAGAGAGTTCTGAGAATCAGAAATTTGATGGTTTAATTTGGGTACATAACATAAGGTGGAATGAACCTCATGGTGCTTGAGCAAACACTGGCACAATCCAGTTGGAGCGAATGATCTGTTGGTGGACTAGAAGTTCTCTGTGGCATGAATTATTTCAATAGTGACCTTTTTTTCATCTCAGGAGGGAGGAGAAGTACACGTAATGTTTTAGGAATGGAAAATTATTATGTGTAAATCTTGTGTTTGTAGCACTTTGATGTCATAGCATTGTTTGTGTGCAGAAAGAGGATGTTACGTTTTGGACTTGACCATACACATTCAGATTCCCATGCTATTCACATGACAGCAGGAGTCCATTATTTAGCTACAGAACAAATAATTTATGGGGTAGAATGCCATACTCCTGTAAAAAGCCAATGTAGAGGGAGATGGGGTCAATACTGCCAAGGTACGACAAGCATATGAAGGTCACAGGATTTATGATGAGAACCCTTGTATGTATACGTCCTCTGTGTGATTTGTTGCTGAGCTCTGTTTAGCCATTATCAAATTCCTTCAGGAAAAGTGATGGTGGTGCCCTTAAGTGCTCACTTTTTAATTTTTCTGCTATTGGCATACAACAAATTGCTTGATGTGCCTTGAATATTATTCAGTGCTGTGGTAACCACTCCTTTAGCAGGAGCCATAGTTGATCTAAATGTTATATACAGTTCATGGTTCATCAGTGGAAGCATGTCTGGGGAAGGCTATATTTATGTGGCGTGCCCAGGTACAAGTCCGAGAAAGGAGATGGAGATGGCATAAATAAAAGAGAGGTGGATCCATGTTCATCTGGTGCCCTCTCAACAATTTTTCTTCCTTATCCCAGTTAAGTAACATATTTGAAAAAGTTAACCTTATTTCTTTTTCCATAGATGCTGCCTGATCTGCTGATATTTTTTTCCCAGCATTTTCAGATTTTATTATCAATGGTCACAATAGCACAAGGTCCAACATTAACTTTGGCCTTTGTTCTGACAATATGACTCTTTCCCACCACCACCCCCACTCACCCTTCTGTTCTTGAATCTCCCTCTCCAAGTCTCTTTACTCCCTCTGACATAGCCCCACTGTCCCAACCCCAGAGATTACAAACATCTCTCTGACATTGCCTCAGGACCTCAATTCTTTCTTGGATCTTCACATTCCTCCAGAGTTATAGCCTTTTCTAATCTCCCCCACCCCTACTCCTCAGATATCTCTCCATTCTCCACCCATTTTGCACCTCAACCCTTTCTCACAATCCACCCTGGTTTCAATCTTATACCCATTTCAATCACGACCATCACTGCAATCTGCTTCTCAACACTTCTTTCACAATCTCCATTCTCTGTCATTGCAAGAGATTGCAAAGCTAATTCTACCAACTCTGATGTCTAAAGCCTTGGGTGTTGTAAAAGGTTCAAGCCTGGCACATATTTAGCAGGACAAGCCATGAATTGCTGGTGCCAAACATGCTGTCTCTATAAGGTGGATGTCTCAATCATTGCCCAGAAATTTACTCCTCTCATGAAAA
>JARFYF010000104.1:61428840-61442751 GCA_030265395.1 Rhina ancylostomus
GTGATCACTGACTCTTTCCTCCCCACCCCCCACCCCCCAAGGTAAGTATCATCACGACAAGCAGACATTCTCAGCAGATCCTCGGAAGAGTCTCCCAAACTCAAAAGTACATCAAGTTTTTATCATCTTAAGGACAATTTTAATAGTAGGTGATTCAAAACAATTTCAATAACTACAATGACATTGTTTACTTCAGTATTTTGTGTCTGACAAATGGTTCCACTGAAGTACATATTTACAGTGGGAGCACATTGTAACTGATAAGACAGCTCTGAAGGTTCAAATGCTTTTGTTGGGACAAACTAATTCACACAATGATCTAAAAGCTTCTGAGGACACAGAACCAGATGCCCAAGATTAATGTTGTGAGGGCTGACTCTGAGTACGCAAATATCCCAGTTATTGATGGAGCAAATATGCCTATGACCATGTTTGATATTGTAAGTGACAAATTTAGTCTGGTCTGGCAGCCCTCCTTGATCTCTGGAAGAAGGGTGCAAAGTAACTCAGCTCTAGATGTCTTGTTTGATGTAGGCCAATTAACATAGCCCATTGTCTTTGTGTTTGACTGATGTAGACAAGAACATCACATGGTCATGTCAGGTTACAAACCATATCTTGAGCAACCATACCCTTGCTGTGGGCCAGCAGCCTGTGCTCTGTGGATACTTTTTTAAAAATTTCGAAACTGATCACTGCTTATACTTTACATTTCAACAGGTTTCTAGGAGACTAGTTGGTTCTTGCTTGTATTAATACCTGCTATCCCTATTCTGTAAACCCTAAAAGATGTCCCCTGTCTGACAGTATGTATATGGAACGAGTTGCCAGGGGAAGTGGTAGAGGTGGGTATAATTACCATGTTTAAGAGACATTTAGGCAGTTACCTGGGTAGGAAAGGTTTACAGGGGTATGGGCCAAATGAACTCAAATGGGAGTGGTTAGGAAGACGCCTTGGTCAGCATGGATGAATTCCATGCTGTGTAACTCTGACTCTAGATTTTTTTTTGGTCAATTATGTTGAAAGCACAACATTTCAATGTGTAAATAGATTATTTTGAAGGTGACAGAACTGTTCCAATGACTGAGTTACTGTGTTTTTACTTCTCTGTGTGAAAGAGCTATAACTCGTAGCTTGTGACATTTGAATTATGATGAGATGAAAAATAGAAACAATTCATTGGTGAGATGTTGTTTATTGAAAGAATATTTGGCACCCAGGAGCAATGTGAATGCATATCCTTTGTTGTCCTTTAAAAGTTAGTGCTTTTCTGTTGTGCAATGAGTTATTGATGCTCCAGCCTCAGTAAGTATACATATTTTCCATTAAAGCATGGTCAATCACTTTTTTAAATTACTTTTGGTATTGCACCATATTGGCATCAATAATTTTCCTGACTGACTCCAATGACCCAGGTTCAATCTCGGCAGCTGTCTGTAAGGAGTTTGTACATTCTCCCCACCTCTGCGTGGGTTTCCTCCGGGTGCTCTGGTTTCCTCCCACATTCCAAAGACATACAGGTTAGGAAGTTTGGTTATGCTATTTTGTCTCCAGAAGCGTGGCGACACTGCAGGCTGCCCCTGGCACATACTACGCAAAAATGCATTTCACTGTGTGTTTTGATGTACATGTGACTAATAAAGATACCTTAAATCTAAAGAAAGGCAGGCTAATACATGTAAGTTTAAAATTGCCTTTCAACAAGTTTACATCAAGGCCAATGATATCTGATCCTCCATCCTTAAAAGAGAATTCCAAAGAATGGGTGTAGTGCATCTTGTGAAGTTCATTCTCCTCTGGTTGAATAAATTTATTTTCGGTCCTGAATCGCCAACATCCTAATTTTGAGACTAAGTTCCCTGGCTCTGGACATCTCAGCCAGGGAATAGTCAACTCTGTGTCTACCCTGTAAGAACTTTGCACATTTTATTGAATTTGAAAAAGTATGGGCTCATTCTTCCTCCTGATAAACTATACCCCGACCATTGCTATTAGACTATAGTTAACAATTTTGTTTAGTGAATACCTCATGCTTTGAAACTACAGTAAAACTATTCACACTTTTCATCCTATCCCATTGCAGAAACCAGTCTGATGAACTTTTTCTGCACTTCCTCTGTCACAAGTATATCCTTCCTTGGGTTGGAAGATCAGACCCATACGCAATATTCCAGATGTTGTCTTCACCAGGCCCATTATTGCAAGATGTTTTGAGTAGAAAGTATTATAAAGGCCAACATATCATTTGCCTTCCTAATTGCTTGTTGTATCTGCATGTTAGCTTTCTGCTATTCATGTACAAGAGCGCTAGGTCTCCATTTTAAAACAAGAAGTCTGTTTCTATTCTCTTTTTTTTCTACCAAAATAGGCTACCTTACATTTTTCTGTTTTATTTCATCTGCAAAGTCATAGCCTATTTATTTAACCTCTCTGTATTACCACACCCCTTCTCCCATCTACCCCCAGCACCACCCCAAGCCTTCCTGCATCCTTCTCACAGCCCACACTGCCACCTAGAGTTCTATCATCAGCAGATTTTGATTTACAGGTTGAAACACTCAGGTCTGACAACTGCTGTGGTCCAGTGTGTTTTGAAGCTGTATTACAGATCTACATTATGAATTTTAACTAAAATCTAAAATTACCTAAAAATCTGTACTAATCTGTAGCTAATTGACCGACCTGTGCAACTTATGTGATCTCAGACAACAGTGTTTCTGACTTGCTGAAACTTTGGGTTACAGAGAGTTCCTGGAATCCTTGTGCGACCCTTGGAATATCTATACTTAAAAAGAACAGATCTCCTGCTCAGAGGAAGATGATTGAGGGCAATTTCTGTGGTCTGGCACTAGTTGGGTCTCAAAGCTGCAGCACTAGAGTGTTTCAACCTATATTACGTGTGTACTCCCCCTCCAAATCCTCACTAGAGATTGTATACAGCTGGGCCCCAGCACCTAGCCCTTTGGCACCCCATTAGTTTTACGTCTCCAAACCCAAAATGTCCCATGTATCCCTACTCTGTTTTCTGTCAGTTAACTAGTCCTCTTTCCAAACCAGTATATTAACCCGATACCACATACTCCATTTAAAGGTCTCTTGTGTGGCACCTAATTGAAGGGCTTTTGCAAGTTCAGAAACACACCAACTGGTTTGCCTTTTATCTCTTCTGCTAATTAGAACCTCAACATGTTTTTGTCATCCATCATTTCCCTTTCTTAAATCCATTTTTGACTCCAAACCAGCGATTATTTGGAAAGTTCATAGTTACCACTTCCTCAATCATAGACTCCACCATTTACCATCGCACTGTACTACTGATCTGTTGTACCCCATTTACCATCGCACTGTACTACTGATCTGTTGTACCCCATTTCCTCTCAAGTGGGTTCCCATTTGACTTTCTGACTTTCAACACTTTTTTTTCCTCTTTGGAGCAAATGGTACCAAATAAATGGCTTCTTCAAAGACCTTCCACATGCACACTGAACCTCCTTGGGCATCTGAAGTCCTGCATTGAATATAGAGGACACAACTTGAGATGCATAGAAGACTCTTCACAGATTGGCATTTGGAAATTTCTACAATATATTGTTGAACCCTGACACCCGTTAGTCACTTGACACAATACATAAAGGGATCATGGCCTTAATGTAATAATCATTGTTCACAGTCAATATTATACATACTATGCCTGTTGATCTTCCCCTGTCTTTATTTTGTTCAAGGACTTGCCATTTCCGATGAAGCCTCTGCACACAATCATCAGTTTCCCTTTTCAGGTGCTGATATATCTGCTGTTGGCCTTTTTAGCATTTGTTGTAAGTTCCCAGTAGGCATCAGCCTCAAACCTTTTACCTTCAATACAAGTGTCCTGAGAGAGGTGATGTCAGGAGTACCTGAAGGATGATGATGAATCAGTTGCTCGTGTTTTTGTTTTTATTTAATTAAATGCATGCAAGTTCTCAGCTTGCACACTTGAAAGGAGATGCGTACTTTTTGATAGAATTAAATATTGTTCATGTGGAGTGGCTGACAAAACCCATTCAGTCTCTTTAACTGATTATAATGAAAGGTTGGAGATAAACGATGGCTTGAAGTAACAAATTTGTCCAGTCATTCTGCTAGCAGGTTGTTATTTATTATGTGTCATCATGTGTGCAAAGTGATTTGATTTATTTTTGTAAAATGAAACTTCTAATCACTTCACCCAACAAAAGAAATCAAAAAACCCTCCACAATCAGATGGTTATAATCAGATAAAACCTTACAATAGCAAATGAATATGTGCAATAACTGCTAGCTGAAATTTAGAAATAGGCTGTCCTGAAGCAATCAGCCAGACCTGATTAAAAGACACTAAACCATAAGCTACTTGTTCAAATATTCAGCATAAAAATAACAAGCTTTTAAATGCACAGCACTGCTAGTTTTGAGTTATAAATGATCACTAACACCCCCTACTGAAATGTTTGAGTACACTTTTCTTAATAATTTTGCTATTTTCTCCTGTTTTGTCTATCCTTCTGTTCCAACCGTTGCTGATTCGAGAACAACAATGTACTACAGCGGAAAAATGTGTAGGCTACGTGAAATGATCGGGAAAGAAACTAGTTTTTCCTGGGCCATTTTCCCCTGATTAGTCACCTGACAGTAATTGTCATTTTCCATGTTCACAACCAAGCAACCCCTTGACTGAAAATGCAGTTAATCAGCCTGTACGCCCTACATGATTCAGACTTGTAACCGCTAATCGGTCTACATACTCCATATCAGCTGTTGTTTACTGGTCTTTTTAAATTGAAGTGATTTATAGGTTGTTATTTGGCAGTTAATTGCTGAGCCTTGGCCTTAATGATTAGACCAATTACCATTAGGTCACATAGCCCAAACAGCACAATAACATTGAATATCCTACTTAAATGTTGGGTACAATTTCCTGATAACTCTGACTTTTGCTGTCTCATTTATATCATTGAGGTTGTTTTTGTTCATCCATAGTATTAATATCCACTATATTACTTTTATGATATTTCCCAATGTCACAAAAGCCAAGAATCCTGCAGGTCTTTGAGTTTAAAATTTTACATGATGAATAATTCACATTAAATATATTTAGAGTTTCATCGAATTGGGAATTTACATTTCATGATGACACTTGCCTTGCCTTTTGAAAATAAAAATATTTCCAGCACTAGTCAGAAATAGTTTGTATTATGTGTCTTGCATGATATTTTACCACAGATCTTCCAAGCAAGTGTCCATCAATTCTATTTTCAGATTATCTTAGCACCTATTTGACATGTAATTTTCTCTTTTTGAAGAAGTGGAGTATGAAGCATTGGGCAATTACTGGTGTACATGCCATTGTGTTATGCACTCCCTCATCAAATAAAGCATAATCAGGCTTCATGCAAGAAGCAACATAGTAAATTTATCACACATTTTCTCATTAGAACTAGAAGTCAGATGCTAGGATCTGTCTGAAGACAGGATTTGTAAAATCCCAGAGTGTCCACAACTACTTGCAAGTATCAGAGTAGTAATCTCTGGCAAGAACATCTGAATTTCTTTAATCCCATGTATCTCAAAGAAAGATAATTGGGATTCCTCCAAATCACCAATGGAGCATAGATTTACCTAGACCATGCCATTGAAAGATTAACTGATGTATTTCTCAAAGCTTTCAGGATTGCAAAAAGAAAAGTTTGTTCTTAATTTATCAAGCCTGATGAATTAATTAAGCACTCACAGTGAAATAATATCAGCTGCGGTAGCAACACCTTCAAAACATACTTCCATAATGAAGTTCAGAACTTTTGTTTAAATTACATATTCTTAAGGATCAGTAGCTTAAATTTCAACAAAATTATGCTTTACAAATTAAGATATAAATAATTTTTTCATTAGTATTAAAACTACTAAATTGTTGAGTTCAAATGACAACAAAAGTAAACTTATTTTCAAATTAGCAATATTTTAATGTAATTAATGCAAATGGGTTAATGGATACATAGTTCAAGTGAATTCAGTGAATATAATTAATTTGAACCTTTTTTATTGTTCTAAGAATTTACATATCACAGTATTTAAAGGGAGCAAAGTCTTTCATTTTCCAATTTGGAAGCCATCCTGCTAAAACAAGCTATTTTAAAGCTGATGCAAATGTAAATCTTAACATTCCAAAGCAAATGATCTAAAACATACAAACAAGTATTTTCAAGCATCTTTTTCCTCTCCTCCCTGTTATTCCAGTCTTTTCAATACATTTCCAAAGTTTTTTTTTGGATCCAAATTGCACACTGCACATTCATTTTCATGCAATTCATCCAGTTGCCAATTTGGTGGAATTATGGAGAAGACATGTCAAAGATGCATAATAATTACATCAGAAATGAGAGATTAGAGACTAGAGTGCTGAAGAAAACCTAAAATAAATTTTGCAGTCTATGGAAAGTAAAATTGGATGGAATGCAATCACACCTATTTCTCATCCAGCTAGTTAAATTAAAATTGCTGCACAAGTCCAGCTGAAGAGCAAGCATGGGCAGGCACTTGTTGGATCAACTCTTCTTGCATATTACCTTGGTTTCTGTAATTGAGACCCAAACATATCCACACATTTCTTTCCACTTTCAAAGTTTGGAATATTAAACTTAATGCTTTTCTAATCCCCTTATATTTTGCAGAGGGTACCACGTAATCAACAATTAATCTTTTAATTATCTTGAAGACTGACCTGATCTTGTGTTTTCATCAGATAGGCCAGGTTTTTGGTAGTGTTTTAACATATCAGGAGCTCTTGTCGCTCAACAAATGATGTAGGGAGATAGGCATCATTGAAGCAATCATTGATGTTGTGCTAGAGGTTAATTAGCTTGCTGTGGGCTTGCAGCTGGAATCTTGCAACACCTGCCCCGTCGAAATTGAAGAGCCAGACCTAGACATTGTGACAAGAACCATCAAGAAATAGGCAGGAGTCATTTCACACTGTGGGCTGAATGAAGGGCAAATGTTGACTCAAAGAAAACATTAACAATGGGTGAAATGCACAAAAAGTGCTGGAGGAACTCAGCAGGTTAGGCAGCATCCATGGAGCTGTTTCGGGCCGAGACCCTTCATCAAAACCGGAAAGGAAGAAGGCAGAAACCAGAATATAAAGGTGGGGGGAGGGGGAGGAGCACACACAGGCAGGTGATAGACGAGTCCAGGTGAGAGGGAAGTATTTAAAGGCACAAGCTAAAGTGAAATGTCATGTGTTGTAAGCACAGAAACAGGCCCTTTGGCCCAAAACCAATGTAGATGCCTGTCTACACTAATCTCATTTGTCTGCACTCGGCTCGTATTCATCAATTCCTTTCCTATTTGTGTACCTGTCCAATTCTAGTTACTGCCTATGTCCAGCCAGTATTAGACAACCCAAAATGCATTACTTTACCCCACATTTATCTGGATTAAATTCCATCTGCCACAGCTCCGCCCAACTTTTCAGCTGATCCATGCCCCTCTGTATCCTTTCATAACCACCTTTGTTATCGGCAACTCCAATTTCTGTGTCATCAGCAAACTTCTCAGACCACAGTGTATATAAAACAAGCCACAAAGGTCATAGTAGTGATCCCTATGGTACACCACTGGTTATAGAGTTCCAGTCAGAAAAATAACCCTCCACCACTACCTTCTGCCACCTATCACCAAGCCAATTTTGGATCCACTCTGTGAAAACTCATTAGACCCCATGTACCCTAAATTTTTGGACAGCCCTACAATGTGAGACCTTGTCAAAAGTCCATGAATACCATGTCTACCACCTTACTTCAATTTTCTTGGTAACATCCTCAAAAAATCTCAATCAGATTAGTGAGGCTGGATTTTCCATGCACAAAACCATGCTGACTCTCCCTAATCGGTCCCTGCCTTTTCAAGTGATCATTAATCCCATTGCTAAGAAATGTTTCCAATAGTTTCCCTACTACTGATGAAAGGCTCACTGGACTACAGTTTCCTGGTTATTGCTTACCACCCTTTTTGAATATAGGACTAACTTTAGCTACCCTCTAGTCTTCCAGTACCTCACCCATGGCTAAAGATAACACACAAAATCTCTATCAGAGCCCCAGCAGTCTCTTCCCTTGCTTCCCATATCACTCTGGGATAGATTTCATCAGGGCATTGGGATTTATCCACCTTAATATGCATCAGTATCTCTAACACTTCTGCTTTCATGATACACACATGTTCCAGGCTATCAGTTTATTATTTAGTGTTTCCAGATGCTCCAGGCAATCTTCAATCTTGCAAGTAGTTGCACACACTGACTGGAAGCACTTCTTCAGGTTTGATCATGAGATATTTTGTCACATTATAGTTAACAACAGATTATAAACGCTATTCGACTTACTTTAGTCAAATGTCTGACGATGACTATATACTGAACAAAATATTGTAATGCTTTTGTTTTCATTCTGGTTTCTGGCCCTGCCACAGCACTGTCTTTAATAATGTTACAAGTAAAACCCTATATGACCTTGACTGTGAGTAAACTGAGGAATAACTATTTGCCACTGCGATTGCTGCCTTCTCCTTGCTGATCATCAAAACGGGTGTCTCAAGGCTGCGTGCTTAGCCCCCTGCTCTACTCTCTATATACACGTTACTGTGTGGCTAAGCACAGCTCCGATGCCATCTTCAAATTTGCCGATGACTCTTCTGTTGTTGGATGAATCATAGGTGGCAATGAGTCAGCTTATCAGAGTGAGATAGGTCACCTGGTTGAGTGTTGCAACAACAACAACCTCTCACTCAATATCAGCAAAACTAAAAAGCTCAGCATTGACTTCAGGAAGGGGAAGGAGAATGAACATGCACCAGTCTACATTAGGGGATCAACAGTGGAGAGAGTCAGCGGCTTTAAATTCCTGGATGTTAACATATCGGATGACCTGTCCTGGGTCCAGCACATTGATGCAATCACAAGGAAAGCAGGCCAGAGTCTTTCTTAGAAGGTTAAGGAGATCCAGCTTGTCACCAGACACTCTAACAAACTTCTGCAGATGTACTGTTGAAAGTATCCTGACTGGTTGCATCATGATCTGGTATGGCAATTCGAATGTGCAGGAACGTAAGAAGCTGCAGAGAGTAGCGGACTCTGCCCAATACATGATGGGCACATTCCCTCCCCACCAGTGGTAGCATCTACAGGAGGCGCTGCCTCAAGAAGGCAACATCCATCATCAAAGATACCCACCATCTGGGCCATACCACCTTTTTGCAGCTACCATCGGGCAGGAGGTACAGAAGCCTGAAGTCCCACTCTACCAGGTTCAAGAACAGCTACTTCCCTTCAACTATTCAGTTCTTGAACCAACTGGAAAACTCTAATCACTACAGGTTAGCAAAAGTATGATCAGTTTGCACTAAAATGGACTTTATTTTTTGTTCTAATTGCTTTTTTTCTAGTAAAAATTGTGTATAATTTATGTTTTTCTTGCGATTGCTGCATATGTGATGCCATGTGCCTGTGATGCTGCTGCAAGCAAGTTTTTCATTGCACCCGTGCATACGTGTACTTGTGCAGATGACAATAAACTCGATTTGGCTTGACTGCTTTGTCTCGCATCTCCCTAGACCATCCTCTGTCTCAGATTTATTGTATTATTTCCATCAAAATATTGTATGAGCAGAACTTTTACATTATTGAATATAGGGAGGACTGAAGGGATTTCTATCTGTCTTCACCAGGTGCTCTGCTCCCTGGCCACCTTTTCCCTCCCAGGAAACTTGGTGCTGACTCTGATATACTACTGGGTCTTTGATCACGTATCCACTCCTTCACTAAAACTGAGCACATCCACTTCTGTTGCATTGCTTGATTCTACTTCTTCCTTCACTCATCTAAGTGAGTTTCACATAGCATGACTGTTCCATGTCCTCCTGGTCAACCTCCTGTCATTAGCTTCTATGTTATGCCACCTTTAGGCCATCCAAACTCTGCTAGTTTGTATCTTAATTCATTCCAAGTCTTGTTCACCATTCATTCCTACTTTAGCTCCTACTTCACCACTAGCTCAAATTCTCCCACTTCTAGTAAACCAACCCCACCACCTTGCCTACTCTTCTTCCCCTTCCTAGCCTATCTCTCTTCTTCCTTGCCATTTTTTTCATCCCTCCTCCCCTATGCCACCTACCTCCATTACCTTTGACCCAATCCCTGGTGGATCTGCTCTCCCACCCCCCCCCCACCCGCCGCACCTGCCTATCACTATCTCTTACCTGCATCTACCAATAACCAGCTTGTGCCCACCCCGCCTCCCCTCTTTTATCCACCTATCACTGCTCTGCTTTTGCCTTCTATATATTGGGCTTCCCCTTTCCTGTCTTCAGTCCTGAAGAAGGGTCCTGACCCGAAATATTGACTGCCTGCTTTTCTCCACTGATGTTGCCTGGCCTGCTGAGTTCCTCCAGCACCTTGTTGTTTTTTTTGATCTAGATTCCAGCATCTGCAGTCCTTTGTTCCCCATCTCAAATTTTAAGATCCTCATCTTTGTTCTCAAGTTCCTCTTTGGACCCACCAACTCCCTACAACCTTATCCAGTGGTGGAAGCCTTTTGAAATCTAATTTCTAATTTTAATTGTTCCCTCATTAGTACCTATGCTTTCAGCAGCCCTAGTCCTAAACTCTGGAAATCCCAAACTTAAGCCTCCCTGCATTTCTATCCACCTCTTCCCTATTAAGTTCCTAAAAACCTGCTTCTTCTTTGACTAAACCTACACTAATACTTCCTTTAATGGTGTAGTACCAAATTCTGTAAATTTTTCTTTGGTACCACTCCAGTAAAATGCCTTATGACAGTTCAACATGCTAGTGGGAAGCTGATTTAGGTTTGGTTTATAAGATATAAAGATTTCAGATGCTTTAAGCAAGTCTGGGTAACTCTGTTTGGGGTTGATGCTTAGGTTTTCTCTGGAAAGTAATTTCCAGTTCCAAATCCTTCCCCCCTCATAGTCTTTTTCCCCTGCTGTTTAATTTTATTTTTAATATTAACTTAGTTATCTTTTGCTTGAAAAATCAAGATGCAGAATCAGTCTGGGTGGAGCTAAGAAGCACCAAGGGGAAGAGAACATAGGTGAGAATTGTCTATATGCCTCCAAACTGTTGTGGTAATGTAGGAGATGGCAACAAACAGGCAATTGGAGATGCAAGCAACAAGGTGTCATGTGGCTGACTTTATTCTACAAATAGACCAGTCATACCAAATTAACAATGATACTGGAGGATCAATTCCTGGAGTGTGAACAAAATGTTTTTCTGGTGGACACTAGGGATCAGGTTATTCTAGATTGGGTACTGTGTAATGAGAAGGGGTAGTTAATAATCATGTGCAGAATCCTTTGAGGAAGAGTGACCATCACATGATAGAATCCACCATTAAGATGGAAAGTGATGTAGTTTAGTCCTAAATCTAAACAAAGGAGACTGAAGTTATGAGGTATAATTTCGCCACGATAGATTGAAAGGCATGACAGTGCAAAGGCAAAGCTTGCATTTTAGGAATGAATGTAGGAACTACACAAGTTAAATATTCCTTTCTGGCCCAAAAACACAAAAAAGAAAAGAAACCCAACTATGGGTAACAAAAGTAATCAAGGATAGAATCAGATCCAGTGTGGAGTCATATAAAATTTCCAAAATGAGTGGCAAGCCCGAGGACTGGGATCAGCTCAGAATTCAGCAAAAGTAGATGAAGAGATTAATTTAAAATAGTAGAAATGAAGTATCAGAGTAAACCTAAAAGGAAGATAAAAGCAGACTGTAAAAGTTTCCAAAGAAGAAAAATATTAATGAACACGTCCTACAGTTAGAGATGAGAGAATTTATAAAGGGGAATAAAGAAATACCTTGTGTACATCTTCATAGAAGAGGACTTGAATAAACTCCCAGAAGTGTTAGGAAGCCAAAAGTCTCATGAAAAGGAGGAATTGAAGGAAATGAGTTTTAGCCAAAATAAAGTGCTAGAGAAATTAAGTGCTGGAGTGAAAATCTTCATCCCAGACTACTTAAAGAAGTAGCCATTGAAATGGTTGTCATCTTTCCATATGTTACAGATTATAGAATAGTTCTTGGAGTTTGGGGAGAGCACAGTACTGTAGCAGTTAGTGTTAGTGCTACTGCCTCACAGACCCAGGTGTGGGTTTGATCCTAACCTTGGGCATTGCCTCTGTGAAGTCTACACATTCTCCCAGTGACCTGCTCTTCTGCCATATTCCAAAGATGTGCTAATCGGTTAATTGGTAGCTATAAATTATTCACCAGTGAAGCTAGGTACAGCCAACGCAAAGGCTCAGTGGGGAAGGACTATGGTTTAGGGTTCTTCTGCCACTGGAGAGGGAGGGAGGGGTCAGGTGAGAAAGCCCCTAAATATTGTAAATATGGGACTGGGTAGCCCCCAAGGAGCCATATGTGTGGCATCGGTGCTGTTTCTTTTATATAAAAAGGTTACACTAATGAATGATCTGTACAAAAATGTAACGGCTTTCACTGTTTTATAATTGTATATAGTTTGTCTTTTATTATAAATAAAGTTTATTTTGGAATAAAAAAAGTCACACAAGGATGCAAAGAGAATTGAGTAAAGGTAACTACAGAGGCATGAGAGAGGAGCTGGCCAAAGTTAATTGGAAGGGAACCCTAGCAGGGATGACAGTAGAGCAGCAATGGCAGGAGTTCCTGGGAATAATGCAGAAGATGCAGGATCAGTTCATCCCAAAGAAGCAGCAGTGTTCTAAAGGGAGGATGAGGCACCCATGGCTGATAAGGGAAGTCAAAGACAGCGTAAAAGCAAAAGAGAGGGCATACAATATTGCAAAAATTAGTGGGAAGTTAGAGGATTGGAAAGCTTTTAAAAACTAACAAAAGGCAACTAAAAAGCAATAAGGGGAGAAAAGATGAAATATGAAGGTAAGTTAGCCAATAATACAAAAGAGGATACCAACAATTTTATCAGATATATAAAGAGTAAACGAGAGGCAAGAGCAGACATTGGACCACTAGAAAATGACGCTGGAGAGGCAGTAATGGGAAACAAAGAAATGGCAGATTAACTGAATAAGTATTTTGCATCACTGTGGAAGATACCAGGAACATGCCAGAAATTCAAGAGAGTCGGGTCAGAAGTGATTGTAGTCGCTATTTCTAAAGAGAAGCTGCTTGGGAAGCAGAAAGGTATGAAAATAGATAAGTCACCTGGACCAGATGGTCTACAACCCAGGATTCTGAAAGAGGTAGCCGAAGAGATTGTGGAGGTATTAGTCGTGATCTTGCAAGAATCACTAGATTCAGGAATGGTTCTGGAGGATCGGAAAATCAAAAATGTCACTCCACTCTCTTTAAGAAGGGTGGGAGGCAAAAGTCAGGAAATTATAAGCCAGTTAGCCTGACTTCAGTGGTTGGTAAGATGTTGGACTCCATTATTAAGGATGAGGTTTCTGGGTACTTGGAAGCACGTGATAAAATAGGCTGAAGTCAGCATGGTTTCCTTAAGGGGAATCTTGCCTGACAAATCTGTTGGAATTCTTTGAGGAAGTAACAAGCAGGATAGACAAAGGAGAGTCAGTGGATGTCGTTTACTTGGATTTTCAGAAGGCCTTTGACAAGGTGCCATACATGAGGCTGCCAAACAAGATAGGAGCCTATGGTATTATAGGAAAGGTACTAGCATGGATAGAATATTGACTGACTGTCAGAAGGCAAAGAGTGGGAATAAAGGGGGTCTTTTCTGGTTGGTTGCCGGTGACTAGTGGTGTTCCACCAGGGTCAATGTTGGGTCCGCTACTTTTCATGTTATGTGTTAATGATATGGATGACGGAATTAATGGATTTGTGGCCAAGTTTGTAGATGATAGGTGAAGGGGCA
>JARFYF010000104.1:61854564-61865282 GCA_030265395.1 Rhina ancylostomus
ACAGACAATGGCCGGAATTGAACCCAGGTCGCTGGCACTGTAATAGTGTTGCACTAACCACTACACTGTCATACTTTCTGGAGAAACAACTTACCCAGATGGAAATTTGACCTGGAGATCAACTAAAGAAATTAGATGGGTGGGGAAATTCTTGTTTATCTGCAAATTCATTGTACAGAAGCAAAAATTGTGATATTAGTCAGATAAATTGATCAGGCTCTCAGGACATGTTTTCCCAATGTTTCATTAGAAATCGTGGATGTGGAGGGTTGGAAGTAGGGGAATTGGTTGCCTCTATGTTTTCCACAGATTTTGAGCTTCCAGAGTGGCTGAAACAGGGTCTTGAGCTGAACTGCCAATTTAATCATTGGTCAATTTCGGATAATGTCTTGGAAAAGGAGGGCATTTAAGCCATTTACATTTCTTGTTCATGTCTTTAACAAGACTGTACACCAATCTGTTGGGTGGTATTTGACCTAATTCCCTCTGCTAACAACAACTGGCTAATTGGCAAAAAATCAATCATTGGTGAAGAGCTTTGATTATAAATCATTGACTTGAAACATTAATGCTGCTTTACACCCCACATACGCTGCCTGACTTCAAGTTCAAGTTTAATGTCATGCGTATGCATACACAGGTCAGTTCAAGAACCCGATGGCAGTGGGGAAGCAGCTGTTGTTGAACCTTGAGGTGTAGTTTTCTTGTTCCTGTACCTCCTACCTGATGGCAGCAATGAGAAGAGGGCATGGCCCAAATGGTGCGGTCCTTAATGATGGATGATACCTTCTAGAGACATTGCCTCTTGTAGATGTCCTTGATGGTGGGGAGAACTGTATCCGGTCACTATGGAATTGGCTGAGTCTACCACTCTCTGTAGCTTCTTGCATTCCTGTGCATGGGAGTTTCCATGCCAGGCTGTGAGGCAGCCAGTCAGAATGCTTTCCACTGTAGATCTGTAGAAGTTTGTCAGTGTCTTTGATGACATGCCGAATCTCCTTAAACTTCTAAGAAAGTAGAGATGCTGGTGTGCCTTCTTCATGATTGCATCTATATGCAGGGCCGAGGATAGATCCTCCGAGCTGTCAGAAGCCAAGAAATTGAAGCTGTTCACCCCTTCCACCACAGACCCTTTAATGAGGACAGGTGTGTGTTCACCTGACTTCCCCTTCCTGAAGTCCACAATCAGTTATTTGGTTTTGCTGACATTAAGCATAAGGTGGTTGTTGTGACACACTGAATAGTTGACCTATATCGCTCCTGTACACCCTGTCATCACCATTCATGATTCTGCCATTATCAGCAAATTTGAGCCTTCTGAGCTTTCCATGACTTGACAAAGATATAACCAAGATCTCCCAAACTGATGCATAAAATTACATTACTTAGGAATTGATTGGTTGTTTGAAAATATTAAAAGGTCTGTTCTGACATTATAAGACATTCTGAAATGTTCAAAAATAATTATGAACTTTCAAAGACACTAAACCACAAAGTGTCTGTTTTAAAAATTACAAGAAAATCCCTAAAACTTTTTAAACTCACAAACATTTAGAATTTGTAAAAATCAGAAATTACTAATACTTGCCCAAGTCTTTCACAACTTGTTCTACTCTGTTGAAATCAATGAAGAAGCCATCCCAATGTCAGGACTTGCATGATATAAGATATTCATTGCTAATTCCCCACCATTAATGTTGAGAAATTACCTCAACTTTACACTCCCTTGCTGGCCAGTCCAGAGACAGAACGCATTCAGAAAAGTTATTTTTCTACAAGGTACGAGTCCAACAATTATGTTACTGGCTTTGATTTAATTACATCACTAAGTTTCTTGGAACTCTCCAACTCTCACTCTCCAATGGCCATAAATTCCAAAACAACTGTAAAAATAATTAACTGAACTTAATTAATCTAATACAGTAAACCATTAAATTACCTTTGGCTTCATTGAAATGACTGAACTCATTCTTGCTGTAAGTTCCACTCAGAGGCACTCAGTGATGGACCACTGAGAATCACTTGGGAAATCTCTGATGAAGAGCTGAGACTAGTTAAGGACTTCAGTGTTCAGGCAAGTGCTTGGGAAGTCCTGAACTTGGTGACACTTATGTGGAGAAATGCCTGTAGTTAGGCACAAAATTTCCCTGGACATTGTGGACTGTTTTCTCACAGCTTAAGACAGCATCTCAAGGAAGGTGTCACTGAAACAAGCCATGCCTTTGCTAGTCTGGAAACCGTCTTGGTACACTCCCAACTCAAACTTCTTCAAATCACTTATTTGGAGTCTCCAACAAGACCATGCCTTGGAGGTCTATATCATACCCACAGTCAACAATTTGTCCACAGAAAGCTACAATGAGGCAGCTGAGTTTAAAAAAAATCACTGTATACCCACGCCTCTTTGGTTTCATTCAAACCAACCGAACCATCGGCCTCCAATGCATAAAAGAGTTAAATTTGGAGCCATACTCTCAGAAACAGTGGCTAATATTTTTGTAAGGTCATCATTACAAATTATATATTCCATAAAATGATGTACTCTAAAAGCTATCGAAAATACTTCCTTTGTTTTGAGCCTTTCTTGAAACTCTAGGTTTATAGAAAGAAAGGCCTATATTTATATTGTGCATTTCACAATATCAGGAAAGACTTAAAGAAGCAATTTAAAAATTCAATATCTTTATTAGTTACATGTACATCGAAATGCACAGTGAAATACATCTTTTGTGCAGAGTGTTCTGGGGGCAGCCTGCAAGTGTCACCATGCTTCTGACGCCAACATAGCATGCCCACAACTTCCTAACCCATACGTCTTTGGAACGTGGGAGGAAACCAGAGCACCTGGAGGAAACACACGCAAACACGGGGAAAACATACAAACTCCTTACAGACAGTGGCAGGAATTGAACCCAAGTCGCTGGTGCTGTAATAGCGTTACACTAACCTCTACACTACTGTGCCTACCAGTAGTGTGATCACTTTTTAATATTGAGAGGGGCGGACTCAAGACAACTCAGTCCAATAACAACCTGCATAAGGGAAATAAGCCATTGATTTGTTTGCAAATCATTTAGAAATTTACGTGTGTGTGTGTGTGTGTGTGTGTGTGTGTGTGTGTGTATGTGTGTGTGTGTGTGTGTGTATATGTGTGTATGCCATAATATTTTAAGATCAGTGCAGTTTTTTCTCAATTGTAGTGATGATGTCAGTTATTATCCATCTGTATATTATGTTCTCAGTTCCATCATTGCCAAGTCAACAAAGCTATCCATAAGGTGAACAGAATATAATCATAAAGAAGTAACAGATACAGGAGAAAACTAAAAGGCAGTAATTGCTGTTATTTGTTACATATGTGATATGCTGCAAATATTTTTTATATCTTAATTATGCATATCATTGATGAAACTGACATATAAAAAATTCTCAGGGGAGCTGGCATCAAAGGAATTAAATGACAAACTAAAGATAATTTAACGACTAAAATCATTTAATATAGGTTATCATTAGACAGTCTGCCACAAACTATTTTGGTATCAAATTGCATCCCTTGTGATTTTTTTTTTCACCCAGATTCAAGTGTTGCATCAATAGCGACTCTCCAGGTTACTGACCTTAGCTCACAGTTGCCATAACATTTTAAGCACTTAAGTTTTAATGAGTTTTACAGAACACCATGGAATTACATTGAATGAAGCTGTAACATTCTTTTCCTCCCCTGATATTTTGCATTATTGTGCAAGAAAGACAACTTTTTTGGCTGTTGATTCAAATATTTCTATTAATATGTACCATCTGCACAGGTAAATACATGTGTTTGATGTGCAGGACTTTCCTTGAGCTCCCTTTTTCTGAATAAAGGATCTAAAGAATGCATTGTGTTCTTTCTTCAAACTCAGCAGAAATATCATGTTCAAAAAGTAACTCAGAATCCTCTGTATTTGGTACTGCTATTGATAAACACATGGAAATCATTACAGTGAGATGATAATTTAATTATTTAATGCATTTGAAATTGAGGACAACTGTAAAAGCCATACTATTATTTTGGTTGAGACCACTTAGATCAGTAATGAAATTGGATGAAACCTCAAAACTACTTGATTTGTATGTCATCATAATTCATTGATTAAACATATTGGTACAATTTTAACCTAACTCGCTATCTATGTTAACAGGGGCAGTTGTGAGCATAAGCAGTGAAGGATGGCATTTAGTTGAATTCAGTGGACATTAAGAGGGAGATTGTAAACTAAGCTTTAGACATATATGCTAAAAATCATGTGTTAGTAGCTAAAATATCTTCAGTTCTCTAATCATAAAAGCATGTTGGTACCTTTTATCAAAATATATCGTAAGAGCAGTGGTCATTGAGCCCCCTGTCCCCAGAGGAAACAGCCTCTCAGAATCTATCCTATATTTTCTCTCAAAATAAATTTGAATATTCTATTTTATCAAATTCCTTTTGAGAATCCAGATACGCAGCATCCATCGAACTTGCCAGCTAAATTAGATTAGTTTTAATTAGATTTGTCAAACCCAAATTTTCCTCTCATAAGAATGAACATACTCATTTCAAAGGAAAATTATATTATAATTTCACTAAAAATTATCAAAAACAGTAAGTCACATTGTGTTAGTCCATCACAGAGCTTCATGTAACCCACTAGAAAAATATGTGCATTAGTATGACTTAAGTGGAAACTAAGTAGAAATTCTCTGTTGCTCTTGTTACTTTAAATTGTGTATGCTAATGATATTTCTGTTCATGTATGTCAAGATGCAATTTCAGTTTATGAGACTATTGCTTATTGTGGCCTTAAGCAAAATAGAAATTGGACTGAATTCCCAACTTGATTTCACATTAAATGGTAAAGAAACAATTTCAATCTATTAATCTAGATTTGGTATGAAGCCTGTTTCTATAATTAAGGAGGTAATGTACTACTGCACTACTCGGGTTTTCTTTTAAATAATCAATTTATTATGGCAAATATTAGTGGTCCAATTGTCTTATAATATGCCTGCTCCTATAGGACTCTGTCATGATTGTTGTATTTTTCAATGCACACAAACATGTAACATATATTAGTAAGGATTAAAAACAGTTATGCAAATATTGTTGAAAAAAGGTTAATACAATTGAATTTGTCTATTATTTTCACAGGGGTGGAAGGAAGTTAAAGTGTTCATTGTAATATTTACTTTAAAGTATTAAACAAAGGAGTTTCATTTCACCATGTTAAGCACGTGCCCATATTATTCATTTCCACAATAGGCTACAAATTATGTCTTTTTATATTAGTGCTTGATTTTATTATAATGCACAATATATAATGGTTAAAATCATCAGAAAATGTTTAAAATTTAAGATTGTAATGTTTCCATTAGTTATGCTTGTCAGATCAAATTCTTGACAACTCATTCTATTTCAGAAATGCATTTTATAAAAGTACAGCTCCACCAGTGTGCTTTTATCATTATAATAGAACGTCACTGATTCCAATCAGGTCTGTTCTACGTGATAGACTGAGGACAATGGTACTGTTGTTTTTTTAATTACTAATTTGCTTGGATTTGCTGTCGTTTTGGTTGCTGGGAATAGAAGTCTCCTCTGTTGTGACCTAACTGACTCAGTTGCACTTGTCTAAACATGTTCCAGGTATTTATTTAATGGTAATTTGGCAAACAGATATCACATGCTTTTTTTATAATTGGTACTACTCTGTTTGTTCAGCAAAGCATTAACATCATGCATAATTTATTGAACTAGAAGTGCATTTATGTGCATCTTGTGGCATCATGTTGTGAAATTCTATTATCTGTTGAAAGTTGGCCACTTTTCCTGAGAAAGCTTCATCCAAGATTAATTTTAAGATTTACTTCAGGACACTTAAATGGCCTACTTATACTGTCATGCAAATGTTCTTTTATATGTTTTATGTTCTGTTCTTTTCTATGCAACACGAGTGACTATGAAGTTATTATTTAAAAGATTGAGAAAATATTTGGCTTAACCATCAAGGTTGGTAGTGTTCTGCAGTATTCTGTGGGAATTTTGAGTCATGAGAGTACACTTTGGCAGGCTCATTCACCCTTACGGTAATGTGGACTGTCTGGGCTTCCAGCCTGCCATTTGCGCAACAAGGCATTCAAGGGAGATGGTTAGAATAGTCATTAAGAGAGATGGCATCATGAAGAAGGACAGCACATGCTGTTTGTGTTGGGCTCTGGATCAGTGAAGATGCAAACCTGATGCTATCCTTAACTTTGTGAGTACTAAGATTCAATTTTAATTGTTCTTGATAAATGGATCCACATGGCATGAAGTGTTCTACTTTTGACCCATTGATCTGAAGGCATGCCACTGGGTAGCAATGCAATATGCCAGATTATTCTCAGATAATTGCTATGGGGGGTATTGGACTCAGTAAGATAGTCATTGTTAGGTCAAAGTCAAAGGTATGCATAGTCCTTGGCAAACTATCAAAAGAATATCAGCTACAAAGTTCATGGAGAAAGACAGTAAGAAGCATACATTTTATGGATCCAAAACCCCACTTTTAGGAAAATATAGAGCAACTCTGTATCTCAACAAATCAGAATAAAATATTGCAATATAACACGACAAGGACAGAGAAGAGAGCAACTATTGCCATAGATGAAATCAATGTAATATCAGGTTCAGGAAGAGGAATTAAAAAGAGGGGCATAGAAACTGGATTAAGAGAAAAAAATACATTTCTTATTTCTCAAAACAATTGAGTCTTGGTGAATTAAGGTTCCACATCTGTAATTGTTAATCTTTAGTTTCTGCAGTAATTAAGATGTATCATATTGTCAAAGGTTATTTCAAGTAGAATTGATATGCCTTAACTTATGTTTATGATTTTAATTTGAATTACGATAAAGACAAATAAATTATACAAATAAAGACCTTTATGGAAATCAATGTATTAGATTGAGGCAACTATTAGACCAAATACAATTTCATAAAGCTAATGGCAGAATTGTACAACTAGACGAAAAACCTTTGGATTTCTGAATTTAACCTAACATTTTTCCTTTACTTGATGCTCTGCAATTTGCATATAATTGTCAGTAAGGACCATTAGCCTCACCATTGTCTTGGCAGTAAGATCTGGGCCTAATTATAGAGAAGTTGCAGACTCCATTAAGGAATGAAAATAAATGATACATAGGGAAATGAAACATACCAAAGTTGTCATCATTGTTGACAATTATTAATTAATCTTAAGTAGAACTATGAATTACTACTGTGCATGCAGTTATATTGAATTAATTTCTAAAGTCACTACATAAAATCTTTTTAATGTTTTCATTTGACAATTACAAAGCAATCTTGGAGTTTTGGCAAAAGCTTCGAGAGATATGCTATCATATTTGAGCACATAGGTGCATATGAGATACAGTCATTCCTTGATTTACAAAAAGAATGTGTTCCTGGGACATAATTTGTAAGGTGAATCAATAATGTTACAACAGAAGTTTGTCAATTGAGCATTATATATCAAGGAAATTCTGTACCTACAGAGTTACAACAGGACTGGCAAAGTTTATGAAAACAATGTTGTTTAGATTGTGAATTATCTGCCTTTTGAACTATTATTGTGATTTTGGTATTTATGCAGTTGATTGGAACTGCTTAGTTATTAAGTTCACAGTACATAAGAATGTATACAGGATAAAGAGGCAGGAATAGGCAATTCAGCTACTCACGCCTGGGCAGCTTTTCAGTTCATCTTTTCAGAAGTCAGAATCTGTTTATTGTCACGTCCATATACACTTACAACATACATGGCTGTTCTCTTACCTCTGTGCAACTTTTGTCCCCTCACCCTGATTTCCTTAATATCTTAAAATGTATTAATCCCTGTCTTGAATATACTCAGGAATTAAGACTCCACACCCTCTTGAGTAGAGAGCTCTAAATATTCACCACCCTTTGGCTGAAGATTTCTTCTCATCTCAGACATGAATGGCCGACTTCTTATTTTGAGACTGTAAGCCATGGTTCTAAATACCATAGCTAGGGAAAACATCAACTCTGCACCTACCCCTGTCAAGTAAGAATGTTATATGCTACATTTCCTGCATGTATATCACCTGATTCTTTCACAAGTTTCTTGTGAAAAATCTAATTTTGACTGTGGCCTTAGGAATATTTCAACACAAGGAGCAACATTTTCAATAAACATTTACTCAATCTGTTTAGCCGGCATCTGCTGGAGTGACAGTTTAAGTTAGTGACCCAGGAAATACATGTTGCTATGATACAGAATTCTACAATTCTTCACAGGATTATTCATGCATTAACAAATGCTTTTCACTTTTCTTTAAGGAAACATTAGCTTTGCTTTATTTCAGTTCTTTGCCATCTAAAGTTACAATGCTATTCATTCTAGCAGATGTCAGGAATACGACATAGTCTGAAAATAGTTGATCTTCTCTGTGAATGCTTAAGATACAAATGTACTATGATTACATATTTTAACACTGACATTGTTAGCTTCCACTGATAGACTGGGAAAATAATTGTGAGGCATTACAGCTAAGGTTAAATATCCAGATAAAAATGCTGATAGATGGATTTATGGTTTCATGATTAGTTGGAATGTAGGAGTGTATTAAAATATCTGAAATCCTTTCAAATAGTCAACCATAAAATATTTGATAATCTGGGGAACAGCTTGGATATTAATTTCTTAAAAGTATTAACTCAAATCCAAACAACAAACAGCAAGGAAATGACAATTCGACCACATGTATGCATTTTTTTTCCAGTTCAATTTATGGGCTGTGAGTATCACCTACATGGCCAGCATTTATAGAAGTCCTGCATAAACAGTGGGAAGAACACACCACCTCACAAACCACCACTCACCTGTCCTGTCAGCTTCCTCCTGCCCCATCCATGGAAGAGTCTTTGATTCTCACATTGGCCTTGTTAGCCTCCTCAGAAACCACAAAGCCGGAATGAAAGGAAATCATCCTCAGTCCTGAGTGACTGACTGCCTAAGAGGAAGAAGTATTACCCATTCTTAATTTCTCTTGAGAAGCGGGTGAGCTGCTGCCTTGCAGTCCATTTATAGAAGTCCTGCATAAGCGGTAGGAGGAACACACCACCTCACAAACCACCACTCATCTGTCCTGTCAGCTTCTTCCTGCCCCACCCGTTCTCCTACTTGCTCTTGCTAGTATACTATTTTATTTGGGTAAGTAGGTTTCTAGTCAGCAGTGGCTCCAGAATATTAATGGTGGAAAACTCTGTGATGGTAATGCATTAAGTAACAAGGAGAGGTGGTAAAGAGTTCTCTTGTTGGAAATGGTCATCATCTGATATTTTGTGACACAAGTGTTGGTTGCCATTTGTCAGCCCAAGTTTTAATGTGATTACTATTTCTAATCTTTGAAAAGTTCTTCTGAATCAAATTCAAGTTATTACTTCAAAATATATCTTCATTTTTTAACTAGATAATTAAGCAACAGAAAAAAATCATGGTGCAGGACATCACCTTGAAAAAGATAATGACAAATCAATGAAAAATGAAAAGATAGCGCTAGTCTGGTTTCTAATGCAAGCAAATAGATGAAGAACATAGCAAATAGATGAATAGGTTTAGAAACAGAGCAGGTTGTCATGTCCATTTGTCAAATGTCACCTCATGTCCTATTGAAATTCCATCTCTTGGGAGGAATATAGACATAGAACATTGTTGATATCAGGAGTGAAGAGGCAATATTGGAGAGAGGAAAAAAATGAATAAAACTTAGAACACTTTTGAATATCAGTGCAAACAACAATATACACATTTTTTTTCTTTCAAACAGTTGCTTATAAATTGCCATATAATCACAGCAGGACTGGATGGTAGCAGTCATTTTGATCCAATTTTTTGGATATGGTGGGAAAATTTGCTCAACATATGAGTGGTGTATGACTGGAAGCAGTAATAAAAATTGATGAGTCCTATAACTTTGTTACTCTTGTCCTATATAAAAGGTAATAATGGAAGGAAAGTACTTTACATATAACTCTGGTAGTTTTTGGGAAAACATCCTGTAAATAATTCATGCTATAATTGAAAGACATCAATAACATATGTGGTAGATGTCAAATCCAGTGATTGGGAAGGGAAAAGGAGAAGGAGGTAATAGCCAATGAAATTGAGTAATGAATTTTTATTATAGTGAATATTGCTGACTACTGTGGCATCTCCTTGATCAAGAAGATGTTATTATAATCAGCCAATCAATATTCCATTCCATGTTTCTAAGTCAAACTATGCTTCCAGGAATTAATCACCCTTGGGCACTCTCTTGGTACCTGTCCTCCTTGTGCCTTTTTCTGTGCAAGTGGTGCTACATCCTGCTTCTGGTGCCTGTACCATATTTGGTAGATGGCTGTAGACATTCATTGAGATGAGTGGAGTAGGCTTGTGCAGTTCTCGGTCTGGAGTCCCAGCTTTGGATTGCACCCTTTTGGTGATGCTGGCTGACCGGAAACAGCAAGGGCATGGGCAGAATGGCAATGGTGGGATCACAAATGCTGTGATCATGAGCAAGATTGGCGAACAGATTGCTGGACTGCTATGATATCCTGTGTCTCATTGTGCCTATCATCGATGCAAACTGAGCTTGGGTGAAGAAATCCTGAGCTTGTGCTGCTGCTCATGGATGTTGGGTGGACCTCT
>JARFYF010000104.1:61900887-61911681 GCA_030265395.1 Rhina ancylostomus
CCTTTAAAAAAACACTGCAGGAACAGGAGGTGTTCTTCATGCTGTTTAACACTGTGATCAGCTGCATGAAATGGAAGGAGGGTATTAGCTAAGGTCTGGACTCCAAATTTGCAGTGTTGGCTTCAGTCAGCTCACTGATAGATATCATGGTCTGTTTGCTCACCATTCTTTCAGAAGATTAATTACCAAGTGGTGCACAACAATCTGGTGCCCAACACCTCAGAAGTGTGCTTGCATGCAGTCACCGTTTTGGAACTGTAAGCTGTCCCCTAGAGCATGAAAAAGGAAATTATCAAACCCAACTTTGTCTTCTCCCTCCTTGGGGTCCCAGTGTTGCTTTCAGACCATGCAGAATTTCATAAAGTGTTGTGGATGATGTATGCAGACTTTTCTTTCATGAAATGCAATAGCATTGCCCTTTGAGAAAACACCTGTATCGGAATCTTTATTTTCATTTAATGCCAACACTATGTATATTTACACATCATATCAGAATCTCCTATATCAAACATTTTTGTCATTGTAGGTGAAATAACTGAGCAACTGGAGTGCAATAATTTCATATTCCCCTGTTTCCTATTTTGGCAAAAATCATTCAAAGGATGTTAATAACTTGATTTGTAAGTCGCAAACAGCAAAGTGGAAACAGATATTTTGGTTTCTGTCCACTGTTGTCAACAATAATTTTATGGCTTTATCATTTCAATTATCTTCCTTAGACTGTGTCCCCAAAAGAAATTATTTTAGTTACAAAAGTAGAACATTAGTTTTTTTGACATGTAGGTGGAGTATTTACAAAAAAGCATAGTTTATTAAAATTTCACCTTACTCTTAGAATATCATAGCCATGTTGCTCTAATTACGCATGTACTAATTGTGGTACATCTGTTAAAAGGGCTTGGGTATCAGTTTGATACCATGGATCTTCTCCAAGGTCATGTACGTTTGTTTAGCAGTAACTGCTGTGGTGCAAAGATCGATATTAATAAATTCCAAAGTGAGAGAACTGTTGATAAGATTTTCCCTGCTCCACTCAATGATTCATATTGATCCTAGCAGCTAGCAATCAAAAGAAACATGTGAAAAACACACAAACCTGTGGGAAACTGTATAGAACTATCTGTAACTCTTTTCTAATCAAGACCATTAATGGAAATAACTCAGAACTTGTCTTGGACAAATATTTCTGGAGGATAAGGTGTGGCCTTCCTGTCATTTTGATCAAATAGTCAATTTTTTTACACAGCTAACTGATGAACTGGAATGTTGCTTTAATGCACTGTACTACAAATGTTCATAGCATTATTAGCACAGTCATTTCTGTTGGTTGAGTTTGCATCAGCACATAATACAGGAAACTGAAGGTTTTGTGTCAAAAGGCAGAAAATAAGTTGACTTCATTAGGGTGATTCCTTAAAGACAGAAAACAGCATTATTTTCAATTTCCAGCATTGTCAATTAGATAACATGAAATAACTAACTGAATGAGTTGGGAGAATAACATATTGGAGTCACAAAGAACTCTTCCATTGGACACACTATTGAATCCCTAAGTGTTCATGTGGAGAATTCCTGATTTTGGTTGTGAATTGCCAAACAAAAGACCAGTTGAGCCACAATGCTTGTTATATCCTGTCCTGTCATCCAAAAACTCAATTAGTTTAAAAGAGAAATCAACTACCAGGAAATTGGAGAAGAAAATGACATTCAACCTTTAAGCCATTGCATGGCTGGATGTATCCTAACTCAGCGGACTTTATTACTCCTGGCTATCAAAAATCTATCCATCTCAAATTTAAAACTAATTGCACTGATATTTGCCTTTTTGAATGAGAAAGAGGAATACAAGTAAAAACTTTTCTCTGTATCTAGTCTGTTATTTCCTTTCCAAATCAAAACAAAAAGCAATTAAGTCAACACTCAACCTTCTGTCTTACAAGGACTACGTCAGTTGCTTGTGATCTCTTCTCAGAAGCTAATTCGTGGAGAACTCTAACAGTTTGGTGAATCAACACTGCAATCCTTTCAAGATCAATTTATCTTTGCTCCGTTCATAACTCTTCTTAGTATTCCAAATGAGCCCTAACAGAACTTTGTTCAGTTGTAGCAAACTTCCTCCCATTTTTATCTACTCTTTAGTTATGATGTCTAGCATTCTGATAGGTGGTTTGAAATTTTTATGTGATTACTACACTTAAGAGCATATATACATGGTCCCCTAACTCTCTTCATACTTCTACTCCTCCCAAGTTTTTAATGATTTTTTTTAAAAAACTACAAGTTTCTGTTTTCATCTTTAATGGATAACTCCATACTTAGCTGCAATGAAATCCATTTACCACAGATCTTATTTACATTGTTATTTAAACCAAAAGAATTTGTCATCTTCAGGCTTTGATATATAGCTCTCTTTTTTATTATGTAATTCTTAAGCAATCAATGCTTCCAGTTACTTGTGCAATTTCTCTTTAAATGAAATGAATTAATGATGAAAGAAAGTATATATTCACAAGGCTAAATGGCAGGTCTTATGCAATCTGACATGCCAGAGTTTTGTTGACCCCAAAGAACTGAAGGTATTTATCACCTGCATTTAAAAACAATGAGACACAACTATTAGTTTTGCATTCAGTGTGACTGCATAATACCAGCTTCCCTTTACATTATCAACATACACATCAGGAGCAGGGGTGGGCCACTTGGCCCTCAAGCCTGCTTCACTGTTTAATAAGATCATGACTGATCTGATTGCGACATCAACTCTGTACTTCCACCTACTTGCGATGACCTTTTACCCCCTGCTTTTCAAGAAACCATCTAACACTGCTTTAAAACTATTTAAAGACTCTACTTCTGCTGCGCTTTGAGTTCCAAAGACTCACAGCCCTTTGAAAGAAAAGAAGCATTGCATTTTTGTTTAAATGGGCAACCCCCTACTTTTAAACAGTAACTCTTGGTTCTAAGTTCTCCCAAAAGAAGAAATATTTTCTGCACATCCAACCTCTCAAGAACCCTCTGTTGTTCCTCACTCTTCTAAACTCCAGCAGATACATGCTCAGTTTATCCAACCTTTCCTCAAAACACAGCTCACCATTCCATATGTTGGTTTTCTTCCAACAAGTTAACATCCTTCTTTAAGTAAACAGCTTAATACAGTGCTCCAGAAATGATCTCACTACTGCCCTTTGAAACATTTGAATCTATTTAAAGAAATAGTTTATCAATTGCATCAAATTTTAAAGTATTTTAACCAATAATGGATTAAACAGAACTGTGGGAATTTAAATAAAAGTTAGTCCTGGATCCTAGCCACAGCCTGTGAGTTTGAGGTTCACTGTCAGATTTAGGAGGGTACATCTATCAGATTGCCCTATCATTAAACTCACTGTGGATTTGACACAGCACCTGAGATCCCATGGATTACAATAGAGTTTGCAGGGCACCAATTTAGAATACAAAGTAGATGGTGGATTACTTTTTTTAAATTACTTAGTTAATTTAAATTTTTAAATTATTTCTAAGTGTACAATGTGTTTTAATTAACTTTAACATTTAATATCTAGGAAATAATGTTATTTTCAGGTATTATTTATATTTGACTTCAATTACTTCAATCATTTACTTCAATATTAATAACCTATAAAGGTCTCTGAATGTCGGAAACATTTAAGACCCCTTGAAATCAGTGGTGACTTTGACAGAAGACAAAACTCTGCTGTTGGCTTTGCCTGCCTGACTGGTAGTCACTGTGGGTGCTTTTCAGGCAGGCTCCCTGCGCTACCAGCCTGAATTATGATCACCATTCAGACCTTGTCACAGGGCTCAAGGGTGCAGAAAGCCAACATAGTTGGCTGTCCACATCTGGCCCAGGTAAATGTGAGTAAGTGTTTGGGTGCCATAGATACCAGTTACAAGCCTAAAGTCCAGATCAGTGTGATTGGTCATTTTAATTTAATTTATTTTTAAATGCATCAATGATAGGTATTTAACATTTTTATGCTATTTGACAGCCATGCTTCCTTTGGAGTCATTATTTCAATCCCATTTTTAAAATTGAAGTAAATTGCCACGTGATGATGCAACATGCTAAAACCCAAGTGTCTATCATCGAATTGGTAGAGATAATCTACATCTGTATTTGTCCTGTACAAGAAGTTCCTAATTTCAGTCATAATATTTGCCAATGTGAAACCCAGGAGGGAGATCATTCAGTGGGGTTAGTTCGTAATCCAGCTAATAGGACATCATACTGCGAATGCTGGGAGCCTTCGTCTCAGTAACAGAGAAAAGAAATACAAATTGATTGATGATATTGTGAGTCAAGGACAGCTCTTTTAGATATAAATCCACAGCTTTCCAGAGTAGTTCATCATCAATGTGACACCCCCCATGGCAGTTCAAGTACCTGAGGAAGCAGACCATATGCTATTAAAAGAATTTAGAATTCAGCCTTTATTGCAACTGGGCATGACTTCAACCAGTACTTAATGTGCCAGATTTCTGAATCACAACCTATAAAACCTCCATCTTACAAAATCCACTTAATTATGATGTTAAAATTGTGAGCTTGCTATAAATGAATATGAGGACTAAACCATTGCCTCTGATTTTGAAAAATTGCTTCTGCAATAAATCCCCAAATTAAGTATAGTTACTAGTTTAAAATCGTGCTACTGCCATGGAACTGTTAATATATAATTAATCCCATACACTACATCAATTAGTGAATCTGGTTTATTAAAACCATACTTGAATTTCATATTTTCCATTATATTTAAATGACCAACCCATACTTCCCACCTACAGTTTTCCAGTAAAATGTATGCATCTGAGACAACATCTTGCTAAAATATGTTCAGACCTTTTAATGAATACAAAGGAAAGTGAAACATAAAAACTGACCAAATAAATAACTTAACCCCAATTTTACTTCTCTGTTTACTCTTTAGCACATTAAGATAAAACAGCCAATTAAAAAGCCCCACATAGTTTGTGATATTTCCAGTTATTACACTCAATTTCAATCAGTGAAGGAAAAAACAAATCAAATGCTCTGCCCTACAGCTTACTGTGCAGTTACAGTAACCTTTAGACATAATGTGAGGCATGTGAATAGTTTGTATAAGTTTTGAAAACAGTGAGCACTGTAATTGCAGATTCAATACTTTCCAAAGTTGAATTATGTCAGGAAATACACAATTTCATCTAACTGCAGTAACTACCATCTGGCAGTGCTGTTGAGAATGATGTGATGGATTAAGTGCTGCACAAAGGTATACCTTAAGTGATTAGTGGAGGGAAATCTTGCTGGACATGGCCAGCAGTTCAGAAGGGGGTCACTGGCATTCAGCTGCACAGCCATGCCTGCAACCTTGCATCCAGGAAAGCGTCAGTTTCTGCAGCTGTGGATGTCAGATGCAGTTACAAAAAGATACAATTCAAAAAACATTCCTCTGTGTCCCAATTACCAATTCACAACTAATTCAGTAGAAGTTACAGTATCAGATACTTTTTGCCCCATGGCAGATTGCGGTGTGTCCATTCAATTATTCAGCAGAGCAAGGAGTGTAAAATGTCTAAGCTGCTTCCCTGAGAAAGAAATGGCTAATCTCTTCAACACATTATCCAAATTATTCCATGTCTGACCATGGAGAAAATTGAGAAGAACAATGTTTTTGGCTGAGGATTGCTGAAGGTAGCAGTTTAATGCTGCTACTGTTAGTTTACTTGCCTCTTGATTAGAAAACTGCTGGAAATAAACAGAATTGTCTGAAGTTTTATTAACTAAATATGCACATCCCATTGGTTTTCTGTCCAATTTGGATGTTTTGGGGCATTTTCTCTCATTCTACAATTTTCAATTTTTTCTTATCCATGCTGAGGAAAGTTAGAACTAAGGCTCGCCAAAGTTGCCAGAATCTTCTGATAGCATTCACCATTGACGTACATACTGACTGCACACTATATTTTTATGCATCCCCATATCAACTTGCCAGTTACTTCCACCCTGATCTATAGTAATGAGGTCTTGCCCAGAGCTTGCTTTACACAGTATAATGCCTCAGGCGTGAGCAGTGGAGGGCAGAACCAGCCCCACCCACAAGTCAGCTTTGACAGACAGCTGAGCCATGCTCCCAGGCTTTGCCAGTTGCCAAAATCTATGAATGTTTCTGAATATCCTTGAAATAATGTAAATAAAAATCAAATCACCTGCAAGCACAAAGCAAAGTAGATTCATTCCAAAAAAATGTAAATTATACCCTCCCTCCTCCCTCTCAGTGCCGGAGAATTGTAGGAAATTCATGTTCCTTCATTGAATATCAGAGTACAACTAGGGAAATACTGGTGGAGTTCAGAATTTCAAATGTGACACTATTGTGCTCCCATGACTGTTCAAAAATTCCTGACACATATTGGGGGTATGGGGTAAACACCAGCATTTCCACAAGAATCTGCCAGTATTTCACACCCCAATAATGGGACTGATTTTGGAATAGTTGCTATGATCAAGGCTGGGAGGTAGGACATCCCAAAATTCTATACACTGCATTCAAAAGGAAAATCTTACCACATTTGATTCTAATCTACAGTAATAATCTTGATTTTTCAAAGTTACTGGTAAAATATAACAGAATCAGAGAAACATTTAAAGAACAAAGATACTGTGAGGAGCCACTTCTGAGTGGCACTATTTGCTGTCTTGATTTTTACTGATAAACTTTGATATACAGTTAAGTAGGATAATTCTATCAATCAAGTTATGATAGGGACAATTATGGATAATAAACCTCCACATGTTTTGATACATAAAACATTTCCAGACATATGCTCACCTTTTAACTTAGTATTGCTTGTTACTACAAGTAGCTGCTCAATCCTTGACTTTAATTTCTAGGTAAGAGCAAGCTAGTTCACAACCAAAGTGACCCATAAATTTAGAACATTGAGGTAGTAATTATGCCAGTAATATAGTGTTAACTCTAATGGTATTTCTTTTGCAATTTGGAAAAATATCTGTGAAAAGTCTCTGTGAGTTTACATTCTAACAGAAATGCTTTCCCAGAATTTAGTATTAGCCCTTCAGGCTTTCCATAATTTATTATTCCAATATATATTAGCAGGATTTAGGGTAACATGAAGTTAGAATTCTGCGCATTAAAATAAAAATATAAATTTAAAACTGAAGATGATGAGTTATTTAAATTAATATCAATTATCACTAATTATGGAAGTCCAATCTGCATAGACTGGAGTAGTAACAATAAGAACATTGAACATTACAGCACAGTACAGGCCCTTCGGACCACAACGTTGTGCCGATATTTTATCCTGCTCCAAGATCTATTTAACCCTGCCGTCCCACATAGCCTCCCCCCATTCTCTATCATTCATCTTAAATAGTCCCTAATATATCTGCCCCCACAAACTCTGATGGCAGTGTGTTCCATGCACCCACCACTGTCTGTGTAAAAACTTACCCGTCATCCCCCTTATATCTTCCTCCAATCACCTTAAAATTACGTCCCCTCGTGTTAGCCTTTGTCAGTCTGGGAAAAAGCCTCTGACTGTCCACTCGATCTATGCCTCTTATCTTCTTGTACACCTCTATCAAGTCAGAACAACCAGAATGCCTTTAGAAAGGAAAGATCAAAGCTAACAAAAACTGTTGACTTCTTTGAAAAGTTTTGGATAATGTAGTGATTGCTATTTCCAGGGGTACAAAACTACAATTTAAAGAACTTGCATTTCTGGAGCAAGAGTAGATATTAAGAATTAGTTACCAAAGATCAATAGAGCCAAAGATTTTCCATCCCATTTTACTGAATGACATTCCCTCATGGGGCCCACAGATCTAGTGTGTCAATTCAGTAATCGCCCATAAATTTCTAAAAATGTGCTGTGTAATTTATATGAATTTTCCAAAAGCTTTTGGCAAATTTCATATGAGGGGTGTTTAATTTAAATAGATATCCAAGGTTGAACCCAGAAATGGATTAAAAATACAATTTAAAAGTAAGTAGCCATGAGCAGCGGAAGAGGTTTTAAATGAAGTTTTACAAGGATTACTGCTTGGACACATCAAACAAGATTTTCTGAATGTGTTCCGTCCAGTTTTGCGTGTATTTGGAGTGGGCAGAAATGCATATTATTGCTATCCAGTTCTGGTCTGGCAAAAACAAAGGATTTAAAAGTTAAAAGATTTGAAATTCTCCCACATTTTGCAATTTTGCAAATTGCTAACAGCCATTTCAATCCCTGGGGCAGGCTCCCCATTTCAAGGTGGGAACCTAGCCAGGAGTTCACCAAAATATGATAATGATACTGGAGTAAGAATATTCATCAGGGTCAGACAGTCTCAAAATCCACCATATAATCTTTGTGTGAATTTTCCAAGAAAATGGTAAGTTTTGCAGTTCTGTTTACTAATTTACATTAATGATCTGGATATCAAAACTAAATGTAAACTTGTCAAATAGGCTGACAAGGAAAAAGAAAACATGATGTAACAAAGAAGTTACAAGAGAATTTAGAGTAGTTATGCAACTGGGTAGACATTTATGAAATGAAACTTATAATAGCTAAGTGCAAACTTTCCCAACAGTTAAAAAGATTCATCATTGGTAATGACACCTGATGCATGGCCATTCCATTACTTATGTTTTCTTTGAAATTAAAGCTTGCAGCTTAAAGAAAATTAATATGCAACAAAGTTCAGGTTTTTGAAAGTCATGCTGTTGTTGTAAAACAGGAAGGTGGTTTGAGTCTGTACTAGCAGGAGCTGCCAGCATTTGCCTTATTTTTGGGCTGCACAATTCAGATTTATATGAAAAATAAAACTTAAAGGAAAGTCGTGGGCTTATTGGAAGTTGCACCAAGTTCATGATTTTCTTCTGAACCTTTCATGTGTCTGATACTAACATTTCTGGGCACTACTTATGAGATTTTTGACAATGTATGTTTGGTCTGGGCCCTCCACAAGCATCTCATTAAAAAGGCCTTTGCTACACTTGTAAAGCAGCCTTCATCCTTAAAGGGAATCTGCCTTAGCAGTTCTCAGCCCTTGGAGGCTGGCACTGAGAACCCACCTGAGGTAAATCCCATTTAATTACAGCAGTTGCACACATCCCCTTGAACCCCAACTCATCTGCCTACTTAGCTGCAACCCTGATAACCCTTCATCACAGCTCCTAACCTTCACCAAGACACTCACAGGGTCATAGAGTCTTACAGCATGGACATAGGCCATTCTACCCATGACATCTATGCCAACCAGTGAGCACCCATCTGTCCTTATCCCATCTTCCAGCTGGCCCACAGCCATCTTTGCCTAGACAACTTAAGTTCTCATCTTAAATGCTGTTGGTGACACTGATTCCACCACTCTATCAGTACATTCCTGGCACTCACCACTCTTTCACAGAGAGAGCTATAGAATGGAATCAGGCCTTTCAGCCCATCTTTTTATTTAGGTGAAAAACATCCCCCACAGATCTCTGAATCTCTTACCTTGAAATATCTCATCTATATTGGATGCCATCTCCCTGGCCCTATACTCATCTCTGGAGCATCTAGACAGTAAAGACACTTATGTTAGGTTATTGTTTATTGACTACAGCTCCACCTTCAATGCTATAATTCCAAGCAAAGTCATCACCAAACTCCGAGACCTGAGACTCAACACCTCCCTCTGTAAATGGATTCTTACTTTCTGACTAACAGACGGCAAATAGTGAGGATAGGCAGAAACACCTCCAGCACGATTATTCCCAACACTGGTACCCACAAGGTTGTGTCCTCAGCCCTCTACTCTACTTTCTATACACTCATGACTGCATGGCCAGATTCTGCTCTAACTTCATCTACAAGTTTTCAGATGATACCACCATAGTAGGCCGTATCTCAAATAACAATGAGCCAGAGTACAGGAAAGAGATAGAGAGCTTAGTGACATGGTGTCATGACAACAACCTTTCCCTCAATGTCAGCAAAACAAAAGAGCTGGTCATTAACTTCAGGAAGGGGGGGCAGTACACATGCACCTGTCTACATCAATGGTGCTGAGGTCAAGAGGCTTGAGAGCTTCAAGTTCCTGGGAGTGAACATCACCAATAGCTTGTCCTGGTTCAACCACGTAGACACAATGGCCAAGAAAGCTCACCAGTGCCCCTCAGGAGGCTAAAGAAATTTTGCATGTCCTGTTTGACACTCACTAATGTTTTATCGATGCACCATAGAAAGCATCCTATCTGGATGCATCACGGCTTGGTATGGCAACTCCTCTGCCCGAGACCACAAGAAACTGCAGAGACAGCTCAGCGCATCACGGAAACTAGCCTCCCCTCCAGGTACTCCATCTATACTTCTCGCTGCCTCAGTAAAGCAGCCAGCCTAATCAAAGACCCCACCCAACTGGGGCATTCTCTCTTCTCCCCTGTTCCATCAGGCAGAAGATACAAAAGCCTGAAAGCATGTACTACCAGGCTCAAGAACAGCTTCTATCCCACTGTTATAAGCCTATTGAATGGTTCCCTGGTACGATAAGATGAACTCTTGACCTCACAATCTACCTTGTTATGACCTTGGGCCTTATTGTCTACCTATACTGCACTTTTTCTGTAGCTGTGACACTTTACTCTGCATTCTGTATTGTTTTACCTTGTACTCCCTCAGTGCACTGGGTAATGAATTGATCTGTATGAACGGTATGCAAGACAAGTTTTTCACTGTACCTCGGTACAAGTGACAATAATGAAGCAAGACATTATGTAACTATATTCAAGTGCTTCTATTAGC
>JARFYF010000104.1:61911781-61924532 GCA_030265395.1 Rhina ancylostomus
AACAGTTCCCTTATACAATGAGATGGACTCTTGACCTCACAATCTACCTTGTTATGACCTTGCACCTTATTGTCTACATGCAATGTACTTCCCTGTAGTTGTGACACTTTACTCTGTATTCTGTTATTGTTTATACCCTGTACTACCTCAAGGTACTGTGTAATGAATTGATCTGTACAAAAGATACACAAGACAAGTTTGTCACTGAACTTCGGTACAAGTGACAATACTAAACCAATACCAATCTATTTTTATTCACCAATAATAGGGGTAAAAATTCACTGCAGTCTCTCCTTCCCATCCCAAAGATAAATCTGCCAACCCAATTCCCAAACAAGTAATCCGCCCCCTCCCCACCAATCCAAGGTCGTTGTGTCTTACCTCCATCCCTCCACCCTCCTCCTTCCCCAACTCCTATCTTCGTTATTCTGTCTTGATCCTTTCTCTTCTGTTCCTAATCTAAGCCTACCCTTCTGGTCTTAGCCGAACAGCTTACTTGTCCAATCTCAGGCCAGACCCTACATTTCCAATCCTAAGCCGAAATCCTCTATCCTAGTCTGACAACCCATCTGATCCCAGCCAATTGTTTACTTTTCCAACCCCAGACGAACAACCATCCTTCCATTCCCTGATCACCACTTGCAACCTTGCCACTCAGTCCCAGCCTCATCTGATGTCCTCTGCATGTAAAGTCTCTTCAGTAGGAAACGTCTTGGGCCTCGCATGTTACTGAGATTCACAGTGGCAAACCTTGTAACAACACGGTCTTTGGCCTGCTGTGCACTAACTTTTCAATGTATCTACATACTGTAGATGTCATTCATTTTCTAGCCTGTTTTCTACAATATTATAATCATCTACAATCTGTGTTACAACTGCCTGAACTGACATTTACATTGAGCTTCTGTATCATATTAAAGTGTTCCAAATACCCCTCTGATTTTGTACCTTCTGTAATAGTGACATCTGGTGATTGATATATGATGGAGCAGAGAGTGGGGGACATTGATCCTGTATGAGAAACAAGTTGAGCTGCGCAGAAGGAAAATCCACCGCACTTGGATTAACTGGGATTCACATTTACTGTCTGGCAAAAATAATCTACTGCAATGTGTTGCTTGTCTCTTTTGCGGGATAGCCAAGAACATTAAAATTTCATTTGCCTATTCTCAATCGAATTTCATTGATAAACTGTGAAATCCTATTAAGGTAAAATCTCTTTCACCTGAAAAGAAAACATAGAAATATTAGGAAATAAGAGTAGGAGCCGGCCATTCGCCACTTTGGGCCTGGGCCACCATTTAACATGATAATGGCTGAAGTGCCACTTCAATATCCTGTTTTCACCTTCCCTGCACATCATTTGACCCCCATTGCAGTAAGTAACCAAAGCTTAAGATCACCACTTTTAAGGCTATCTGGGACTTATGAATAAATGGGCAGCATAGAAGTGCCACTAGTAGAGCTGCTGCCTCGCAGCTCCTACAACCTGGGCCCAGTCCTGACCTTGAGTGCTGTCTGTGTGGAGTTTCGACATTCTCCCCGCAAATGTGTGGGTTTCCTCCAGCTGCTCCAGTTTCCTCCTTCATCCCAATGACATGCAGGTTGATAAGTTAATTGGCCACTCTAAATTGCCCCTGGTGTGTCAATGAATGGTAGAATCTAGCAGCAGTTGAAGAGAATGTGTAAAGAATAAATCATGGGATTAATGTCGGATCAGTGTAAAATGGGTAATTGACGGTCAGTGCAGACTCAATGGGCCAAAAGGCCTGTTTCCATGCTGTATCTCTCAATGACTTGAAGTAATCTAAGCTGCTATGTATCAAATGACCAGGTATAAAATCCCATCTGATTGAAGTACTTGAACTAGATGTTATCTGAATAGCATTGACAAAGCATGGAAGGTTAGTTTGTGACTAGCCCACCATCTGGCAGCAGAGTTGATTGTGGATAGAGCTGGAACAGCCAGTGAGACCAATCTATTTTCAGGCTGTAAGTTGAGAAGAGCAATGACCACTCCTCAGTCAAACAAACAATGGTTTTCATTGAATACGTCAACTCATTTGAGATGAAAGAGGAGTTTTTTATTTTGCAATTTTACACCAAGAAAAGCCATTTTAGAACTTTACATGATAGATTGAAAAATTATTGCATCCAGTTCATCGTAGTTGAGATATCCATAGATGAGACAAATGCCATGACAAGGTAGCAGTGCAATTAATGCTTGGGTGGATAGCACATTTCATCATATGGTATATGTTCCCATCATTGTTTACGGATTGTGGAGCTAGTCATAAAGATTTCACTGAAGCAGCTATCAGGTGTAGTGATTGCTGTCTCAAGGTGAAAAACTACATAAAAGTTTGATCATCAAACTTATGCCACTTCCTCATGCCCTGAGGAACTATGGGGTTGTTGTTCTGGTGAGTAAGCATTACACAGAAGTTAGATGGGTGTAAAGCTTTGGCAAGGTCCTATAATGTCTGAGGAGAGAAACGTGTTTTTGATCAACACTGAATTACCACTTCATCATTTCTTCTATGATAGCCTCCAGGGTTTACTGGACTATTTGTCCTATATAAGTGACAGGCTCAATGAAATTTAATAATTTTTTCCAATGAACTGTAATATTTTCATCCTGCTTGAATAATTACACACTGCCAAAAGACTTCAGCTATGAAGCAACAATGTACAACAATTCAATGTAACCATGTTCTTAACATTATTTTCCATTACTGTGGGTTATGAAATGTCCACCTAAGAAGTATAATTTTGGAGCATTTGCATCCATTTTACTCAAAATCCTGACGTTTTTGTCCAAGAGGCAAATGACTTGCAAGAGTTCACCTGTATGTGAAATTCATTTTCAGGTGATGATGTATGAAAGGGCAAGGTTCTAACAAGTTCATTATTAATAACATTTATTTTTATAATGTGGTTAAATCTTCCCAAAGTGTTTCAGAGGATATCAAAAAGAAAAATATGACACCAGGATGCAAAGGCCCATTCATTAAAATACTTGGTCAAAACAGGTGGGAAGGTGGAGATGCTTGCAGAGTGTAATGATATACACTCTGAGTGGTGGGCCCAAGGAAATACTGAAAAACAAAGATACAGGATGCTAAAAGCCAGCAGTACAGACAGATAAGGTGATTAAGAATGTATTTTGTACACTTGTCTTAATCAGCCAGGGCATAGAATATAAGAACAAAGAAAATATAGTACAATGATATAAAACAGCTGGAGCATTGTGTGCAATCCTGGTTGCCTCTCTGTAGGAAAGATATGAGTGCTGCTACTGCTGTTACTGCACAGTTCCATCTCCTCAGGTTCAACCCTGGTCATAGATGCTGACTATGTAGGGTTTTCTCATTTTCCCTGTGACCTCCTGCATTTCTTCCAGCACTTTGATTTCTTCCCATATCCCAAAGGTTAATTGGCTCCAGTAAGTTAACCTTAAATGTTGGAAGGTAGCAGTTGAAACAGGGTAGAGTTGATAATCTTGTGAGAGGGAATAGATTGTAGGGAAATAAATGAGGGAATGGTACTGATGAGATTGCTGTGGGACCTAGCATAGGCTCGATAGGCTGGATAGCCTCCTTGTATGTCATTTGTCCTTCTATGTCATTCTATGTTAATAGAATTTTAAAAAATGAGATTCACCTGGATGTTATCTTTGCTGGAGCATTTAAACTATGGGGAGAGATTGGATAGTCCAGGGCTTTTTTTGGAGCAGAGAAAGCAGAAGGGTGACTTGATAGAGGTGTACAAACATTAGTGAGAAACTTGTCCCTGAGCAGAGAAGTCTATAACCAGCAGGCATAAGTTCAAGGTAAGGGGTAGGACTTTTAGAGGAGACTCGAGGAAGAATTTTCTCACCCAAAGGGGTAGTTGAAGTCGGGGATGTACTGCTGGAGGAGTGGTGGAAGCAGGTGTTCTCTCCACGTTCAAGTCACACATTTACATTGAAACACACCGTGAAATGTATCTTTTGCATAGAGTGTTCTAGGGGCAGCCCACAAGTGTCACCACACTTCTGGCACCCACATGGCATGCACACAGCTTCCTAACCTGTACGTCTTTGGAACGTGGGAGGAAACCGGAACACCAGGAGGAAACCCACGCAGACACGGGGAGAACGTACAAACTCCTTACAGACAGCAGCGGGAATTGAACCCAGGTTGCTGGCACTGTAATAGCGTTACACTAACCGCTACACTACCATGCCTGCTAGACAGGCTTATAAGTAGTATTCTGGTAGCTTTATAGCCACCATGCTAATGCCTACTTTTTATACAAATTTTATTCAATTACCAGGATGTAAGTTCCCAAGTTGCTATCATAGGATTTGAACTTGTATTTATCAATCAATCATAACAGCCTCTGGAACTAGTCTAATACCTTAACCACTGTGCTTAATAATCACAATTGTTAATAATCACAAGATTATTAACTCTACCCTGTTTCAAACTGTGCTTAATAATCACAATTGTTAATAATCACAAGATTATTAACTCTACCCTGTTTCAACTGCTACCTTCCAACATTTAAGGGTAACTTACCGGAGCTAATTAACCTTTGGGATATGGGAAGAAATCAAAGTGCTGGAAGAAATGCAGGAGGTCACAGGGAAAATGAGAAAACCCTACATAGTCAGCATCTATGACCAGGGTTGAACCTGAGGAGATGGAACTGTGCATACTCCTTGTGAACAGCAGAGCTGCTGCTTTCCCAGATTAAGGTGTTATGTAAAGATCTCTTGTTAATAGCTTAAAGGCCTGAAAGTTCATATCTCCGTATGTTGACCAAGAAAATAAAATCCTATTGTTCCATGTACAAATACTGTTTCTTATATAAAAAAGGAACATGCATGGAGTGTAAATCTCCAGTGGAGTTCAACAGAAAATTGATTGGAAAGGTCAGGTCTTGAAAGACAACTGGTAAGTTGAGATCTCACTCAGACGTAAAATATTAAACGGTAAAAACCAAATAGTCTCAGGGTATTACTTCAAAATAAGCTGGGATAGGCAGACAAAAAACCAAGTTAAATTGTTCAAAACTAAATTTAAAGCAATTGGTAAAATGTCTTGAAGTGTGAAGTGAATAGTATTTGGAATAATGTACAGGCATAATTATAGTAATAAACACATCACCAGCATTCAAAACGTTATAATGGCTGAACTAGGATACTAACCGATCATGTTTGCTGCATGTAAACAGTATTCCAAGTCCACAAGACTTTACAGTTCCACAGTTTTATTACACAAAATCTTTTCCTCTCTTGTTTCCACATGCCTTCTTCTCTCAGCTCCTCAGGGTATTAAGTTATAACTTGGGTACAGTTCACTTGGAAAAGTAACCATTTATTGTGTTTTAGCTTGGAACAGCACTGTAGAATCTAAACCAGCCAAAAACCTCCTCACCTGATGTTTGCAAACATGCATTTTTAGCAGTACAATTGGAAAGCAATTAGCAACTTTGCCAATTTCCTCTTCATTATCCTTAGGGGCAGAGATCGACCGAGATCAAGTACCTCAGATCATGGCCTGAATGTTATTGATTTGTGCTACCTCTTACCAACTGAAATATCAGAAACCTTCTGATATTTTTGTCTTGATCATGTCAATTTCACACAAAATAACACAGTTGAAACAGAAATTCGAACTGTAAGCTTTGAAACAGATAGCAAGGAAATTTAAAAACCTCTATCTGCTGGTTTACTGAAGTCATTTGAAATAAATAACAGCGAAAGCAATTTCGGACAAATGCATTATGCTTAAATTTTCTTATATCCCATGGTACAATTTCAGGATCTCAGATCATTTTGATAATGAAAATCTTTCAAAGAAGATATTCAGTTTGATTTTGGGTTTGAAGTTATAAAAGTATTTTTGTAAATTTATGCTTTCAGTGTGGAGCTTTGCCCATCAAGAGCACATTTGTGAAATTATTGTTCACAGTTAGGATTAACCAGAATGAATGATTTATACAGACCTGTCAGTGATATATTAATTATCTCATTAAAATTAAACCTAAAAGTAGTCCATGTTCACTTTTTTTGGACCGGTATAAAATATTTTGCTTGTCAAACTTTCAAGTTTTGGCTAAGAATATTTCAGTTTGCCTGCGAGAGAAAGTATGCTAATAGAAAGGCCTTAATGCATTTTGCAAGTAGTATTAGTGTGAACATACCATTCAGTCATGGTTTAACAGAATAATACAGCGGTTAATGCAGTCTTTCTTAGAAGCAATAGCAAAGATAATTGAGCTTAATAACTACCCTACTGTTGTCAAGATAAGTGACAAAGAGACATTGAATGGTTTACCATTGTGTAGCTTCATGCAGTTCAATAGATTTACACAATGAAGTGGGTGCCAAAGAATTTCAAGCGTCCAATACATTTTTGTGATTGTTCCTCCTGTCTATTAAAAATTTGAGAACGCGAAGAACACCAGTAACTGCATACAGGTGCTTACCATTTGTGTGAAAGTTTTACATAAATTTTCTTTAGAATTGACACAAAAATAATACCCATAATATTATATTCTTAATTGGCAGCCCTTGTAATATTATTTTCTGAGTAATAATAGATTTCAATTAAATATAAATTACTATTTCAGCATTTGTCTGTGATTTCCAAATTTCCCTTCAATTTTCAAATAAAAATACCCTTGACAGATCCAATCATAAAAAGTAATGCTATGGGAAAAATTGTCTCATCTGTGGGGCCAGATCGTAACCATCTTGATCTTAAAAGTGATCATTTTATAATCAACTGATGAGATGCAGGAAAATGTTGAACCTTTGCAAAGATACCAGGGTTTGTATTAAAAAGGAGATAGTTTGGAACATTCTGGAAAAGTTTCACTTTGCAGACTAGAAGAAAATCTAGCTGTAAGGACAGTAAATAATTCATGTCTGTGATGACGTCCTGGTAGTGAAATGAAAAAAATAGGCAACATTGTCTTATGTTTCTGCCTCCTTCTTTATACCTGATCCACCTGGTATAGGAAAATGTGCCTTGGGGAATACCTTGAGGGAACAGTGAAGGAGGTTAATATTGTTTAGACCAGTGGTAAAGAAATGTTGCTAATTACCAAGGGCGGTGACTTAACTTTTACCAGCATTCAATGAAAAGAGATTATGTCTCAGCCAGAACCTAATGTCAGATGTATAGTTGGAAATGATGAAAACTCTGATGGCAGGTAGAGAGGTGAAACTAGGTGCCATCATTGTACAAGTTAAACACACACTGCAGATCATTTTGTCATTGAGATTATGTAAATTTTGAAGGAAAGGGACTGAACACAGAGTTTAGCTGTAAACCCAATGTGAGGCCAAAGGTACAGAAGAGAGATTTTTGAAGGATACAATACATAGTAATGTTGTAGCAATAAGTAGAGCTGGAGACACTGGATTTGTGTTCAGGCATTGCAGAAGATAATATTTTGGAGAATAACAGAATGGTTGATATGACCTGGCATTTTAAGAAGGCAGTCAGGAGAAAAGGTAACAATTGATACTAATTCACAAAACTATTCAAGCAAGATTCATGGGGTTATTGCCCACATAGAGCACGTAGTTAATGGAAGTAAAATATCTAATTTCAATTCAAGGCTTATTTCTAAAGTAGATTTTGATATTTCATTTGATCCCAATTAGTATAATGGAAAGAACTTCCTCCTTCATTGGTACTGCTAAGCATGCATGGACAGCAGTGTTTGTACATAGTATTCCACTTCCAAAATGTTTTCTATTAAACTTAATGGAGTCAAATTTTGGAGTACAACCTGTAGCAATCGTTTGACAAAAGTGGATGAGAATAAATATGTTTGAAATCAGTTAATTAAGACTCACATCACATCCAAATATGCTTGTCTGTTTGTCAAAATGAATGATGGATTTTCACACATTGTTCAACTTGTTTACAACTTCATATTGTGAATAAAGTGTGAGAGGAATGTTGCAATCATTACACACACATTCAATTATTTGTAGCTTTTTTTGTAGGTTTTCATGCCCTGGCCTGGTACATTGATTTACCTGAATTCCATAGTGATTTTAGATATATTTTGGTCTGTATTGGTAAACTTTTTTATCATTATCTTTACATATAGGACAAAATAAAACTTTTACTGATGGACAAATGTAGCTGCCTTTGTTTCAAGATGTATCCCTGGTAACACAAAGAAATAGCCCACTGAATATGACAGTTTTGTGCGGATTAGAAGGAAGGTAGTGACATAAGAAAATATGAGAAATCACAAAGAATCAAGTACACAATATTGATTATACCACCAATAGCGTTAATACAATGTCTCACTATACATCACTATGGATTGGTAATTTTTCCTATCAGAATGAGGTCAGTACAAACAATACCATTACAATGCACCAGGCTACTTTGGAGGATCAGCAGTGGATGGAGTCAGCAGCTTTCAATCCCTGGGCATTAACATATCAAATGACCTGTCCTGGGCCCAGCACATAGATGCAATTATTAGGAAAGTGTGCCAGTGTCTTTACTTTCTTAGGAGATTCAGTAGGTTTGGCTTGTCACCGAACACTCTAACAAGCTTCTGCAGATGTACTGTTGAAAGTATCCTGACTGGTTGCTTCATGGTCTGGTCCGGCAATTCAAATGCACAGAAACGTAAGAAGCTACAGAGAATAGTGGACTTTGCCCAATACATCAGAGCACATTTCTCTCCACTACTGGTAGTATCTACAGGAGATACTGCCTCAAGAAGGTAACATCTAACATCAAATATCCCTGCCATCTGGGCCTTGCCATCTTTTTGCAGCTGCCATTGGGCAGGAGGTACAGAGCCTGAAGTCCCACACCACCAGGTTCAATAACAGCTACTTTCCTTCAACCATTCATTTCTTGAACCAACCTGCAAAACCCTAATCACTACAGTTTAACAACACCATGACCACTTTGCACTGAAATGGACTTTGTTTTTCTTTGTTCTCATTGTGTTTTCTTTTTAAAATTTTGCATAATTTATGTGTAATTTACATTTTTTCTTGTGGATGCTATTTGTATAGTGCTATGTGGCTGTGATGGCTGCTGCAAGTTTTTCATTGCACCTGTGCATACACGTAATTGTGCCCATGACAATAAACTTGACTTTGACTTTTGAAGATGGTAACTTCTTATTGTTCAGATAATAATAATGTCATTTGAAATGTTGAAGATGAAAACCACTATGATGCTGGAGGAACTCAGCAGGCCAGGCAGCATCCATGGAGAAAAGCTGAAGAAAGGTCCTGACCCGAAACGTTGACCGCCTGCTTTTCTCCACGGTTGCTGCCTGGCCTGCTGAGTTCCTCCAGCATCATCATGTTTTTCATCTTGATTCCAGCATCTGCAGTCCTTTATTTCTCTAATTTGAAATGTTAATCAGGGCCCTGTCTGCTCTTTCAGATTAACAAAACTGACCCATATATACAACCTCAAAGAGATTAAAGTTGTTTTTAATGATGATATATTTACTCACAATGCACAATAGCACAGCTAGTAGAGTTGCTGCCTCACAGCTTCAGTACCCAGGTTCAATCCTTAACTTGCATAGAACTTGCACCATCTCCCTTAGACAGCATGGTTTCCTCTGGGTGCTCCAGTTTCCTTACAAATTCCAAAGATGTTAAGATTGGTGGGTTAATTGGCCCCGTAAATTCTTCCTTATATGTAGGTGAACGGTAGAATCTGGGGAGAGTCAATGGGAATCAAATAGGATTAGTATAAATGGGTACTTGATGGTTGGCATAGACCCAGTGGGCCAAAGGGCTTGTTCCCATGCTATCTGACTCTGTGACTATCACCTCAAAATGGTAATCTTATTGCCTGCTGGATTTGGAAGCTCACTTTATGCGAATTGGCTGCTGTTTTCTCCTTTTCAACACTGGTCTTCAAAGAATCGATAAAGGTTTTTGGAATATCTTGAGATTCTTTCATTGCTTTGCTTCCTTCTGTCAACAAGTACCATCCATGAAGTTTGAAGTTATTATGTACAAAATTAATATTTCTATTTGTTCTATGACTATAGTGAAAACAAAGTACTTGGGATTATAATTGAAATTATAGTTTTTATCTGAATTGCTGCAGATGCAGACAAAGGCAAAGAAAATGTTGATCAATAACACATTTTGTTTTCTCTACATTGCTAAAATCTTTTGTGCATTACTGACTGGTTTGAGAAACAGCTTACACTTAAGTGAATCTTTTTATCACAGTTTGTTGGTCTGCCAGGGAAAAGATCAAGTTACACCTTTAATCTTTGAAACATAAATTTCATTACATGAAGAGTAGTTATCAGAAAGGTGGAAGGTGATGATTTTGGAGCGTTCACTGTCAGAATCAATTTAAGCTGATTATTAGTTCCCCTTTGATATGTATGATTTAACAGTTTAATCAGATGTCGAAAGTACAGTGATAGAGAAAATTATAGGTTCCCTATGTGTCAAGGGAAAGAATTTTAACTGCTTAGGACAGATAAGGGATCCATTTTGACACAGGTGTGGGAAGGCCAGTCAGTTTAATTTCAATCAATTAATGAAAGTCTCCTCTCCAGGCTTTCCAAAATTTAATTGCATTCTACAAAGTGAAACCATCTATCACATGTGTCCAACTTAACTAACAGAGAATCTGATGAATCTAAGTTTTTCAAATAAGCTTTTGCTAAATGGAAAAGAAACAAATATTTCAATTTTTTAAAAGGATAATTGAACTGTGTTTTCAACTGGGTTCTGGGTGACAGAACTATTCTGCTTTTAGCCCCCAATATCAATTAAAAGTCTCAGATCATTAAAATATATATTTTATGCAGGTAGAACAAAAAGTTATCCATTCACTGTTCTTGTAAATACAAATAAAAGATTCATATGTTCACTCTTTGTAACAAAATTGTTTAACACCTTTTATTAGAACACTTCTGTAATCATTGTTGAAACAGGAATCATGAATCTGTTATTCCATACTCATAATGCCATTGCCCAGAGAAATTCAGATCAATAAATGTCATGAAAGCTGCAGAAAAATAGGAAGGTAGCAGAGTATATCTACATCTGCTTTAAGTAGATGGCAGAGACAGGATGTGGGAAATTCATAAGCTTATGGAAATGGGGGTGCCATGACATCAATAGGACCCCAATGCAATTTGGAAGTCATAGAAAGTCATTCTGCCAATTTTTTTTTGTGTTGGCTGTGCTGACTTTGGCCAAAAGTCCCTTGAGATCTCTGTGGTAGAAATTGGACAGCACGAATAAACATTTTGGAAGCTATTAAATATTGACAGATTTTTCTTATTCAAATCAATAGCCAAATCGTGCTGAGCTTTGGGAAACAAAGGAAATGAATACTTTCTTTATGTTATTCATTTCAACTCTGGAGTTACACAGTGGTGAATCATATACAATGAAAGTCAATGTAATACTTGCTTTCAGTATGACTGCTATAACTGCACTAAAATATTGTACAATCACTCAAGAATGTTTTGAGAAAGTCAACTTTGTCTTTTTAATTCTCTGGTAATCAAATTGGATGAATAGTTTTCTTTAGATTGGGGAATAAACCAATGTTTCTTCCACACTTTGTGCAGGTTTTGTTCAATACAAATGTTTCAAAGGCATGTTTGTTAATTTTCCACATACATATTATTATTTCCAATAAGCATGGATCTTTTATTCCACCTTCAGAATAACAAAATAATGTTCTTCTTTTTCTAACTAGCATTATTTTTTAAGAGGAATGGAAATATAAGTGGAAAGAAAATGAGTAATATTTCTGTGGCGAGCTTGCGACAGTTTTTGGTAATACCCCTGTTATTATGTTGTTCTTGATATTTTAGTGCCTTTGCTACTTTAGTATTTTGTTTTATCATGATATAGTGTATGAGCTGGAAACTTACAATACTGGTGAGCCCAAGAAAGCAGGAGTATCTCTCCATCTACCGGTAGCCCAAGAGTGGAAATCTGTATACTATTATTGAAAGCAAGTGCAAAAATGTGATTTCTAAGTTGTATTCTATGCTGCAGCTTATTGTGTTATCTGAACCCTTTGATTATATCACTGCTCTGTAATCATTTCCATGACCTTACAGTTCACTATACTTAACATTATTACAGTGCTCTGTATTTTTTGGTTAAACCTTACTTCAATAGAGTTAAAGATGAAATGCAAAGATTCTGTTGCAAACTTAGATTTTTGGCTGTTAAGGGTACAGAATCTTCCAATTTTACAATTTTGAGAAATTATGCTAAAACTGATGTTCTTTGCCACATTTTATTGTTTATTTGAGAATCAAACACTGCAGATCGTGAACATCAGAAATAAAAACACAAAATACTGGAAACACTCAGCAGGTCTGGCTGCATCAGTGGAATCTGACCTGCTGAGTGTTTCCAGCATTTTGTTCATAGATTACTTGTTTATTCATGTAGTTTCTGAGCAAAGTGATCTCTGTAGTAAATACAAAAACTTGTAAGCACTTAACACCAGACTCAAGGACAGCTTCTATCCCAATGTTATCAATCTCTTCAATGGTAATCTCACATGCTAAAGATGAATTCTTGATCTCCCAATCTACCTCATTGTGGCCCTTGCATTTTATTTGATTACCTCCTCTGAACTTTCTCTGTAGCTGCTACAATAAATTCTGCATTGTTTTCTTTTTACAACTTTGATGTACTTATGTATGGCGTTATCTGCCTGGATGGCACACAAACAAAAGTTTTTCACTATTATCT
>JARFYF010000104.1:61937709-61953773 GCA_030265395.1 Rhina ancylostomus
ATGGAGGGTTGGAAATTGTGAAACTTTCTTCCTGGTTTACTCTCCAGGAGAATTCTTCATTGTGAGTGGCTGCTTAAACAACATAATGACATCACTTGCTGAATGCCAGAGATCTACAATGGCAAGCATAAAATCAGTTTAAGTTATAATTTAGCTTCAGTGCCCACACATTTGCACCTCAGCTCCTTTTTAAAAATATTCTCTGATAGCTTGACATTTCTGACTGTGTTATGCAGCCCGTGGAGTATAAAAGCATCCATGGTGGATTGCACAGACTACATTAGTGAAGTGCTGCTTGGCCAGCTGACTTAGTTACCAAGTACCATGGAGAATGTAGACAGCCAGTGTCATCTGCAGCAGTGCAATTTTGGACTTGATTATCAGTTCATCTTTAGTTTGTCTCATGTACTTTTTGAGTGGTGCTTGAACTATAATCAACAGCACCTCAGTACTGAAGTGGCATCCATCCACGAAATGGCAGGAGATTCCATGTCAGCAATGTATCAGTGTACAATTGTCCTCAGAAATAAAAAGAAGAAAATGTTGTAAATACTCAGCAAGCGAAGCAGCATTTAGAGGGAGAAACTGATCTGTATTTCATATATGGCTGATCTGTATTTCATATAGCTGCTAATTCTCCATATATCTTTAACAGATTTTTTAAGTTAAGCACTTTATATCAGTGAAACAAAGGAGTGCCAAGTTGAATTTTCTATGTGGTGCTAAATGACCTGGAAAATACTATGTTTCTCTTCTGGAAAAAAAAATGATTTTCAGTTGCATAACACTGAAAAGAAAGCAAAGACTTCTTGCCAACTATGTTTTATTGTCTACTAACAAATACGAATCCTTGGTTAATCTTTACATATAAGGATTGTATACTTTTTAACAAAGGTAATACAAGTTACCATAATGTCTCAAGATATCCTTTATGAAAACTTAAAATAGTAGAAATCAAGGTTATAAAATCATCAGTTCTGTTTTAATTTTGACTTCCCCATAACTGAAACAATGATAGTTACCTTGATGCTTGTTGTAGACATCATATTAAATGAACTACTGAATATGTTTTGTGGGTCAGACCAACAGAAGATAATTATAGTATTAATTTCACAAATGAAATTGCATTTTTTGAAAACCAAAATGATAATGTATGCCATTAAATTAATCAGTGAAATATACAGTTTTCAATCAAAATTCATTCTTAATTCACTTTTTCTGTTGCCAGTGCTTTTGATATATTAGATACGTCTGGTAAATATCCAAAAACTATTGTTGATTCAGAACAGCTCACCAATGACTTCTTCTCTGGCATATTGTATTTCTGCCAGATAATTAGAGGATACTGCATTGTTTCTGAATATACTTTTATCTCACTATGAAGGAGACTACATAGTCACAGATGCTTGCAAGTTTTCCTGAGCTACTCTACATACAGAGATTTCCTGTTGAGAAATTGAAAGGGCTCCAACAGAGTATTAGAGAAGATGAGATAAATGAAAAAGTAATGATTACATAATGTCAAGTATTGATTTAAAAACTTCAAACTTTTAAGTGGAAAAGAAATTTAGGAATGTTTGTATTTGTCCTTATGTTACCTACTATTCAGCACAGCAGCACAGACCACAAGTTTTATGATAATTAATTAACTTTTTCTTTACCTTTCACATTCCACCGGGTTTTTTTCTACTCTGTTAAATATTTGCATGGTCATGGTATACATGTATCATTTGTATATATTGCAAGCAAAGTAAGTTTTTATATATAGAATGGCTGCAAAATATGTAATTGCTTTACATTGCCAACTGTAGCATTGTTGCATTGTTACTCATTGGTCATTTGTGAAATGTGATATTAATGCTATATGTTGTGGCAACCCATTAAGTTTATATATCTTCAAATAATCTGTGAAAGTAGACTTCCCTGAGCATTATAGAAAAAAGGGAATAAGACTGAATAAAATATGAGAATATATTCAGCATTAATCATTGCTGGACCTCAATAACATCAGCCAGCTAGAAACAAAAGCAAACAACTTAAAAATTCAGACCTCAGCAGGCTTTGGCTGTGAATACAGTGAGAAACAGTTGAATTCCACTTAGCTCATGTTTGCCAAGTTTTGAGCGGCAATTAGCAAAGCAAGGAGGGAAAAACAAGCTGATGCTACAGATTATGGAACCAATGACATCATTACAAAAGTGGAGGAGGGGTAAGACTGGGAAAACTTTAAATCATTTCCTTTTTCCATCCTAAAAAGTTTTTGCTCAGACAAAAAAAAAATACACATCTATCAGTATTTCATTACATCAGTAAGAAACTGGAAGTGTATGGAAAATAGACAGATAGTAAAGATAAATATAATTGAGTCAGTCAGGAGCTGGTGATTGTTTCCAACGATCTAATCCCATTCCTAAGGCTCTTTTATCTGCTGACATTTGTGATTATTTTTGGAAAAATTATTATACACACACACACACACACACACACACACACACATATATATATATATATATATATATATATATATATATAATCACATCAGTTCTGTGTACTAGAAATTACTTTTACTCCAGCAGTTTTGAAATTCCCTGGATTGACCTATGAACATAGCATGCTGCAGTTAATCAGTCACTTAGTTTTTTTGATGTGCCCAGTAATGTTTTGCAGAGCAGGTGGATACTTGTGCTGCTGTCAAATGCACAGTGGGTCCACAGTTGTGGTGACAAATTAGTTTTGACAAGCTTAATGACCCCAGAAAAGAAAAGTCCCCAGTGTTGATAGAAGCAGCAGAATAATTGGTCAACTCGGCCAAGCCAGGAATGTGTTAAAATTCTGGATCCTTGCTAGCAGGCCAATTACACATCAACCACTGGATCATTGCCATTACCAATAAATTCCAAAAATTCATGAAAAATACTAATGCAATTAATTAATTTCATGTCTAAATTAATTTTCCTCTTATTTTCCTCCTTGGCCCTCCTCCTGTGTGCAAGATTTTAATAGTATCAGAGGTCCTGTGTTTCTTATTCAAGTGGTCTCTTGCAAGAAGATGAACAAAGACCTTCATTTGATTCTGCCTTCCTGGGAGCCACCAAGCTGATCTGATCTTGTCTGCCTCACATACTCCACACACCAATTTTTCAGCAGGAGTTACTGCTTGCAGTGAGGAACAGGAAATTTGAATCTTTGTTGCCTTCATAGTCTAAAATCAAAGTCCAATTCCAGAACTCCAACACTCTCCAAGCCAATATCCATTGATCCTTTTGTATAGAATTGCTTCCTTTTCCAAAAGACAAAATAACAAAATATCTGATCGAATTTATTGTATTATACTAATTGTTTTTGATTATACATTAATAGGAAATGATCTTGTTATCTTACTACATTGCAATAGCATTAGCAAGTGGCACAATAACATATTAATGTTTCTTAAAGAAATAGACTGATGAAAAGATCAGTATCATGCATGTTGTATAGAAAGATAAAGGATAAGAACAATCAGTACTGACTAAATAATATGTGTGGCCATTGCACTGCTTCTGATCAGTGGTCTTCCACACAAACCTAATATCTCACAAATAAATAGCTTTTAGTTATATGTTATATAAGCAATGTGACTTTCACAATGGTTTCAAACCTATCTCTTTTCACATGTGGATCTCTCAGAGGTCTGCTGGCTTTGGGAAATTTATGAGTCTGGGTTTTGGAGGACCGGTGAAGTGATGCAGTCTTACAACAGAGTCATTTCACATCATATTTGAGCCATTGCATCCACACAGTTCTCTAAAAGAGTTGTGCATTAAGTGCCATTGCTCTGCTTTTTCTCCATATCATTCTCATTTTTGCTTTTCCAATTATTCATACTTTTCTGAGACTGTCAGAACCACCTTCTACCTTTGGTTCTGATATGGCTCTCAGTAGCTTAACTATGTAAAAGACATCTTCTAGCCTCTTCACCACTGACTCATCTAGGCTACAAATGCTGTATTTCTCATCCCTATCCTCCTATGTTCTTAAATTTATCTTCTCTGATTATTAACCTTCAGGTTATCAAAATTACTTAAAGGACATGCATTAAAATACCTTTCAACGTTCTTTGTTCCATTTTCTCTAATCTCTCATTTCAAGTGAAAATTAAAATCTCTCATCCTTAATTAATATCCATTTCAGAGCCTTCCCAATGTCAAGCACCCTAAATTAGGTACCACCAACTGAAGTCTTATTAATGTGAAAATCTTTAAGAGATTGTGAAAGTTTATTTTCAGAAAAGTAAACTTAATGACAGTAAGTGAATAAGTTAACAGCAATACGAAAAATTTTCTGCGGGATATTGAGTTAATGCTTCAGATTTCACCAACAGATTCTAGATTCAAGAAGTTATGGTGAAATTTATCTTGGTAGAATTGGAATTGGTTTATTATTGTCCCGTGTGCCAAGATACAGTAATAAACTTTTTTTGCGTGCCATCTAAGCAGATCGTGCCATGCATACGTACATCGAGTGGTAAACAGAAAAGAATGCAGTAGTAGTGTAACAGCTACAGAGGGAGTGCTGTGCAGGTAAACATGTAACGTACCAGAGCCATGACAAAGTAGATTGGGAAGTCATGAATTCATCTTTAGCACATGGGAGGTCTGTTCGAGAGTCTGATAACAGCAGGATAGAAGCTGTCCTTCCAACAGATCCTCTCATTACATTAGTTGTTTTAAAACGCTAAATACTTTTCTCCAAATTTTAGGGCCCTTGAAGCAAACATTAGATATTATTGACTATACATAGAATGGATGGTCCAGGCTCCAGTTATTCCTGATGAAAGTCATTCATCCGATTTCTTTTCTGCTCCTGAATTTTTCTTCCCCCTTCACTGGAACCATGTGGCAGTCTGTGAAAACGAGAGATACAACAGACATTATATGTAATTCAGTTGGACATGTTGTATGTAAGAAGACTATGGTAATACACCAAGCAAATACTACATACATGTGTCAGGAAAATATATATGGCATTATATCCCATAAATTGTATCTCCAGATAATTAATCTTCTATGGCAAAGTTCTTTTGTCAAATAAACTTAACTGAAGTTAGCCACTGGCCAATGAAGCAGGTTTTGAAAGTGTTTAGAATTTAGTAAAACATATGTACATATTAATTAGCTGAAAAGGAAATTGTTTTGCACCTTATCCAAAAACTGCAAATTGAACAGTGACAGGAATACAAAAACCAAAAGGATCACATATTTCCATTTTGTTTTTCTTTTGTCCCATAGCTGTTTGAATTTATTAGATCAGAAATATGATTGAGAAGTCCTCAGAGATAACAGTACCAACTGTGCAGTTTATTGAGTTTGAATAACCTGAAAAATATAGCCATAAGTAGTTACAAAAATCAGTTGAATTTTAATTTATTCACAGGTTCAATTGCTTGTTGTCTTTAATGAAACACTTAACCTTCAGAGAAAGTTTTTTTATATTTTCTGCCATTATTAAAAGCTCCTGCATATTGTTTGCCTCGTACAAGCTTAATTTCATACATGCCAGTTTAGCTTGACAAAGACACAATAGTGAAAGCTATTTTGTTGAAAAAATGTAAGAACAATTTTGTCTATCCCTTAATTGATCTTGATGGTCTTAGATGATTTACCAATTTTCCTAATGTAAGAAAGTTATAGTGATACAATCAACCCATTTTAATTATTTCAGTAAGCTGAGTTCCCTCTTACTGGATAAGGATCAGTAACTTCTCTAAAGATTAATGATATCGCTTCTTAAACAAAGATTTTGAAAAGTGATTAAAAATTGAAGAAAAGAACAAGAATAATTGGTCCTATTTCAATTCTCTTGATAAATTGGGGAATGTAAAATGGAAATTATTGCAGAAATTTAACTCAGGTTACTTAATGGTTTGCTCTTGTGCTGATCTGTGAATGAAATCAGTCAATAATTCAAATGGCCTTTTCTTAATCTCTGCTTTCTATGCTGTTATGAAATCAGAGTCTTTCCCTGTACTCTTCCTTGGGTTTCTCTTTATCAGGTGCAAATCAGTGAAACATAAATCTTTTTATGTTTTTCACTGTTTTTCCAAAATCTCAATCTCACCATATTTTTTTCAGAGCTCTATTTAGTGCAACACTGAAGTTAGTTAAGAAAAGATTGAATTGAAAATGGGTTCAAATAACTAGAAGTTCAGATGACCAGTGTTTGCATCCAAAATTATGATTAAGCAAGATCTCTAAGCCAATGTCACAAATCACAAGATAAACAGAAGAGTCTAATGACCTTTCCCAAAACTTATTCCTTCATCCATCTAGGGGAATAAACCTTCAAACCTATACAATTGAAATTAGTACATTTTCAAGAGAAAACTAACCATTTTCTTTACAATACTTTGTTGCAAAGGAATGTTGGACATCATTCTAAGCTTACTTCTCTCGATTTAAAGATTAGTTATGTACTTTTCAATACAATAGGTAACTGTAGGCAACTCCTTTAATTGGATGCATCGTTACTGGTGACATAATGTTCCATGTCGGTAATGAATTGGCTGTGAAGTTCAGGAAGTTATGATTATGGTGTGGTTGAATATTTAAACACCCTAGTGTATATCACTGTAGCTTTTTATTATAAATTTTCCTGCATGTCAAATTTATGCAACAGAAATTAAAGATTCACTACATAATTGTATTTGCAAATTTAAAAAATGACAAAATACTACACTGAAAACTTTTGGTGATTAAGAAAATGGCTGAAAAAATGAGAACAGTAGATACATTTTACTATCAAAGGAGATTTTTTTCTTAGTGCAATGCACAGTTTAAATATGTCACAGTAAAATGCAAGTATTCAGACTTTTTCAAACAGCTCCTATAAATTAAAGAACACATCTGTTAACTTCAGTTGCAAATGCTTTAATGAACAATGGCATTTATCTGTAAACTGTCCTGTTGTTTCAGCACTTTAAAATATTGAGTTACACATAACCAGTTTCATATGGTGTTTCTAAAGCTTTTGAAGTTTGATATGCCCACCTTTTATCACATTATCTATTGAATCATTCTGGTCAATATGAAAAGCTGCACATATGTCAAAGCATTGCAGTGATGCTACCTGACAGCAGAAGTCATTTGGCAGAGAGACAGATGTTTAACTTGACCCTTTTTCCAGTACATTTTTGCTTACATTATGACCCCATTTCATATTTCATTAAAGTTTAGGAAATATAAAATATAATTTACAATATAAAAACCTATGTAATATCCTTGGCATTAATTTAAAGGTAATTTACTCAAAGGGAGTTGTTCACAATCAAAAATGCTGACCATGGTTTCGATTATGGCTATTTTAGACTGAAAAGTGAAACATAATTAAAAATGTTCTGTGTATGGTTCCTGTCCCTGGGATGAATTAAGTTACATACTAGAAGTGACACCATCACTGAAACATTGTATTGATTGTTCCTATCAGAACCAGCTCAGATGCCTCATATAGTGGAGCTCATTCCCTCAACCAACAGAAACGTTCAATATTGAATACAAAATATTGAATATGTTCACAGCTGAAGTTCCCAAACTCATGATTTTCCTACTTTTATTACAATTATATTATTTAATTTTTATATGATACTTCATCTGAATCAGTACAGCTCCATTTTTTAATGTTGTTTCATTGATTCAGCTTTCCTCTGCCTTCCCATGAACTAAAAGTTATATTCCTCCTTTGTGCCTCATTCAAAATATTAGACAATTAATCCGTTCCTAGACCAATACTGTTCCAAGGCTTGGTTAACAGACAGAAAACAAAGAGCAGGAATAAAGGAGTTCATTTTGGGTTCAGCAACAATAACTGGTGGGATCTGTGCTATTCCCAAACTATATCAATGATTTGGTCAATGGACCTGTGCTGTTCACAAACTATATCAATGATTTGTTAAGGGGATCTATCCAAGTTTGCTGATATACTGTGCATAGGTTAACTGAATGGGCAAGAAAATAGCAAACAGAACACAATGTGGAAAAATGTGAGGCCATCTAATTTGGTAAAAAAAGTAGAAACATTTTTTAAATGATAAGACATTGATATCAGTTGATGTTCAGTGGATGTCCCCATACATTTGAATGCAAGAATCGAGAAATCTTGCTTCCATTGTACAGCATCCTGATGAGACCACATCTAGAATAGTGACTGGGCTCTCTACCTAAGGAAGGACCTTGTCTTTTCCAAGATCCCACATGGGAAACTGATCTGTCTTTGACAAGGTCCCACATGGCAAACAAGTCCAAAAGGTTAAAGCCCAAAGGATCCTCCAAGGCAAGTTGGCAATTTGGATCCAAAGTTGACTTGATTATAGGAGGCAGAGAATGACAGTAAATGGGTCACTTTTTTGTGACCAGAAGCCTGTGACCACTGGTGCACCACAGGGATCAGTTCTGAAACTGGGATATGGGATTTGGATATGAATGTAGCAAGTATGATTAGTAAGTTCACAAATGAAATGAACATTCATGGTGTTGCTAGTGAGGACAATAGTCATAGACTACAAGTTGATATTAATCATTTGATAAAATAGGTAGTTAATGGTTGCATTATTATGGTGGGCTAAAGGGCCTGTTTCTGTGTTGTGTAGCTCTGTGACTCTAATTCTGGTAGAGGAAATGCAGCAAAGGTTTGTCAGATTAACTCCTGGAATGATAAGCTTGTTCTTTGAAGAAAGGTAAGCAGACTGCATGAATGCTCTCTTGATTTTCAAAGAAAGAGAGATGATCTCATCGCAACATGCAAAATAATTAGAGGCTAAACAGGGTAGAAGCAGGGATGTTTCCATTGGCTAGATCACTGTCTCAAAATAAGTGGTCAGCCATTAAGAACCAAGATGAGAAAACTTTCTTCACCAGAGTGAATCTATAATTATCTACCAAAGATGGCTGTGGAGACTCAGTCATTGAATATGTTCCAGATAGATTTTTCAATATTAAAGGTATCAGGGGAAATAGGTTACTGCAGGAAAGTGGTGATAAGGTACAAGATCATCCATGACCTTTTTTCTGAATGGTGGAGTGAGGAGCTGAAGAGCCTCTCCCTGCTTCTGTTTCTTACTTTCTTGTGTTGTCACATGTTTTTATGGTCTCCCAACTTGTACCATCAGTAAACTTGAGCTCATCTGAAATTCTTATGCTCCTGTCATAACTCATACCACATGGGACTTGCATATCACCCATGTGCTTTCTGACCTATTTCACCCATGGTCCAGCAATGACTTAATTCTTGTTTCCCACTCTCTACTGTCTTCGCCTCTTCTCATCCCTGTGGTCTCCTCCAGCCCTGGATATCTGCATTCCTCTTATTCTGGCTTCTTGCGCCTTCTAGATCTTCATTCCGCTATTGTCTTTAACAGCCCATGTCCTTAGCTTAGGGATTCCCTCTCTAAACCTTCTGCCTATCCACCCCTCACTTTTTTAAATAACACTGCTTTAATTCTGCCAACTTTTATAATAGTATCTCCTTTAATGCATCAAATCTTGTCTAATCAAACTCTTTGAGGCACCAGTCAAATATAATGTGATCTTGGGATAATCCTCCAATCAACATTATTTTTCATGAATTTATTAAAACTAATCAGTCATACTTTTGAATACCACAAGCACAGTAGCCTGGTTCTAGTCTGGCGCCCTTAATATTCAGTGACTTCCTTTGAATGATTTCTTACACTTCATAAGGCTCTTCCCTAGTGCTTTTCAGCACTTTGGGCTAAACGACATATATCCTTGAAGATTTATTTGATTGAGCCCAGTGGTCCTTTCTTTGATTTTTTATCTTATTTATGTTAACGACTTGACCTTACTTGGGACAGCTTTGTTTGTAGAAGGCATGTTGCAGATGTTGTCTGGAGTTAATACATGTCCAAAGTAATCATGTAGAATAGTTATTACTTTACATCCGTCTTCACTTTCAACTTCATTTGCACATTGTAACTTTGATCAAATTTTTAATAGCTTATAATTTCCTTATTATAAGAATTCTTAGCATATTGCTCACCTACTATTTTTTCAATGTTTCTCTTTGTCCTGCTGATTCCCTTCAAAAGCTTTTTTGCTTTTCCTTGCATTAATACATTTAGGCCTTTCTCATTACTCACTGCAGGATCTGTGCAAGTCACTTTTCCACTTCATCTCATTTTTAATTTGCATTCACCCATCATGGTTCTCTAGTATAATAAAGTTTGTTAGCATTGGGAATCCATATGCTTGGTATAATACCAGTAAAGAAGTATTATATGTCTTTTTTTGTTTTAACTGCTGAAGTTTGAACAACCTCCAACAACTTAGTAACCATAGATTTTTCCACAGTTCTCAATGGAATCTTTTAAAGTTATGTAGTTGACTCCCAGTCCTATATATTTCTGATTCACACTTTCCATGTAAGGTATAAATTCCATTTTTATGCATCTTCTGGAACATTTATAAATGCCGAATCATCATTAGCATTGTTTGCCGGTGCTTCCTTGTTACAAAGGAACATTTTTCTTTTCCTGCTGCAATCCAGTTACACTACGAAAGCCATAATTATATGACTAACCAGTAAATCCAGTTGAGGATTCAGATTAAACTTCTTTAGCCAGAGTGATTAGAATGGCGGAACTTAAGCCCATGTTGGAGTAGTTAAAGCAACAAGCACAGATAAACTTAAGGGAATGCTAGATAAATACAAAGGAAAATGGAATAGAAGAATATATTGATGGCGTTAGATGAAATAAGGTCAAAAAAGATTCAAGTAAATTATTTAGTTCTGACATTATTTAGTTGAATCAAAAATTCCACCTTTGTGCTATAACCCTATGTAATACTGAAGTCTAGCACTTAGTGCTTACTTGGCCACCCAGGTGATTATAAACTGGGTCTTGCTTTATGTATATTTTCCCAACCAAAATAACTGGGAGCTCCAGCAAAGTACTGAAATTTTGAGTAAGCCTGCAGGGGGTGAGGGAAAGGAGAAAAAGGGGAGGAACGGGGAAGGAGAAAAATGGAAGGAACGGGGAAGGTCGGGTGAAAAGGCAAGGCCTCAATAGGTGTCTGTGTACATTGTTTCAATGATTCTTATGTAGTTGGATTTATATGCACCACTCACCTGCTCACCAGAGCCAACCTGGTCAATAAGCTGGATATTTGTAATCATTTTGCTGCAGCAACTCTCAAAATTTATTTTACAAAAACTCAAAACTGTGTCTGGTCTTCAATTGATGAAACTAACCTCTTATCCTCTTTATCTCTCTCAAGGTGAAAATTGCTCCAGGAAAATCAAGAAACAGTAATGCACAGAATCTAACAGTTATGAATGTAAATTGCTTAGATTGACTCAGTTAATCTTTGGTCGATTGAAATTTCATAAAACAACATTCTTGTTCCCTCTCCATCACTTGGAACAAGTTGTGTTCTTTATTTTGACCAGGTGATCTCCAGCATAGTTCCAGTGTAATCTTTTGTTTGTTTTGATATTCATTATTTAATTTTATACATTTCATAACATTAACTTTTCTTGAACCACTATTGATTCCTTGACATGCAGCATTACACCACCTTGGGATTGAGCCAGATTCCCTTTACCTTGAACCCTGAATGTATTTATAATCTCTCAATTTTGCATCTTATTTGTTTTCCTGACTGCATTTATTTTAAATTTTCTTTCTCTTTATCCCCATTGTCTGCATATTCTTGATCGAAACAAGTAATTGACTATAAATAGGGCAACCCAGTTCTGAAGGAGAGTAAATCATTGTCAGCACCACAAATAAGACATTTAATTCATTCTGTTTATGCCATGTTAGATATATAATTTAAATGGAGCATAGGTAATATGTCTCAGAGAGACTGTTTTATAATTCAAGTGAATTACATATGGAATCAGAATCAAACAGAATCTGATGTAATTTAGTTACAATGGTTTGGGCGGATTTGTATTCCATGATGGGGGTTGGATACTGATTTTTCTGCAATATCATAAAAGGGGTGAATGAAGAGTCAGCAGTCCTTTATTTTTCCTGCTAATTTTTGTTTCTGTTGAAACCAAGGAGTGACCTAGATGGGATGTTGACTTGCCATCACCCATTTAGTATTGTCACAATGTAAAATTCTACCCTCGCAGTGCTCAGTTGTGACATCATCTTGATTACATGCAAAATGTATTTCACTATGAGGATGTTCCTCCTTGCAAATCTAATCAATCTGCAAACAGCATTAAAATCCAGCACTTCTGTTACATTAATATATAGTTGAATACATGGACCTGAAGAATTCTTGTTCATCTCTTAAAATCATGTTAAGGCGAAGATAAAAGAATTAGTATTTAATGAGGATACATTTTTAACTTTGCAATCCCAACAGGGAGCCTTGCCACCAAGTAAGGATATTGAAACTTTAAGAATGCACTCCCCTTGATTTTCTGAACATTTAAACTAATGGCTGGAAAATCATAGACAATGTGTGCCTGAATTTCTAATATATGCTCTCAGTAGGCAAGGCTCCCCATCAGGAAGGCAAAGTCATAAAACAAGCCTTATGCATGTACATTAATAAAGGTGAAACATTGCCGAGGAAATGTCTGAGCAACTTTAAAAGTTCAAGGCCATTTAAAAACTATTATTGCTTTTCATATAATTTGTAATTAATAATCAGAGTAATCCTGATAAATCAGATACTGGACTGCTATCATAAGTCCTGAAGTTACATAAATTTTTCTATTAATAATTTTAAGCCTAAACTGAGTTTAAAATGAGCTTGAAACTCACTGAAAAGTGTAAGTTTTTAATAGGTCAGTTAGCATAGCAAAAAAAAGTAAGAAAATGTATTTTAAACCTATTGTTAGAAGATCACTAAGTTCAGTAATACATTTCTGAAATTAGTTGGTGTAGACTGTCTGCAAGCATAATACTCCTAATATTCTGGTAGATTCTAAGTATTTTTTTTACAATCACAAGTGTTGAAATAGTTCCAAAAATATATTAACAAAGGTAACTTTTGTCATGCAATACTGATTTCAAACTGTTTTTTATTATCATCTATTTCACCATAACATTGTTATATTGTAAAATGCTCATTTTGCTGGGTCTTTAATTCCTCCCTTTAAATTTATCAGTCTTATTTCCCATTTTTAACATCATTTTTCAGTTCTTTAATTTTCTTCTTATATTCTTGCAAGTGAGGAAGTAACATTCTTGTAGAGTGCTGTTGATAATATTGTCTAACCAGCTGCTATAGGTGTGTGCAAGGAGTTGGGAACCTTCCCCTAAAATTTATCATTCTTTCCTTTGGGGGATGCACCTGGTTTCCTAACAATTGAAATATGATTCAGTGCTCACTATGAAATTAAACATAACTGTGAACCAGCATTCAACCATTCTGACAAGCTACATGTATCCCACTTAGCTGCATGTATCCGTTTATGTGAGGTAGCCTTATGACTTATACTAAAGGTTCAGGGATTTGGAAAAGTCTAAGTTTTGTGATGAATTCATTCTCTGTGAATTCCCTTTTCTGCATGCTGCAATTACCTTGATTCAGTTTATCAAATTTGAGGCATGGTTTTGTTATGAATTTGTATTTTAATTTAATTTTCTCTTTGAATAATTTAATCAAAAGTACCTTAGATGATATTTATACTTAGTTTCTATTTAATTGAATTGAACTGCATTCATTTCATCTGTAGTTAGAAGTTACCGTCAGAGACAGATGTAGAATCTTGTAGACTGCACAAAAATAACAAGATGCAGGTGCAAACCTAGTTGTGTTTGGCAAAAGCTTCTGCAATAAGCTTGAATGGAATTGATTGGTACAGGAGCAAGCTGAAATATTAGCTAATGTTATTCAGGAAGAATTTTGGTCTAAACTACATATAGTTCATGTCAAAAAATGGATTATGTAAAATATTTGTGAAAATCTGTCACTCAAAAATCTAAAGGCTTCAGTAAGCATAAAGATTTTTGGTAGTAATTTCAGTTTACTTTCAATAAGTCATACCCAGTCAAAAAATTCTTAACCATCACTATTAATCACATGGAAAGAAAAATTATTAATAAATGGATGATTTACACATATTGTGGAGTAGCTCTACAAATAACTGATTTTTTTTAAATCCCAGTGGTTTTACGTGTAAAGGAGTTTTTCATGAAATTTAAAAGACTATTATTTAGAAAGCATTCAAATGCCTTAGATCCCATATTACAAGAAAGTCTATTGAAGTGCATTTAAATGGAATAGCTTGTTCATGTGCACATCTGTACTCCTTTCAGTAATTAGGAATTTGGCAATCCAGTTTACGTCCATCCAGTTACATTTTCAGATGTATGGATTATTTGTTGAGTCACTAACCTAATCAGATTTGTTCCATGCAGCAGATCTTCCACAACAATCTAATTTGGAATTCTGTAGATCAATGTTTGTTTTTAGACTTTGCAGACACAACACCAAAAACGTAATTTTATCAGGAGCTTTAAAAAAAATGACATAGTCACCCAATTTAAATTAGTGGTAAAAGTGGTTGACTTCAAGGTGAGCAAAACAAGCCCTGATCTTGTCATCATGAGGCTCAGATTTTATTTCCTAAACCTCATTTACATAACCATTATTAGTTTTTTGCCCCAAACCACATGGAAGCTACAGATGGACAATGGTAGAAGTGTTTTTTCATTATACAGGCGAAAGGTTCCTCTTGGGCTTTGCAGTCATGGGTGGGAGAAACCCAGTTCAGGAAATATCTAATCTTTCCTTGTGAAATGTAAGGAGTAATTCTGCTCTTTGTTGAGCTCCAATGTAAGTTAAAATAATAGTAAAATGATTTAATGTTGTGCCTCTTTTGGCCCTTAGCTGGTCGTCTTCTCCATTCAAACTTCTGGTCCAAAATCAGCCTGGCTTAGGTGGCATTACCAGAGCCCAATCTGCATGTCTGCTCCGAACAAGAAATTAAAATTAGATCATTATAGAAAAGAATACAAGCTTGTCTGGTAATACATCAGGACAAATGCAATGTTCATTCCTATGCTCCATCCTAGCTCCACAATCCATTGTAAATATTAAAATCTATCCAATTTTGCTATCCAATTTTGCTTAAGCAATCCAATTTTTTTTATATATTTGCTTATAAATCTATCCAATAAGCAATAGTCACTTCCTTACTCTTCATAATCATTTTACAATAACAATATTGTTTGCTTTGTAAAAATAGATCCTGTTACTTGACTCAGCTTTGTAATTTATTCTCCCTTGTAAGTTCCATTATTTTCACCTGTATATGTTGACGTGAATATAGATTTCAACAAAGTGTTGGACTAATAATTCAAGAAGTAGCAGCAATATTTTTAAATGGCACCAATAATCATTTCTAGTGCTCAAAGCATCAGCCAGAGGTTAGCTTACAACAGAACCTTCATCCCATCCACATAAAACCATCAAATTGTTGATTTTTATATGGTTTGTTGATTGAAACCTTAGGGATTTCTACCAGCTCAAAGTGTAATACAGCCTGGAAGGAAGCAGTTTTGTTCTTTCTAGCTCCAAGCAAATTAAGGTATAAAACACTTCAATTACCTTGTTGTCAGTGCCCTCCAGTGATTCCTACTGGGGACACAAATTAGATCGCTAAAGACTTGGGTTAACTCTAAGGAACTTGCATGATACAAGCTCCAATCAGTTTCATTCTATGTTCTGAAACTCATGTTAAGATACTTATACACAAATTCAAAAGTATTTAACTTAGGCAAGTGCCCTGAGCACATGTAAGTTGACAGTCGGTTGCCGATGGATCCCAGTGGAGGAGAGATCTGGCTTTATAGATGCTGACATGAAATTTATCTTTTAAAGATCACCTTATACCCAAATGAATTTGATTTTTCCTCTAGTTCATACCTGCCAAATTATAATTCCTCACATGTGACCCTCAATTGCTGCCTGGCCTGCTGAGTTCCTCCAACATCATAGTATTTTTCATATAAATTCTAGCATCTGCAGTCCTTTGTTTCTCAAATATGCAAAGCTTTTCACTGAGCTCTGACCATTTGAGTGGAGCATTCACCACCAGCGTTT
>JARFYF010000104.1:62035545-62047404 GCA_030265395.1 Rhina ancylostomus
ATTACAAATATGAGAAAAGACTTATTTTTGCTGAAGGAGTAGAATAATCTTTATTGCATTCAGTTATTTAGAGTGCCTCCGATGATTAAACCTACTTCGGTTAGAGGCCAAGTGCTGATAAATGGGATTAGTATTGATGGGTACATGGTAGTCTGTATGTAGTTGTTTCTCTGCTGTTTAACTTTAAACATTAACAGAAAAAATATGCAAAACATTTCTCATTTGTTGCAAACACTTTCTGTTGTATCTCACTGAGAACCTCTTTATTTCCAATTTACTACAAACACAATGGGCATTCTTTCTGTTGTGCCAGCCTAAGTATTTCCAGAGAACTGACACAAGGTTAACTAAGAGACAAGGTCTACAGATTCCCTGATGTGCCATGTATAGTGCTAGAGATTAACCTGCTGAAAAGAAAACAACTTTCCAACAGAAAGCACAGATAAATTATCCATTCAGAATGAACCATCCCCTACTATCACTTTTTTGGCAGTTCACATGAAGCCAAATGAGTGAAATATCTGCTCTCACAAACTCATCTACTTTTCAAAGTGCCTTTAATAATCCAGCTGGCCAGGGAATAATTGGATACCTTGGACTTGTACTTAGTTATCAAGCTTGCCATGGCACAGTTCCCAAACCAGACTTGTGATCTTCTAACTCTTTTGACATGAGATAGGCTCATTTCCCTGTCTAATTTTCTCCAAGAAATCTGCATTTCTGGAATCCAAGATGACCTGGAATCCAAGCCTGAGCCCTTGCCATTCAATAGTATCTACCTCACCAACAGAATAAGAAGGATTAAAAGCAGTAAACAAAAACATTGTTCAAACTATTGCTCTTGCCAGCTGATTTTGAAAGTTCATTGATGATAACTGAGGAGCAGTGTGAAAGGATGATGTGTGCTACTAAATGCAGAAGAGAGTAGAATAAATTGAATTAAGTAGAAAGTACAAGAATTGTTCCTAGTCAAAAGACAAGTGACTAGAAATGATTCTCTGGCCCAATAGCACAGAGTGGAGAGTTGAAATTTTAATTATGTACAAATAGAAATACAACTTTGAAGCAGTAGAAGGCCACTCAGCCCTCAATCTGTTTTGAAATTTAGTAAGGGCATAGCTGAACTGATTGCAATCTCAGCTCTGCATTTCCAGCTACCTATGGTAGCCTTTCATCACATTGTTTATCAAGCATTTATCTACCTCTGTCTTGAAAATATCCAAAGACTCTCCTTCCACTGCCCTTTGAGGAGGTGTGTTCCAAAGATTCACAACCCTCAGAAAGAAAAAAAATATCACTTCATCTCTGTCTTAATTGGTTGATCCTTTATTTTTAAGCAGAGACCCTAGTTCCAGATTTTCCCGAAATGGGAAATATCCTCTCCACATCCACCCTGTCAAGACTCCTCAGGTTCTTATATGTTTCAATCAAGTCCTCCTTCTAAACTCCAGCTGGTACAATCCTAGCCTACCCAACCTTTCCTCACCAGACAACCCAACCATACCAATCGACCATCACTAAACTGTTTCCAATGTATTAGCAAAGCAGTGCAATGCAATTGTATATGTTCACCAATTCCCTGCCAAAAACTGAGGAAATAAAAACAAGAGTTGCTTTGTAAAATATAGTAAATGCTTTACTGGCATTGCTTGGTAATTAACATTAATGCAAAGCTGTTTTACTTTCATATCAGCCTATAACTGTATTAATGTATATAGTTTCTGTAAGCAATCCTATTTTACAATTGTGTAAAGGAGAAAAGAATCTACAACCAGATCCTGTAATCTCAAATTCTAATTAATACCACAAGCACCAGCTTCAGATTAATCTCAAAATCTCCAAGACGCACAAGCAATGGTCATTACTGATAACGTTTTTCTGCCGTGCCCAATCAATTGTTCCACCTGTCAATCACTTTAAGTGTCTAAAGACAAACTTAAAAGCAATGCAGCAGCAATAAAAAAAAGAGACTTTTGCTAATCTAAAAGATCCAGACAATGAGCAAACCCCCCCTGGGCAGCATTTAATGTAAATGTATTGCAGCAAGCTTGTTGTTATTGTGCTGCATACCACAGGCATTTACAAGTGTATTTAGTTACTTATAAATAACTTTACCTTTCACTGTCAGAAGTGGACCTGATATACTACAATGGCACAAAGAATGTTTCTTGTCTAAATGACCATTATTAAAAGTAAGCCTAATTTTACCTTATTTGATTTTATTGATGTTCAACATGGGTATGAAAGACCAAGGAATCCACTGTTCAGGGGTTAATACACATGCTTTTGCTTTACTTAATAATTTTTCAGAAAAAGAAGGAAAGTGTTACAATTTAGTAATGTGTCACGCTAAGAATTAAAATAGGGTTTTAGTTCTGACATCATTAAGTATCATTACTGGTCTTATAAAATATATCCCTCCATATTTTAATCACTTTTGCAGGACATATCAATCAATAGCAAGACCAGCATTTGCTAGCCATTCCTAAATCCCCTTGAAAAGATGGTGGTGAACTGCCACCTTCAGTCATGTCCATTTTTCCATGTAAGGTACTCTCAGTGTTGTTGGTAGGAAGTTGCAGGATTTAAAGATAGCACCAGGAAAGGAATGATGTTATTCCAAGTCAGGATGATGCGGTAGTTGGAGAGGAACCCTTTGCTAATGGTATTCCCATTCCCCTCTGCCCTCCTCCTAAGTGGAAGAAGTTGTGTATTTGGGAGTTGCTGCAAAGCCTTTTGTAGATGGTACGCTCTGTAGCAATGTGGCCATTGGTGAATGTTTAGGATGGTACTTGGAATGCCAATAAAGGGTTTTTTTCTGAATTAAAACTGAATATTCACTTTGGGTGTCATGATTACATTAACAGATTAGTAACCCAGAGTCCTTGATTAACAATTCAGAGGACATGGGTTCTTATCTCAAGTGTAGTTATTACTTTGGGAGAGTTACCCTTTCTAAAATAGAACATCCTTTGTATTTGTTAGTGTCCGAAACCAGATAGGATTCCATAGAGTGGCATCTAACTGGAAAATACAGATTCATGGGCCTTCCTACAATCAGACCTCAGCAGAATAAATGAAGGGATCTGCAGGTGGTAATCAGTCACAGCAATGCCACATACCTGTGAGTGCATCACCAATTTTACTCTGTGCCACGGTCCACAGGTTAGTCTGGAGAATGCAGATGATCAACAGGTGTTGGAAGTCAGACCAGAGAGAGGAATGCTGCTCCTCCCACCTCAAAAGAACTTTTCCTTCAACCTAATGAAATTGACTTCTAGAAGCAACCTGCAATATGCTACTATATCAAGTGACCAAGGGCAAATCTCTACCCCTTTATTCTGTAATTCAAGTAAAATGTGGCAGTCTTGAAATGAAATATAACAGAATACTTCATCCTGTATTTGGTACCATAATGTCATTCGTTTACATTCTAATTTATATCTGTTTAGATATTATAATCTACACTAGAATGCAGATATACTTAAATCTTGAAATCTATGTATGACAATCTAGGTTTTATTCAATTCTAAGTAGAGTTAATCAGCCATCTACACACAATATGATCTAACTCACATTGGCATCCAAATACAATATGTATTCTGTTGAACATAATTTTTTATGGAGCTTTCAGATACTAGCATGCACATAGATTGGTACCATGCTCCATACATATTTTAAAAAAGAAATTATAATGTAATTCACACAAATATTGTATTCTTCATACAGTTATACAGTATTTACACCATATTTCGACTAACCTCTCTCACATTGCTGCTACATTTGTGAATCTTGTAATTACTTCCTTGTGAAAAGGAATAGGTCTATTTTGAACCCTAATCATGTAGACAATTCACAGAAACTTAGCATTTCATATAATACAACAGTGGGAATTCAGAACTTTCTTACTTTCTTGGGATGCTTCTAACAACAATAATTAAATATTCACAGGTGCTGGTCGATCTGCTGATTTCCTCTGGCAATTTCTTTTTTGCATTGATTATCCTTCATCTGACAAATAGAAACCAAGGTCATTAACCGTGGGTTCTTAAAATATTTGCTGACAGTTTTATTTTCAAATTCAGCATTTTTCTGAAGAAACAATTATTACATCTATTTTTGGATGTTGCATTTGCTCATTTTTCATACCAAGACAACTTTTGCTATTCCCCTTTGAGGAGAAGCATTATCTTGCTTAATGGTAACCATATGGTGACTGAGAACTATGACGTTCACCACTCTGCAGTGATTCAAGAACAGCTCAGGGACACGGGGAGGGGGCAGAATGTGAAGGGATATATTTAAATGCAGACCTTTTCAGTGATGCATGCATGACCTTATAGGATTGGAAAAAGCAAATCTTGCCATATTAAACCATGTTGAACTTTGATGTCTCTTGTCTTCAGGAATATTTTCCAGCACACATTCTAGCCGATGTGGAACAGCAACAGCCATCATTCCTGCTTCTCATCCTCCCAACCATCCATCCCCTGTACACAATATGCAAGGAAGCCCCCACAACCCACAGACACAGCTACCCTCCCTCCCAGTGGTAGAAGAGAGCAACGAGAGGTAAATGACAATCTTTTGATTGATTATTGATTAATTGATTGATTGACGAGATTGAAATACCCTTTGGTGTCATTTTTATTTCATCGATATTTAATTTACCTCAGATTGGTACTCTATTGTTATATCAGCTTTTGTATATTGTTTTTGTACTTCATTAAGTGAAAAGTAATGCTTGATCACTCACCAGTCTGAGCACTGTTACCTGGTTTAAGGTGAGCATGTGGATGCCCAAGTATGCTAAAAACAATGCCTGTCAAAAGTTGGATGAGGTCCTGGCAAACCAATGGCCATCCATCCTGGAGAAGTGACTGTCATCACGTCATTCTACCTGAAAATCACCTTTGATCATTCATAGCAACCTCTCTGACATCATGCCACATCAATCAAGGCCCAGATCAACAATAAATGCATCCTTCGTTTGAGTGTGGTGAGGAACAATGTTGCTTCAGGAACTACTGTGCATGCCAGACACAGTGGCCCCAGGACTAAGTTGAAATGGCTTGGCTTGATTGGGTTCAAATACTGGCGAGAGCTACTCAGCCGGTCATCCTTATATGATGAACTGAATATTCTAAGATACTGAAATTAAGTTAATTTACCATACAATTAATATTTGTCCTTCAGCAACCCCAAATAGTAAGCAAAGATATCAGGCCAACATAACATCAAATTAACACTTGTGATACTGAGTTCCATGAGCCCTTCTCCTTCATGACCCTTCTTCAAACAGAACTGAAAGGAAGTCAAGTCTAAGCATTAGAGGTGAGCATATTTCCAATAGAAATAGTGTAACTTACTTGGCATTCTTGTTCCAACCAAATTAAGGTCTCAAATTTACACCAGAACCAAATGTTACAGAAACAAAAATGATACTGCATTGCACAGACATGTGTCTACTATGGGTATATCTACAAATTCGTGGTCCCATCAATTTTCAAGCACTGGACAAAGATAATGTAATAATTCATGGTTAGAGAACAGTACCATCTCTGTAAGGAGCTATGTTTCTCCTGTGCTCTATGTCCCATTGATTTTATGTATTTAGGGGAAGATGTAAATCTTGACTTCTTTGCCTAAGGAGGGACCTCTTAGTTTTGAAGGCATGAAATGGAAGTTTCTAGATTTATTCTTGGGAACAGGAAGGCTGCTTTCTGAGGAATGATGGAATAAAACAGCCTATATTCTGTGGAGTTTAGGTTAGTGATAAGGCTTCACGTGATGGTTGCTAAAAGTCCATTTCCCTTGGCGGAACAGTCTGCAATTAGAGAGGCAAGGTCTCAGGATAAGGAGGTCACACACTTACAACTAAAAGCAGGATGAATCTTTGGAATTCTCTGTCCCAGAGGTCTGTGTGAGCCCATTTGTTATATATTCAAAGCTACACATAAAGACTGGGATTAGCAGATAATGTGAATCCAGTAGAATCAAGGGATTCAGGGAATGGGTAGGAAAGCAAAGTTGGGGAAATAGATATGGCCTTATTAGAAAGCAAAGGAGGCTCAAAGAACCATCTGAGGCATAATAAGTATCTACAGTGTAATCTGTAGATGGTACAGACTGAAGCCACGCTGCACTAATGGAGGGAATGACCTTTCGAGTGGTTGATGGGGTACCAGTCAAGCAAACCACTTTCTCTTGGATGGCATTAAGCTTTTCAAGAGATGTTGGACCATCACTCATCCTGGCAAAAAGAAAATAGTTGAAAGGCTTTGAGGTATCAGGAGGCCATTAACGGAGACCTAGCCTCTGACTTCTTCTAGTAGCCAGAGTATTTATTTGACTGATCCTGTTGAGTTTCTCGTCAGTGATGACACTCAGGATGTTGGTGGTAGGGGCCTTGGTGATCGTTATGTCATTGGATATCAAGGTTAGAGGAGTAGACTCACTCGTGTTAGTAATGATTTTGCATTGTGGATCATACTTGCCGCCTATCGGCCCATCCCTATATATCGTCTTGATTTTGCTGCATGCAGATATAAACTGATTCATTTGCTAAGGAGTTATGAATGGCACTGAACCTAGTGCAATCACCAGCAACATCCCCACGTCTGACCTTATGACGGGAGGAAGGTCATTGATGAAGCAGCTGAAGATAGCTGAGCCAAAGGCACTGCCCTGACGAATGTCTGCAATGATGTCCTGGGGCTGGAATGATTGACCTCCAATGAATGAACAACCATCTTCCTTTCTGTGAGATATGATTCAACCACTGAAGTATTTCCTGCTTGATATCCATTGATTTCAGTTTTACCAGGACACCATAATGCCACACTTCTTCAAATGCTGTTTTGGTGTCAAGGGCAGTCACTCTCACCTCACCTCTGGGATTGAGTTACAAAGAGTCCTGTATTTTCCATTGCAACTTATAAACATCTAGTTAAAAATGGACGAGGGAATGGTGGGCTGTTAAGAAAACTGGCTCTTCCAACTCTCCAACCAAAATATGCCTAGTTGAAGGTGTCCCAGAATCTTTCTAGATAGATAATTGTTTAAATGAGATATGAAATACAGTCCCTTTGGTAAGGGACCACTTACCATCGAGTCAAGTGGTAGAGAACACATAAATGGAACAGAGAGCCCAGATGTACTTTACATCTGATCTCTCAGCTTTAATCCAGAAAAGATGATGTAAGAAATAATGATGCCATGCATTTGAACATCATCAAAATTGAGTGAAAAGCCAAGTACAGGTAAGTTTCTTGCTTATTTTACTTTATCTTAATATCTTTAATTAATTGCTAATACCTTAAGGCATGTTTAGCTCAATTTACTTTTTTCCATAATTATTTTATGATTATATAAGTCTGTTTGAACAGTTTTTAAATATGTCTATCAGAGATGTACAAAATTGTCAAAGGCCTTTGACAACAACAAACATTCAAAAGGTCATCATGTTGCTGCCACCTGAAGCTTAGTTGCTGCTCCTGGCCCGCGCCACTTTGCGAGAGGACTCTAGGATCTGGAGGATCAGCTAGGCAGCCAATGCAGGCAGAAAATTTAGCAATGGGCCGGCATCCAGGGCAATATAGTCCATTACTTGGCCAGATCTAAAGAATCTTCATTTGAGTGACTATGGTGATAACAAATAATGAATACCACCATGAGTAGCACCACTTTTAGACAATCCTGCTTTTTCAAAATCCTGACAAACTCATCTATTCACCTTGATCAGATTAGATTCTAATTCTGGCTGTTCTATTAACAGTGGCAGACAATCTCATTTTGACCTCTTAATTACCTCCACCAAACCTTTGTCTTTTTCTTTACCCAGATGTCGAGTTAAAGGAATTATTTACAGAATGCATTCAAATTTACACCACACAATGTGTTTGCTGAAGCTTCATAAATAAGAGACTTTGCAGTTGGAAATGTAGTAAGGCTCTCATTGGCTGCTAGGCAATTCATATAAACTATTCAGTGTGGCTCAGGGTTTAATTTTTATTCTTTCTGTGAATAACCTCCAGCTTTTGAAAATCAAAATAATGCAGTTGTTGGAAATCAGAAATAAAAGCAGAAAGTGCTGGAAATACTAAGCAGATGAGAAGTCATAAGGGTCATTGTCCTGAAATGTTGACTCTGTTTCACTCTCCACTAGTGCTACTCAACCTGCAGAGTATTCTCAGCACTATCTGTTTGTACTTTTGTTCTATACCTGCATTGAAGCAGCAGGAAACATTGGCAACTGTTCAGATAGGGAATTTCTGACTTCCAATTCACATTATTTAAGTGAATCATGAGGGCATATTTTATTTCCTCAGAGATCCTATCAAAAAAGTAAAAATAGAAGCAAAGTATTAGCAGTAATTCGACAGTGTTACAAGTGTGGAATTCTGAAGTTACAGTGGTTTCAGACAAGATGGGACCTTCAGTCCATTCTCAGTATTCCATTTAATCACTTCCAATTAGCATAAGGTCCATTTGTTGAAAAGAGTCAAGTGTGTTGCTACTTGAAACACAATACTTTTTTAATGCATTTAATATTCAATTGGTTAACAAAAGTTCCCCTGCACTTAGCATTTTGTTTTGCTTTGCTTAATTTGTAAAAAATTATATTTTCTATTTACATTCTGTTCACAGCAGAAAAACTATTTTGAATTCAACTTGACCAAATGTTTCTTCCATATCTCTCTTTTTCTCTGGATGCTTAAACAAAATCTTAGATTCTCTTAGGTTTCATGATTAAGCATTGTGTCTCCCATCTAAATAACTCAAAACCTTTTCGCAAATAGAGAAACCAAATCTGGTCACTCCAGATATGATCATATCAGATTAAGTGCAGAATTAAAATGACTTCTCTGAATATTAATGACATGTTCCTTTACTACACATTCCAACACACTTTTTTTAGACATTCTGGGGATATTATGCTAATGGATTTAATGACCTGTCTGCTAGAACCCCAAGATCCTCCTCCTGCTCCCCATGCCTGGGACATTCCACTTTCTACATCATTACTTTACATTACTACACAGTATATTGTATCTGGAATTTTTTTAAAAATTTGACAAGATCCTTAGCAATTTGTGTACATTTGTATTCATTATTTGCTTTTGTTTTCAATAGATATTTTGGACACAGTTATTTGCTCCCAGTCCACTTCTAGGATATCTCTCTTTACTAGAGTACTGGACTCCTTGATTAACATTGCAATACCACCTCCTCTTACCTCAACCCCATCTCCCCAAACCTGAAGATTCTGCACCTGGAATGTCCCTCTTAGTAGTTTAAAGGATTTCCACAATGGTAGAAATAAGCCCCACAGGCCTGTAAGATACTGGCTCATCCCTCAAACCATTCTTGAAGGCATGTTAGCTTTTTTCTAATCTTATGGATTTGGCCAAGCCTCGTAACCTTGTTCCTTTTTATGGAAAATGCTGCAATGCATGGTGGTGTGAAATTACATATGAAAGCTTGATATATTCATATGAAATGCCTTCCATTTATCATGCCGACTGAAGTAGAAACCCGTCTTTGAATGCAGTGTGATTTTGGTCCATGTAGAATATTTTGCTTGAAAAGGAACACTTAGTAAGATATCTTTATTAGTCACATGTACATTGAAACACACAGTGAAATACATCTTTTGTGTAGAGTGTTCTGGGGACAGCCCGCAAGTGTCGCCACACTTCTGGCGCCAACCATAGCTTGCCAACAACTTCCAAACTTGTACGTCTTTTGGAAGTGGGAGGAAACCGGATCACCCGGAGGAAACCCATGCAGACACAGGGAGAACACACAAACTCCTTACAGACAGCGGCGGGAATTGAATCCAGGCCGCTGGCACTATAATAGTGTTACGTTAACCGCTACACTACCATGCCTGCCGTACAGGCCTGGAACTAGATGCTGCAAGAGAATGAATCAAGGTCAGTTGAATTACGGAATGTTAGCAATATATTATTGTATTGAGTATTTGATTACATTGGGCAGATATTCCTCTTAATGCAGCTGAGTGCAGAGGCTGGAAGAAAATTATATGGAGATGAATTTGAATTTTGACCATCAATTCTCTCCTGTTTTAGGGATGGTCAAATACAATATCATCTCCAGATATTTTTCTTCCAGCCTGAATTCTCAGATAAGAGATTGTTGACCAAGTTATCAGAGAAATATAGCTGAGGTACTTACTCATTGCCTTCCTCTTGGTTGTATCTTTGGAGTATCTTGCCTTAGGTGTGCTGCAACAAAAGCTGGAAGCCCCAACTATTTTTTTTCAATTTAACAGAGCTGTGGGAGGGAAAGACTCAAACCCATCAAAGTCAGTTATCTCTGCTCAACATCAATCCATTTATCAGAGCTAGTATGCTGCTTGCCAGGGGCCATCTCAGAAGAATAACAGGACAGAAGCAGGACCAGGCCACATGGCTGATTGAACCTGCCTGCCACACAATAGGAGTGGTGACAGACCCCGAACCATTTCTCCAAATGAAATACTCTGCCAGATGTTGACCTAGTCCTGAGAAACCGTTTTCTAATCTGTGCTCACGCAAGCAGCAAAAACAGTGTTTGAGGACTATTAGTGTCAGTCTGCCCATATAGTTCCAACCTTGCTATACCATGCATTAGCTTTAAAGGCCAGAACATTGTCAACCTTCTTTACTCCCCACAGTGCAATGATAGAGGAACAAATGAATGTTCAGAGTGGTTGATGAGGTGCTTCATCCTGGATGAGATTTAAATTTTTTTTTGAGTATTATGGAGCACTCATCCAGGGAAATAGAGAGAATTGCCTTATACTTGTAATTTATTGATGGTGGATAGGCATTGGTATGATTGCATCCTGAAAAATCAATAAACAAAATATGTAACAGTTGCTGCCATTGGATATACAGTCAGATTTTTGTTCCCTGTATTCTGTAAGACTTGCTTTCCAAACATCAGATAATTGTTTATTAGGGATACAGGGATTTTACCTTGTCAAAATAGATCTAAAAGTGAGCCCCTGTAATCTTGTTGTCAATGCTTTGAAGCATTTACTAAACCCCTTTGGTTTTCTAGGAAGAATATAGTTAACCCGCAATACCAAGGGTAAAATAGTTTTTTTCTTAATTACCGACATTATGACTTAGTGAAGGGCAGCCTAGTGGCAAAGCTAGTGGAGCCACTGCCTTACAGCATTAGAGAACCTGGTTCAATTCTGACCTTGGGTGCTGTCTGTGAGGAGCTTGCACATTCTCCCTGAGACCACGTGGGCTTCATCTGGGTGCACCGGTTTTCTCCCACATCTCAAAGACGTGGATTGGCAGTTTAATTGGCCACTGTAAATTGCCCCTAGTCTGTAGATGAGTGGTAGAATCTTGGGAGAGTTAATGAGAATGTGGGGAGAATAACAAATGGGATTAGTGTATGATTAATGTAAAATGAGTGGTTGATGGTCAGTGCAGACGCAATGAGCTGAAAAGCCCTTTTCCATTGCTGTATCTCTTTATGACTATGTCTCAACACTCTTGAAGAGGGATTTTCCCCACTTCATATTTCCCTCACCACAGAAAATCTTATTGGTTCAAGCTAATACCTGATTCAGTATCCAATCATTAATGAACTGACATCAAAACTATCCCAGTCATTTAGCATACTCTGGTCAGCAATGTTTTGAAAATGTTTTATATGCCACTGATACTCTAGACTATTAGTTAGAATGAGACAAAATAGGTACCGATTACCCAATAGGACATTTTCAGCACTACTGGATTGGATGTAATGAAAATACAGCTGGTAAACAATCAATCTGTATTTTCCTTCACAAACCCAACATTCAAATTTCCATTATAGTCTGGAGGATCTGGT
>JARFYF010000104.1:62102197-62115578 GCA_030265395.1 Rhina ancylostomus
CCTCTACACTATCTACACCACCACCAACCTTTGTGTCATCTGCAAACTTGCCAACACACCCTTCTACCCCCCTCATCCAAGTCATTAATAAAAATTATGAAAAGGAGAGGTCCCAGAACTGATCCTTGTGGGACACTGCTAGTCACAGCCCTCCAATCTGAATGCACCCTCCACCACAACCCTCTGCTTTCTAAAGGCAAGCCAATTCTGAATCCACACAGCCAAGCTTCCCTGGATCCCATGACCTCTGACCTTCTGAAGCCATCTACAATGTGGAACCTTGTCAAATGCCTTACTAAAATCCACGTAGACCACATCTTCTGCACTACCCTCATCATTCTGTCTGGTCACCTCCTCAAAGAACCCTATCAGGCTTGTGAGACATGATCTGCCCTTCACAAAGCCATGCTGACTGTCCCTGACCAGACCACATTTCTCTAAATGCACAGAGATCCAATCTCTAAGAATCCTTTCCAACAGCTTGCCCACCACAGATGCAAGGCCCACTGGTCTATCCCTACTACCTTTTTTGAATAAGGGGAAAACATTTGCCACCCTCCAATCCTCCGGTACCATTCCCGTGGACAACAAGGACTCAAAGATCCTAGCCAACAGTTCAGCAATCTCCTCCCTCACCTCACAGAGCAGCCTGGGGAATATTCCGTCAGGCCCCAGGGACTTATCTGTTCTAATATTTTCTAAGAGCTCTAACACTTCCTCTCTCTTGATATCTACATACTCCAGAACATTATCCTTACCAACACTGTCCTCAGCGTCATCAAGGTCCCTCTCTTTGGTGAATATTGAAAAGAAGTATTCATTGAGAACCTCACCCACTTCCACAGCTTCCATGCACATCTTCCCACCTTTGTCTCTAATCGGTCCTACCTTTACTCCCGTCATCCTTCTGCTCTTCATGTATGTGAAAAAAGCCTTGGGATTCTTCTTAACCCTACTTCCCAAGGCCTTTTCATGTCACCTTCTTGCTCTCCTCAGCCCCTTCTTAAGTTCCTTCCTTGCCACCCTATATTCTTCATGAGCTCTATCTGATCCTTGCTGCCTACACCTTATGTATGCCGCCTTCTTCCTCCTAACTAGTTGTTCCACTTCTCTTGCCACCCATGGTTCCTTCACCCTGCCATTCTTTCTCTGCCTCAGCGGGACAAATTTATCCCTAACATCTTGCAAATCTAACATCCCTTAACAAATTTCTGGTGTGATTTTTGCATCAGGAGTCCATGAGGTGAAGTATTCAACATCCTATGCATCTTTTGAAGCATTTTAGGTTGGTGGCAGAAACCTTGAAGGAGAACTTCCCAGGAGAAATCACTATTGGTTACTCAAAGGACAACAAGGTTTTCATTGTTGTATTGGGATGCTCACCTAGTACATCAACTAGATAACTTGCATCCTTCTGGCTCCCCTCATCCTAGTCCCAAGACCTGAACATCCCAATCTTCTTCCACCCCTGCCCATAAACTATTGATTCCCAGTACCACCTCCTTTCCACTCCAAAATGACAACCCTACCCCCACCATTCCCACTATTCAAAATATCTCCTGATTTCCTGTTGATCTTCACCCCATTCACAGGACGAAATAGACTATTGGGTGGGGCACATTTTCAATGCCCTGCTGATGTACCCATCTGGTCCTCCCATTAGGATAACTTGAATATTAATTCATTCAATGGGTGACCAAAGAAGTAGATGTAGAAAGCACCTTGAAGGAGGAGAGGAAGGAGAAACTGAGGAAGGGGCTTCCAGATAATGGCCAAGCTGGATCAATGGTTCATGCCACAAGTGGGAGAGCCGGTTGACAGTCATGTGATGTACTGGTTTAGTGTACTTTCAGGAGTATATTCCAGCAAATTCCTATTGCAGTCATATTTAAGATTTCTATTTCTTGAGTAGCTGTCACAAGTTCAGGTCTTCTCAAAGGAGCTTGCAGCCAGCAATCTGTTTTTGAAATGCAGTCAACAGTTGTAAATTAGGAAGTGCACACTACAAACAGACAGATGTGGATGTGTGTGTACAGTATTTCATGTTTTACCATGGCTCTACAAAGGTGATCTTTGGTGTCCGCCTGAGAAGGTAGATGTTTCATTGATCTCATTTAGCCTTTCTTTTGAATGATGGTGTTTCTGCTGGTGAAGTACTATCCTACCACAGCACTGAAATTTCAGTTTAAATCTTCATGCACTAATCTCTAGAATGACTTGTTCAGTCAAGTTTAGATTTCAGTGGGAATATGGACAAAATCAGAAACTGCACTTGACATGACTACATTGAGAGAATTACAGTCTGAGCAGTTAAGTGGCAAATGAACTGTGACATAGATGTGAGGTGATCCACTTAAGCAATTTTGAAAAAAATGGATGTTGCAGAGGAAAGGAATATGGGGATATAAGTGAACAAATCATTAAAAGCAGCATTGCAAAGCCATTACAAATCAAACAAAGTCTTGGGATTTATTTCTTGAGGTATATAATTCAAAAATTGTTCTGTTTAACTTGTACATGATCCTGGTAAGGTTACAATTAGAGTACTGTTCATAGTTCTGGCTCCCATAGGCAAGTGGAAGCAACAGAGAAAGTGCAAAACAGATTAATGAGGATGGTGCTGGAACAGGAAAATTAGAGTTGTCGGGAAGAACTGAACAAGTGGTGGCCTTTGTCTTTATTCCTGGCGATTAAAATGGGGCTCAGGAAATAACTAAGATGTTTCCCAAAGGAAATTAGACAAATACATAAGAGAGGAGAGAATAGAAATATATTTTGAAGGTATGAAATGAGTTAATTAGAATAGGAGGTGGCTGGCATTGGGCACTGACATCAACACAAACTACTTCAGGCAAATGGCCTGTTCTGTGCTGCATCCTCAATATGATAATAAGCAAATAAAAATGTCGTCATCAACTACAGCAAATTAACTGTCATCCAATGAAAGGAGTCAGAATTCTTAGCATGGGTTGTTTTTTCTGCCCCTTAATTTTTGGTCATTACCTTAGAAATGTTATTTCCAGTTTTCTAAACATTAAGCTTTTTGCCGATTATAAGCTGACTAGCCTGCCTTATGCTTTCAGCAATGTCTGCTCCTATTTCATTTTTTTGTTTTCCTTTCTTTTTATCATCACTGTAGAATTAAGAACTGTTTCAGAATTCCCTGTCTTCCTGCTTTAAAATATTCATTGCTTAGGCACTAGCACATTTTTATTTTTAAATCATTGACGATTCAGTACTGTATTGATATAATTCAGTATTGTGGACAGAAATTAATGACACCATTCAGACAGTAGAAACATGGCCAGGTGCTCTCCCTCTTGCCGTGATATCCATATGGATAGCATCATGTATGTCCTTATGTTCAACAGCTTTCCACAACACCACAGGCCATATTTTGGGCACCTGATGAAAAGGGAATTTCGGAACATAGAACAGAAAATGCAGGACACATTCAGCAGATCAGACAACAATCATGGACAAAGAAACATAGTTAACACTCAGGTTGAAAACCCTTCGTCAGAAGTGGGAAGGTGGGACAGCAGGTTTGGCAAGTCACCTGCTGATAATGTACACAATAAGTTGTCTTTATAACAGGGTTGATATTATTCATTCTAAAAGTCATATAAATTGAAACGGGGCCCCATCACAGCAACTGATTCAATATTTAACTTGTTTTATTACAGCAGGTAGGTTTTATAGAAAAGCTGAGGCCAGATCCCACTGTTGGAATTTTGTTGCTCTGCCCTTGCTGTGTTAATTTGCACAATTTTGGAAAGAATGGGAGTGGTATTTTAAATACAGCCCACATTTTGGACTTCGTTGGTCCTCTAATGTAACAATTATACTTGGAGCTGAGGTTCTTAGGCCTGCACAACCCTGAAACCTGAGGTTAGTTTGTCCTTATTCTGTGCATTGTATTAACATTTTCTTTAAATTTGCAGCTTGTGACTTTCAAACAACTTCTCCTGGGATTTTCAGTGACTCGATGCGGAATTGCCCTGAAGACAATGGTTTCCTCCAAATTAATGCAATTGATCGCTGCCCTAGTCAGCTGTCTTCCATTTACACTGAGGGTTGAAAACAGGAGCAAAAAGAATCACGAGACCATCCCTCACAGTTTTTTTTAATTTTAAACAAATTCTTAAACCGTTGGATACTCAATGAGGTTATTCTGGTGAATTCAGACTCTACATCCTTACCTCTCACAGAGAGAAAGCATGCTATTCATGTAAACCAGCGGCTGAGAGGAGAAAAGTGGAACCCAAATACTGTGGAAGTATTTCATAGAAGTGAAATTGCCAAGGAATCAAACTACTGTTAATTCACCTATTGCCATATTACAAACTACTTCTGCAAAAAGGGAATTCAAAATGTATATGAAGGGTCGTATGTTATTTTATATGCCGTGTTCTTGCTTTTTAACTAATCTATGTTTCTTTCCTTAAACACAAAATACAGCAAAACAAAGGTGTTTTCATCAATATGGCTATTGAACAGAAATTGTGCTTCCACACTAAGGACTCTGCACGTGGCACAGTGTCTCAGTCACCCATTTCTTTTCACAGTGGGTGCTGGTACATGGGTGAAAGCTTCAACGAAAGGCGATACAAACAAAATCTTAGTTTTTTTAACAAAATATTGGAGCATACTACTGAAACAGGTATCATTGCTTGTGGAGAGAAGATTCCAGAACAAATAACTTTTGTGTTTTTAAGGAGGTTATTTTTGTTTTGTTTTTATGCTATCTCCTATTTACATATGCATTACTAAGTTCACACTATTTTTATACATATTTTCTAAAATGTCTATTTTTTATTTCTCCGCTTTTCAAATCATTAGTGTGTAAATTTATATTTTTCTGGCAAGGTTTATTTTCCAAGTCTCATTCACAAAGTTTAGAAGATCAAAGTGTTTTTTGCCGAACTTTGCCGAAGTTTGGCATTAAATGATTAAGATTTCAGCAAAGGTTAAACTCCTCGTTCTCTAAATTCAAAGTTTTGTTGCAAAATGCTTTTAAAAGTTTGTTTCATTAAGAACAGAAGAAGAAAATAAAAAAAATAATATCCCAATTCTTGCAATGTGTGAGTTATGTACCAGCATTCTACTGTACGGAAATTGTGATATGAGTAAAACATGATATCCTTATTGATCCATTATACATATATTAATCAACACTCACCTGCACAACACTGTCCCTATGTTAGACTGCATCTTGCTGGAAAATAGACAACATTTGAACAATGCATGCTATTATTAATGCACAATTCAGCCAGCAGGTTGAGCAGATTAAGAAAGACTCTGTAACTGGTGAATCTCCAGAACATTGCTAGTCAATTGATGCTGCTCTCCTAACCTTCATTTTATTCTCAACTTCTCTGCCTAGGCAAGTTGGGCAAACTGCCCATTCCATTCATGTGCAAAGGAATTGTTGTTATAATTTTTTTAGACATTAAAAGGGATTTTTGTTTTTACCTTTTCTTTCTCAATCTAATCTACCTAACGTTTTGTTTGCTTTTCTTTCTGAATTTTATTTGATTCTAATTATCCTTCCTCCTTCATTTATCTTTCTTTTTCAATCTTAAATTTCTTTGCCTCAGTTAGATAGGTGATCCCATTATTCACAAAGGACACAGTTTTCCCAGATGCCTTCTCCACCCATTATCAGCTTTCAATTCCAGCCAGTCAAAATGCAAAACCTTTTCAAATAGGTATAGAAAACAGTGCAACTGCTACAAGATGTTCCATTCCAGCAAGATATAGCTCATTGTCTATGACATGGTGGAAAGAATTGCAATTGTTTATTTTCAAATTCAATTCCATTGATCACCCCTTTTTCAAATACAAAAATAAAAAGGTATAGGAAATCATCATGCATCTTATCTGTTGTTAATCTAGAAATGGAGAAGGATTGTCTAAAGGAATGAGAGAACTCCAGTTTAAACATGAACCACATTTTCCTATGCTCCATCCCTTAAGCTTGTCCTGTACTCAAAATGGTACTATAATGCCAAGCTTTTCAACATCCTGAATCAGTACATCACCACAACTGGAAAAGCAGAACAATACTGAGTACACCTTGTGAGTAGTTACTCATATAAAAGTAATGCTATTCTTGTCTACCTTTACCTGTATGTAATGGGTGGCACTATTCTTCTCAAATCCTGTAACCAAAGTCTCTGTTGTCCCTAATCACTATGTTTGTTCAAGACTGTCTTGGAAAAATCAGTTTGTACTTTAATGAAATGCAAAATTATCACATCAGGGGAGGACTTACACCAAGCTGTTACCAAGTAACTAAGCATGAACCATAACCTGAAAGGGTCATCTGGAAGAAACAGAAGGTGTAAAGATATTGCCCTTCATAACATTTGTTATTCTGTATCAATCCCATGAAATATTTACCTCTTCCCATCGAAGAAAAACAACCTATATGAAGCAACTGTTCAATTTTCAGAAAGTTGATTGCATTGCACAAATTGGATTATGTGTGCAATCTTAAATAGTTTAGAAAATATCCATTAATTTTTTTATATGCAGAGAATGCAAAGTGGATTTGGGAAGAATTAAAAGATTTTTAATTTTGCAAGTGTCTTAGTTTTATAGCTCATGCATGATGAGTCCCATTTTTTAAAATATTATGTTGTTTTACGCAAGTTGTAGATTATGAAAGAATGATCAGCCCTTTTTATAAGATGAATCATAGTAATTTCATTGTTGATTTTAAGTTGGAGAGAACTTTATGTTTGATGACATGAATTCCTTGAGAAGCCCGACACACTGAATTCAAACACCAAAGTTGGCTGAAGCTGACACCCAGAATTAAAATAACGAAAACTGTTTGGTAGCTGGTGAAGCTGCTACTTCAATGTGCTGCACATCAGCATAAAAATGTGACTTTTATTAATGCAGTCTGAGCTTTTAAAGTGGAGGACACTTTTTGTGGAAGAAAGAAACCAATGGTATGGCAGTCACTAGACAAGATGATAGCTCAAAGTTAAGAATAAAGTGCTCTCAATATTTCTTCTTGCACACAATATTCTGTCCATTATCCCTAATGAACAATTTTAGACCTTTAAAAATTACTGTCAGTACAGTAATTTATCTTTCCTTAGCTTTTCTTTTTAGGCTTGGTAAAAGTTTCCTTTGTCTTGGTCCACTTGAACTTCACACCATTTCTGCCAGGGCACTCATCCTACTACATCCCCTGCCAGTTTTCAAGTTGTTGATCAAGTAAGACTCCTATATATCCCCAACAATGTTAATTTATCATCCCTCAACTGGATCAGGGACTGAGCAAACCAGAATCCCCCATTCATGTCACAAAACATTATTCTCCTAATACTCAGCACAATTGCATTACCTAAAGTCATTTGGTTTTTGAAATCAAGGTATATCACATCATTACCGATTCTAACATTATTTGATAAGACCTCAAAACAACAAAATTCCATACTTTATATTCTTCTGTAATGTACAGGCTTTTGAAATGCAAGCCTAATGTCATTTAACCACATTAATCTATTTTACCTTCTTTTCCACTGCTTTTAGCCTTCCTCATATCCTTCAGTAAGGATGTTTCACCCAAGTTTCATTAAATTGACAGTCTCTTACATCTACTGTGATGGAAGAATTATAGAATTGTCTCAAAATTGAGATATGTCAGATGTCCAAAATTATAACAATTCTAATCTTGCTTTTATCATGCAACTTATCCTCCTCAGATGAGATTTCTGTCCCCTTTTTATGCCCCTATTATAATTCAGATCAGTTCAGATGCTGCTTTGAATATTCTTCTAGTCATCATTCCTATTGTTTTATGAAGTTCATGATAAAAGATTCTTGAGCTCTGTTTCTCTGGATGACATTGGATTGTGCTCAAAAGCATGACAATGGTAATTTCCCCAATGAGGATATTAATAGTATAATGAAATATAATTCTCCACGTTAAAACATGTTTAAATAAAGCAATCTGTACATAAATTGGAGCATTCTGCATAATATAGTTCTGGAAGCACTTTTAAATAGAAACATGATGTGAAAATGTATTATGTTTTTGCATGGTTTTATAGAGCTTGTATATATTTCGTGTATCTTCACATGTAGATTTTTAATTACAAATTTGGTTGTATATTTGGTTGATTTTCTTGTCCAATACTACATTTACAACATGTTGTAAATTATGTTGCCACAGCTTAAATCTTCCTCTGAATAGGTTAATCACATCTTCATTAACATATAATGTAGTCTTCTGGTTTATTATAACTTTCATAAATTATTTTTCTCATGTTCATATTATTCTTTCACTTTAAATTGTTCACTGTTTTGGGCACAAAATAAATCTCAGAATTATTTCTCTGGAAATGGTACAAGATTGAAACTGGATCTCTGTCAGCACTTAAACAACTGAAATGCACCAATGAAGGATGTATTGAAAAATAAAGTAGTTTTTTTTCACTTGTTTTACTATTATTACTGAGACTTGCGCTACTTTCTTTATATAATCAGAAACAGAAATATCCTTTAAGGTCTTTGCTAATGAGGCTTTTTTTTATTCTTGGCAAAAGTTCTAGGACTGGAATTGATTTGAAATGTAGATTACATTGCTGTGAAATAACTGTCATAAAACTACAGCACCTGGAATGGACCTTTTTTTTGCAATTTTTATCCTATGGGAATTTCTCCAAATAAAACTTTTGAAATGGATAAATGACTAGTTAGGCTTTTGTTACTTAATTCAACTTTCTTCACCTAAATCATGATTTAATATTTGTATGATCCAATCGTGGTAATCACAAGCACCCAGATGACAATTTGCTGATAGATCACTTTTTTATATTGTAGTTGTATCTGTGTAATATTTTAATGCCAAGAAGTTTAGTAAAGATTTGATCAGAGTCAAGTGAGAATAAAATTATCTTCAATATATAGTTAAATTAAACAGTGCCGAAGAAATTCAACATTTGCCAGGAATATTTATCTCAAATATTGAATTGTTTATAAAGTTCAAACATATCTGTGAAAGCAGCCTTCTGGTTAGTAATGCAAACTTTTGTCTTTATGAGCTAAGATTGTAGTGATAGCTTAAGGGCTTTAAATAAAGTTTAAGTCAATGTTCCCATTTATATGGACAAATTCTAAGTCACAGATACAAACGGATCCTTGTGTTCTCATTTGGGATTCATCCACCAGTGAGGCAATAACATAAAGCAAGCTTCTTCAAGTGTCCAGGGCCACCAAAATTCAAAACAGAACAAAGCAGCAAACAAATAGTGAAGGAAAATGGGTTTGGTTTGCTCAAGCTTCAAGAGCCAGATAAAATAAGGGTTGGAGGTTGCATGTGACCTTCTCATTGTAAGTTTGACACCCTGGCAGGAGATGAAGTACATATAACAAACTCAAGATTAACTAAAACTGCACATTTGCTCTACAGGAATAATTGCATCATTAAAACAAGCTTTCATTATTTGACTACGATTATTTTAAACCACTGTTGAGCAAAATTCAAATGTGGTATTGAGTTTTGCAGTAATGTTAGTCTACAGTGTTTAATTCAGAAACATTTGTGCCATTTTTGATTTTTTTTAATCAGAAAGCATGAAAGTGAGAAAGAAGTTTAATAATTTTGGACAAAACTGCTTTTGACAAAGTCCTGTGCTGCAGGCTGATTCAGAAGGTTAGGGTACATGGGATTCAAGGTACGTTGGCAAACTGGATCCAAAATTGGCTTTGTGATAAGAAACAGTGGTCGAGAGCTGTTTTTCGGACTGGAGGTCTGTAACCAGTCGTGGACCGTAAAGATTAGTGCTGGGACCTTTGTTGTTTGTCATATATAAAAATGACTTGGATGAGAATGTAGATGGACTGATCAGTAAATTTGTTGATAACTCAAAAATCGGTAGAATAGTAGATAGCGAAGAGGCTTGTGAGAGGATACTGAGGGACATAGATCTGTTAGAAAGTTTGGTTGAGCAGTGGCAGAGGGAATTTAACTCAGACAAATGAGAGATGATTTATTTTGGGATGTCCAATACTAGTAGGACATGTCCAGTAAATGGCAGTAACCTGAGGAATGTCAATGTACAGAGGGACTTTGGGGAACAAATTTATAGCATCCTGAAAATGGCGACACAAGTGGATAGTGTAGTGAAGAAGGCATTCAGTCTGCTTGCCTTCATAGGCCAGTGCATAGGGTATAAGAGTTGGGATGACATGTTGCAGCTGGAAAAAGCATTGGTCAGGCCACACTTGTTGTGTTCAGTTCTGGTCAGTGCACTACAGGAAGGATATTGTAGCATTCGAAAGAGTGCAGAAGAGATTCACCAGGATGTTGCATGGAATAGAGCGCATTACAATAGGCTGGGATTATTCTCACTGGAACATAGGAGACTGAGAGGTGATCTTTAAGAGGTTTATAAAATTATGAGAGGCATAGATAGATAATCACGATGTTTTTCCTTGGGCATGGGAGTCTAAAATTAGAGGGTCATAGGTTTAGGGTGAGAGGAGAGAAATTTAAAGGAGATCAGAGGGGCAAGTTTTTCACTCAGAGGGTGGTGGTTATATGAAATGATCTACCAGAGGAAGTGATAGAGTCAGATATAATTATAACATTTAAAAGGCATTTGCACAGGTGCATGGATAGGAAAGGAGTAGAGGGATACAGGCCTAATGCAGGCAAATGGGAGTAGTGTAGATAGACATTGCAGTTAGCATGGACGAGTCAGATCAAAGGGCCCACTTCTGATCTAAACATGAATGCTTTTTTAATTCATTAAACAGATCAGTATTTTGACTGATTTTCTACATGGAACCTTGGCCATGTGGTGTATTAATTAATTACTTTTATTAATTCACAGAGGATATTTAATGCAAGGCCAGCATTTATTGTCTCCACCTAAATGTCCTTGCACTGAACAGCTTGCCAAAGCTATTCAAACAAAATTCAACATGTTGAAGGAGCTGGAATCACATATATACCAAGAATGGCAGATTTCTTTCATTGAAAGACACTTAGGACCAAATGTGTTACTTTAACAACAACCCTGAAGGTTCAAGGTTACCATTATTGATACGAGTTTTGTTTTCCTCCAGATTTATTTAGTTGCTTGAATTTAAATTCCCCAACTACAATGGATGGGCTTTGAACTTACATTAATAATAGTTTCTTTTAAAATAATATGTTTCCTTTAGTACTAAGTCTTCCTTCAAAACAATATGCAACCATGTTGCTAGTTAACCCAGGACATTTCTTCCATTTTCAAGAACCGAAATTATTTCTCTTCCACAAACTTATTAAGTGTTGAGAATGGCCTAATGACCACAAAACAAATGTTAAATGAAACTTATGCTGGAAACAAAACGGAAACCTAGAACAGTTGTTTTCCAAATAAACACATCTGTATGTATTACAAACTAAGCCATGACATAGAAAAGGTGACTCAGTTAGTATTCTGTAAAAACAAAGTACAAATTTTGGTATATTATCCACTTGGATAAGAAAACATCTGTGTTAATTAAATGACTCACCTCTCAATATTTAAAGACCTGGATCTTGTCCTTTTTTAATGGCCATTGAGGTGAGGTGCAATGTGAATTAAAATGCCATGCTCAAGTGCCGTGAAGTACAATAGCAAGCATACGTAGAAAGAAACAGTGATAGCGATTCATATTGGACACCCTCCATCTGACGCAGGTCCTCTGGTCTGAAACATTAATTGTTCCTCTTTCCACAGATACTTCCTGACCCGCTGAGTGCTTCCAGCATTTTTGTTTTTTAAATTGACAGAGCTTTCTTCAGGACATTACATGAGGATGCAGGGGCTCCCCAGTTTATTGAATGATCTGACTTATGAAAATCAGACATGCAAATTCTCCCATAAGTTTTTAAAGCCTTTTTCAAGCTAGTAATAATAATAGTGCTTCATGGTATTTATTAATGATTGGATACTATATATTCTGTTAATTTAATTATGGGTCGTGGTAGGGTGATTATTCAATAAAATCAAAGAATTATAGCAAGTGAATGTAACTGATACAATATGGGGAGCAAAATTGGATATGATATGTTTCTGACTAATGGAGAAATCGGCTTATGTACAGTACATTTACATACAGATGCAGAACACTTACATAACCCGGGGACTGCCTGTACAGATACGAGAGATTTGGAGAATTTCTTTTCTTTGTCTTTGCATGTTTATTTTTCAAATTTGTATCAATAGTAACATATTCCTTAACCCAAATTTTTAATTCAGGTTAAATAAATGGAAAATTGAAAGTAAATTTTCAAGCATCTATTTAATCAGCATTTTGGTTCCCTATTAATACACTGCAAATAAAAAAAAGATTAGCTTGAAATTAGAACTAATAGAGCTTTTTTTCAGAATTATGCAAAATATTCATTAGTAGCATTCATCTGCCTCTAGAGAACTGCAGTCTGTTCATGGATGGAATCTCTGTTCAGTGAGGGCTGCAAGCTGCCAAATGGTATCTCAGAGCTGCTGAACAGCAACAATCTGGACCCATGTAGCAGGGACTGGAGTTCAAGTTTGATTAGTGAAACTGCATTGAGGAACCAATCTTTCATTTGGGTTCTTCCTGTTACTCCATTGCAGCTGATGTCCAATTCATTTGCTGCTGTGAAAGGGATTGTCACCAACCCTTGCCCTGAGTGTGTGTTGCCTCCAGAGTAGAAGTGGTGTTCTCCAGACAATCTCAAGCAAAAGACAAGAGCTGGACTCCTCTGTGCTCTTTGCCATCCCCTGAATGTGGTCAGGGAGTCTGGTAAATATACCAACCATCCTCCACATAAGATCCTTCAGTTTGCCATCTGTATTGTGGAGGGTCATGGCTGTCACGTGACAGCACTGTCCACTACCTGGTCAGAAGACATACCACTGCCAATCAAGGTTTCACCCCACCCATCAGCACACACCTGACCATTGGTCCCTTTAAGTACCTTTGCACTTGGCCTTGGGCCATTGCCCTTTGTAATCGATTAGTCCTTGCTGGCACCGAGCCATTGGCCCCCTGTAAATTACCTGGGCTGGGCCCCCCAGCCCTCCAGCACTATAAAGGGTGCCACATGTACTCAGCTCACTCTCTTTTGTTACCTTCAAGGGACCACCCTGCTTCACTCCAGGCTGAGTACAGTGGAACAGTGCTGGAGAAATTGTTGGTGAAGTGTGTACTGTTAAAGGGTTGGGAGCATTTTAGTTAGTGTCCCTAGTAGCATAGAGCTGTGCCTGCACTGAGTCAAGGGGTAATGGGTATCATATTGTTTTTTCTTTATTGTATGTACATAGTTTGTTGTGATTGTGTGTGTGTATTTTATCCCCTGGTGCAATTTTTTTTCCCATGCTCATCACATCAGTCTTTT
>JARFYF010000104.1:62167439-62190268 GCA_030265395.1 Rhina ancylostomus
TTGCCCATCCTGCACCCCTCGCCCGTTGCTTCCCCCTTCGCCCCCTCAGCCGTTGACCCTCTCGCCCGTTGCCCCCCCCCCTCCTCCTCCTCGCGCCGAAGCGCCCGCCCTCGCGCAGACAGCTCGCTCGCTGCGTCAATCTGATGACGCGGCGGATCCGCTTCCTGCCATCAAGCGCGGTTGCAGCGCTGGCTTGAGTTATAGCAACTGTTGCCTTGTGAATAAAGCGCCGTAGTCACCGTAGTCCTGGCGACTGTTACCCACCAACAACTGCTCACAACAACAGCAACCGAGGTGAATATTATTAGTATTATTATATATCTGTAGCTACTGAGAGCCTCTTGCACCCTGCAGCACCGTCAGCTGGTCTCTTCGGTTTCAGCTCTGTGTATTTTACCGTCTTCTCCCCTTTTCTTACATCCCAGAAATGGTGGATCTGAATAATAAGCTGTTAATATTTAAACTGTAGTGCGTGGTCCGCTCTTTCCTACAATCTCTCCTCCACCCCTGGGGGTTTGCAATATATTTTCAGGTTGCTGCAGCTGCTGTTCTTGCTTATTAGTGGATTTTACTTGTGTTCATCGGGGCGGAGAAAAATAATTCGAGGTTTTAAAAAATATATACTAATTAGCTGTTTTAAATATGCATTTATTTCGCCTCTCGGTTTAAGGCCTTGTTTGGCTTTCACCCGATGTTTGTTTTTGTTCCATTTTTAATAATTATCCCTATCTGTTTTACAGGTTGTTGCTAATGATTATCTCTTCCTCCCTCCCCCCCCACCCCCCTTATAATATTTACCCAAAGGTGTGTATGTATTTAAATGTTGCGAGTGTGTGTGCTTAAAATGTTTGTTTTCATAAACGATACTAGTTTATTTTTGGAGCAGATGATTATTCATTCAGTTCTGTATGCTCGTGCAGGTTGGAATGGTTGTTGGTTGGTCTCTTGTACTTTACCCACCCCCACTGCTTTACGTTTTATGTGGTTTGTTGGTTATATTTTTCTGGATTGATGTTTTCTCTATGTTTTGTTTGAACGATGTTTGATTAAAGAATTAATAAACGTTGTGTTCATGGCTGTTTAAGATCTGGTGAGTGAGGGTGATGAGGTCTTTGCCCCTCCAGGCCTTATGGAACATTTGATGGTGTCGGATCTCTTTGGGATGGGTTTTCTGTCTGTGCTGGTTCGCTTTAGTGGTCGTGGGATTTTTATTTTGAGGGGGCGGGGTATATCTCAAATTGTATTTTAAAATTAAAAATCATGCAAAATGGCGGTGATTAAAATGATTTCATTTGGTATGTTTATATTATATTACATTGTTTTAAAATTATTGATTTGATCAGCGTAGGTTTTGCCCACTTTTGGAACAATATAGTTATAAGTGAGATTTGAGAAGAATTTTATTATTAAAAAAATATTATTTGCTTTCCATCGAAAAATAATGCTGTTTGAGGTATCATTGAACTTTGGCTACTGTATGCAGATCAGTTGAATGATGGCTTTCTTCAGCAAGAGAGGATAGGATTGATTTTATTTGTTTTATGTGTTTTTCGACAACAGATTGCTATCGGTTGGTCTATTATTTATGGGCCTGGAGCAGATAGGATTCACATTTATTTATTTACGGGTACTTCGGTGTTTAACTTTTACTTTTAATAATTGGTTTTTGATTCTTTGTGATTTAGAAGGAGGAGGAAAAGATTTACCACAACTTAACTATTCCAAAATATGGGTATTTAATTACTTATGCTTCCATTGATTAGTAATAAAATCAATATAACATCGAGTAATATTTATTTAAACCGATATGCTTGTGAATTTGTAGCGACTTGTAAAGAAACATAAGCGTTTTTTTTGTTAGTTGTTATTTTCTCAAGTGTTAGTTTCTTTCAAGTAATGTTTGTTTTAAATGTGGGTTTTGCGCAGGCTTACGTGTCTAGTGGAAAAAAATAGACTCACCAAGTGGGAATAAACGGTAATGTTTGTGGTGGAATCCATAAAGTATTTATGTGTATTTTGGTTTATTTTCCAATATATTTAATTCATTGATGTATTTAATTACAACAACCATCTGAGTTCAGGTGTTTAAGACACTTATCTCTACAGAGGGAGGGTAAGATCATTGGTTCTTTGAATCTTATTGAGCTGAATCTCGATTGACTGGTCAGAGCTGTACTTGATGTGTATAAATGCTACCACTGTATGAATAGCATTATGGCCTTTAAACTACATTTTGTAAAATGGCCTGTTTTTGGCCTGAATTATATTTTGCACAAAATTGGAGAAGAAACATCAATTACAGGTAGGTGTATAATGTAAGATACAATAGCATGTGGAAAAAAAACATTATTTTGACATTTGTTACTGATAACAATAAGTACTCACTAAAAAAGTAATAAACTTACAGAGGTATATGCTTATTGTGTTTATTGGAGAATAATGCAAGAAAAAATAACCACTACTTCCATTTTATGCAGCACTCATAGCAGAATGTCCTAAGGCACTTCACATGATCGTGATCAATTGAAACAGACCCACCTCAGAGGATATTAGAATGATGACGAAAGGCTTGTCACAGAAGGCTTTTTAAAGCAAGTGTTAAAGGATTTATGTAGAAGTAGGAAGGTTTAGGAAGCTGTCAGTTATCGAATAATTCAATTTGGGGATACTCAGGAGGCTAGAATTGGGGGAGCACAGAAATCCGAGGCTTCTGGACCTAAAGGAGATAAGACGAAACAAGATCTTAGAGTCATACACCATGGAAACAAGCTCTTTGGCCAATCAACTTGGTGCCAATCATCAAGTACCATCTACAATAATTCCTTTTTTAATTCTCCCCATAAACTCCTTCCAGATTTCACCATTTTGGTGCAATTTACTGTGGCCGATTAACTGATGAACCTTCATGTTTTTGGGATGCAGGAGGAAACCCATTTGGTTCATGGGGAAAACGCGTAAAGTCCACACGGAGCACTGATGGACAGGATTGAACCTGGGTTGCTGAAGCTGTGAGGCAGCAGCTCTATCAGCTGTGCTACTGTGCTGCCCTGAAGGGTTTGTAAACAAGAACTTCAGAATTTTAGGCAATGCTTGATCATGGGCGATAGATGAATGTGACGTGGTGTGAATTTTTGATGATTCAAGTTAGAGTAGAATGATGGCAATTAGCATGGAAAGTACTGAAGTAGTCAAATCTGGAAGTAAAGACATAGGTGAGGGTTTCAGTTGCAGATGAGCTGATGCAAAATCAGTTTCCTGTTATATTATGGAAGTGGAAAGAAGTGGCCCTGGTCTGGGACAGTTGTGAGATCTGAAACTTAACACTGGGTTAAATGCCACAAGATTGTCATTTAATTGCCAGGGAAAGGAGTACAGAGTCTGGGGAATGGAGCTTCAGTCTGTTGGTTGCTCATGCAGTTCTGGAATTTGGACAGACAGTCTGGAAGTTTGGACTGTGGAGGGGACAAAAGCAATAGTAGTAATGTAGAGCTGATGTCATCATGTGGAAACTGAAACCATGTTTTTAGATGATGTTGCTGAAGGAATGTTGCGTAGATGAGAAATAGGGGTCTTTGCAGAGCATCAAGCATATTGGTGCAAGTGTGGAGAAAGAACCAATTATTGGCAATTGTTTGTAGATCAGGCAGTGCCAATGGAAGAAAGTGATTTAATATTTCATATAGTTGACCTTTCAATTTTGATGAAAATTCTGACTGATAATGACTGGATGGAGCCAGACAAGCACTGTTCCATACAGCTGACGATGGTAGAGAGGTGTTGAAAGAGGATGTTGTGGTTATTGATGTCAAACATTGCAGACAGGTTGAAAACAAGTAGAGAAAGATTATGCAATGGATAATTAGTGACTTTGATCAGAGCTGGTGTGATTTGACAGCAGGGATAATAGCCTGTGTTAAGGAATTCTGGTGAAGAGTTGAGGGTAATATGGGCACAAATCTGGGAGACAACAAAATGATCTCATAGATAAAAGGGAGTTTTGAGCAGTGATGCTGGTAGATTTGAAGGAGAGGACAGTTTGGAGAGAGGGAGGCCCATTAACTATATTGGCTAATGTGGGGGGCCAGGAAATGAACTTCTATAGTTATTAGTTTAATGGGAGTAGATTTGGAGAACAGGCCATAGAGAGCAGGCAAAATAACTTCCTAAAGAGAATTTGGAGAACAATAGTAACTTGGGAACATGGGGGGCATTAGAAGTTTGGTATAATGGGATCAAAAAATAAAACTGCAAAGGGTACAGAGTAGTTGGTTACATTCTTAATGATGAAGTCAACAAGTTTTTCGCTCTTGTCGGAGGAGAAAATGGAATTTGGATGCTAAGATGACCACAGGAAAGTAACATTATAGATAATCCTAAAGTAGTGAGCAGTTTTGCAGTTGAGACACAGCCTCTAAGTGCTTTAACTGACCTGGCTATACTTGATACCACAGCTATTCAGGTCTTTGCCTTTGGACTCAATGGAGTAGATCTGAGGATTAGCCAGGTGAGAATAATGGGGAGAGAAAAGTTAAAAAAATCTAACGCATTATTTGCAGAAATAGTGTACAATTTTCTTTTGCTTGTGATTGGCATAGTTTTCACCGTTTTAACTTCACTCCAAGGATCTGTTTTTGAAAACATGTCATCATTAAAGAAGAAACTGTAGAGAAAAAAATGCATTCTCCTGGTACATGCAAGTTCTAATTAAATTATGAAGTGTTTTAGTAATCTATATTTTAATAAAAAGAAACCTTGGAGATTTTACTTGGTAAGTTGTAAAAGTAGAAGGAGAAGATGCACTTAAATTATGAATTATACTAAGAATAAATTATCAGAAAAAATCACCCTGTAATACTACTTGGAATGCCATCATCAAAAATTACTCCCATTACTAGTGACAGACTTGCAATAATTCTTCACTCTAGTGTTGTCAAGTTCAAAATAAAAATTATATCAACCACTTTGCTTATTGAATATGGACTTTTCACTTTTAGTGGATTGCATGATGGCAGAAATTCTTTCTTGGACACCAACAAATGCTTTCCGAGTATGTCGTGCAGTCCCAAAGGAAACATTGAATATGAACATTAAAGTTTATTTCAAACCAACTAACACTTCACCATATTGTGTGCAGGAGATCAACGAAGGTTCTGTATTTATATGCATATTTATCAAGTAGAATTTTTGCTAAAATTATTAAATGTATTATGCAAAACAATTCAACAGCAGAGCTATGAAAATACATTTATACTGATTAACTTGGTAAATGAAAATACTGAAGTTATGGACTGGGTCTTTACCCTGGAGGTATGTGTAGTTTCAGGTTTGTATGTTAAAGCTAACAAAACTGCAAGAGCATTGGAAACTGGCTCTAAACCATTGCCTTCAGCTTTTAATTCAAGCACACAAGATTGCTTGCAGTGCTTCAGGATGGTGGGTTACCTTTCAGCGTATGACAGCTGCTCATTTGGAATGATACTTCATCAAATTTTTAAACTGAACATCACATTCCACAGGTTTCCTGGGCTTCCAGAAACTTGCCTCTGAAAGCAGCGTGAGGACACTATGGCAGATGAAGGGGCTGATTGAAATGCAATAATGATTTAGTATTCACAGCTGCTTTATCACATGATTAGGAAAGGGTTCTTCACAGTACTTTTTTGGGGGTTTACTGTCCACACCTGGCTGTTTTAATTATGACTGTCTTGCACCATGACTGTCTTGCACCATGACTGTCTTGCACCATGACTGTCTCAAATTAGGTCTTGGTTGGCAGTAATATCAGTAGCAGCAGTGGTTTATTGCTGAAAGACCTGTAACTGGAAAGCAGAGGAGAAGCTCCCAGGAGGTGCTACCAATGACGTGAAAGTGCACAGGGAAAATCTGAGTTTTTTTTATGATGTGTCAGAAACGCATTGATTCCAAGGCTTCAGTCTTTGATTTAATTCAAAGCTGAGCTCAATTGATTTTTGAATATTAGAGAAATCAAAGGATATGGGGATCGAACAGGAAAGAGATTTTGAGGTAAAAGATCAGCCACGTTCTTGTAAGTGGTGGAGGAGGTTTGAGGGGCAGAAAGACCTTCTCTACTACATTCTTATGCTTCGGGCTCAAATTGTCACATCATGTGATGGAAACAATCTCTTGTCTCTTTGACTGTAGTATGAGTCCTTTGAACAGGGACTTTCTCTATGCTGATGCTGGTGGCTGCAAGTTCCCAGTGGTTTTCAAAGTGGCAATAGTTCTCCACCTTGTATTCTATATGTGTAAGTCAAGCTGGCAATAATAAGAACTTTGTTCACGATGATACTAGTCAGAATGAGAGAGTTCTTAGATTTGTGTCTATGACTTGCTTTCCATAAGTGCATCTTATCAGCCACTTATCACACAAGATAATCCACATACCACTGGATCCACAGGGATAGACGTGAATTGGAAGTGCTTCCATTCCATCAGTGTGCAGTTTGTGTGATCACAAAAGAGTATTGCAGCTGTGTAGGAGGTTCATGGAGCTTTGCCATTTTACTCTTATCAGTGACAGTTCAATATTCCTGTGTTCTTTTAGACTTGCAAGTAGACTTGATGTAGGTATTAGGGGACCATGTATATCCATCAAACTTAACCAATGAACCTGAGCAAACAAGGCTGCCTGAGTGACTGCTTATTCTGTGACAGAGCCCTGGGAGGAAATGGAGGCCAAAATTAAAAACGTGGCTGATGTGTAAACCACTGGTAATTTCTGGTCACCATGTCCAGCAAGGAGAAAGTCATCTTTTAACAGATGTTTTCTGTCACAGGACAAAAGAATTGGAATTTCCTAAAATGCAATTGTCATTAGCAATATGAATACACTTGTGACACACGAGATTCTACAGATGCTGGAATCTGGAGCAACACACACAAAAAGCTGGAGGAACTCAGCAGGTCAGCCAGCATCTATTGGAGAAAAATAAACGGTCGACGTTTCGGGTCGATAACCTTCATCAGGACTGGAAAGGAAGAAGGCAGAAGCCAGAATAAAAGGGGAGGGGGAGGAGTACATGCAGGCAGGAGATAGGTGAGAGGGGGAAGGTAGAAGGGTGGGGAGAGATGCAAGAAGCTGAGAGGTGATGGTTAGAAGAGACAATAAAACAAATATGCAGATTTATGAAAAGATATTTTCTGTAATTCTCTGCTCTTTACTTGTTCTATGCAGTGTACCCCCTGTGGCATCTCCAGAAGTAAAGGCATGTTTCTCAGATCTGTGCTCTAACTACTGAACTCTGCTTAGCTGAACACTACAGGCTCCATTGAATTTAAATATTCACTAAGCAACATGTTCCATTGATAACTGCTTCTGCTGCGTCGATTAGAAGTGCAATACAGAGACTTTGGCTTTACACTGAGGGAGCAAAACACTTTATGTCCCTTTTATTCCCTCTCATTTCAGCACTCAATGGGTTGATGTGCTTTAAGTTACCTAGGAATAATAGGACAATGAAGGTAGAATTCCTGGCTAATATGAAACTGTGCAGCTCAGACATACTGCAGTAGAAAGATATAATATGGCTTTTACTTAACTATAAGAGGATGAAATGTGTGGCAGCTGAAAATCCATCCAAGCAAATATTGTTTTGCATATCTTGTTCCTTATTTTTGGTTTGAAGATAGTAATTGATCTCCCACACTTTACTATTGTTTGAAAATTAAAACTAAACAATAGTAGTTCCTATTATTGATATTATGCTTCTATTGTAGATTAATTTAATTCAATATTAAATACACCAGTGTGTTTCAAACTCGAGTGTTCAGATGCAAAGTTTGTGTTTCTGTACTGGACCAGAAACATAAGCACTTTATTGCCATATGCTCAAATGGAGGAGTAAGGACAGCCTGAGAACATTTCACTATACTAAGACCTTTGGAAAATTATAACTTGAATTAGAAGAAAATGCACAGTATTATTATCTTAACACATTCATCAAGTAGAAAGATGTTCCTTCTAATCTATAAAGATAACAAGAAGACTGAGTATTGGTCCTGAAACCAAAAAGTTAAAGTCTCTCTAAGAATGGGGAGAATGGAGACAAATGACATTTTACACTTCTCCGAAAGAAGTGTTAGAGCTTCTGTCGGTTGCTTGTTTGAATCTTGAATTGAGCAATGGTAGTTTTGACTTCAATTTAGACTTTGAATTGGTAAAGCCAAACTTGATTAAGTATGGGAGTGTTTATAATGTGATTGTAGCATGGTGTGATTATATAGTACCTCGTATAACTATAGAGTCTCTTCAGACAAATTAAGTTGCTCATTACAAAATAAGATCCCATAGTTTTTCTTGTGTCTCCCCTCCACATAGAAAATTGTTAAGGGTTTTACTGTAAAAGCTTTAATTGTGGTTATTCAACATGAGACTTAAAGTTAAGTATCTATTATTCAAAAGAGCATGTATGAATTTAATTATAGAGTTCTTGATGGACGGAATCAACTTTTCTCCTTCTATCCTCAATTAATTATAATGTTCTTACTTTCATTGGTATGAATGTCCTGAAGTAATGAATTATATTCATAAATCAAGTCTTGTACAGTGGTGATAAAAAGTACTGCATTCAATCAGCTTGTCTTTTCATGATTTGGTTTTATCCTTATTACAAGCAAAATTCAATTTTATTGAATCCATTGAACGAATTCATTTTATCTGTTAATAAACTATAATTTATGTTAACAGCATAAATTCTGTGAAATTAATTTGTTCATTGGTATAAATTCTAAGCATTAATCTCAATTTTTACACTTAAACAATATAAAGGTAAATCATAATGTTAGTTCATTCCATCTGAAGTGCGGCCTTGGAATTGAGACATTTCTAGTTGAAGCACTAATTGTTGTCTCCTTGACAATGCAAACAGGAGTTGCAAACAAGCTGTTTTTAACTCTCTCTTGAGATTTCTAATAGTGCCTGCTGCTTTCAGAGTGAACCTAGAATCTAGATGAGAACGATGATTTTTCTTTTCTAATGAAGATTACAAAGTTTTTGATTTGTATATTTTTCAAACTATTGTTGTTCTGGATTGCCATTCTATAATTTGTACAAATTGCTTCTGAACTGTGGAAGTTGCGTGTTAACCAACTTCATGGACTAAAAGTTTGTCTTCTCTAAGCTTTGACTATGTTCAGAATGAATGACATACAGAAAACAGCATCCTTCCTCGTATGCAGAACAAAATGGGGAAATGTAGGAGGTAAAATACTAGAATCTATGATTGAGGAAGTGGTAACAGGGAACTTAGAAAATAATAATAGGTTTGGGCAAAGACAAAAATTTATGAATGGGAAATCATATTTGACAAATCTGTACTAACAGTAGATAAAGACAAAAATTTCAGAAAGCTTTCAAAAAGGTGCCACAGAAGGTGATAAAGTAAAATTTAGAATAAATGAAATTGAGGATTGGTTCATGGGCAGAAAACAAGAATAGGAATAACAGGGTTATTTTCAGGATAGAAAACTATAACCACTTGGGTACTGTAAGGATGGGTGCTGGACCCCACTGTTTACAATCAGTATCAGTGATTTGGATGAGGGGACCAAGTGAAATGCATGTAAAACAATAAAAAAAACACTAGAAACACTCAGCATGTTAGGCGGTATCTATAGAAAATGAAACAGGATTAATGCTTTGGATCGAAGGCATTTCATTAGTTTTGATGTTCCAGTTTTCATGAAGGGTCTGTGATCTGAAACATTGTTTCACCTTCCACATGTTGCCTGACTTGCTCAATGCTTCCAACTTTTTCTGTTTTTGTTTCAAATTTCCAGTATTGACAATCTTATTTTCATATAATATATACAAGTTTGCTGATGGTACAAAGCTGAGTTAATGTGGGTTGTAAGGATAGAGCTGAGAGGCTTCAGGTGGAGGTAAACAGTCTAAGTAAATGAGCAACCTATTGTACATGGAATGTAATGTTCTAATCTGTGAGGTAGGAAAAGTTAGAAAAGCAGAATATTTTTGTTAAGTGATAATAAATTGAAAGATACTGGTGTTCAGAACACTTGAGTTTTCTGTTCCAGAAACACTAAATGTGAACATGCAGATACAACAAGTAAATAAAAATATAAATGTTAGTCTTTATTGCAAAAGTTTAAAGGTTAAAAACATCTTGCTGTGATTATATCAAGCTGTGGTGAGCCCATACCTGGAATACTATGTATAAGCTCTGGAATTCCTACCTTACAAAGGATTGAGGGTTTGCAGTGAAAGTTCATTGGATAGATTCTTGAGATGGGTTCATCTGAGGAGGAGGATTAAGTAGACTGCATCTATACTCAAGCAGAGAAGAATGAGATGTGATCTCATTGAAGCAAAGGATTTGGCAGAATAAATGCAGGGATGATGTTTTCCCTAGCTGGGTTGCCCAGAACCAAGGGGTCACTGTCGCAAAATAGGGAAGCAGCCATTTAGACAAAGCTGAGAAAAAAATCTGCACCCAGAATCTTCAGAATTCCTTACCAGGGGACTATGAAGACTTAGTTGTGTAAAATTCAAGGCAGAGAGTGATAGAATTTTAGATATTTTGGGAATCAAGTGGTTTTGGGTTAGTGCAGGAATGTGGTGCTGAGATAAAAGATCAGCTATGGTCTTATAGTCATAGAGCTATACTGCATGGAAACAGCCTCTTTAGCCTAGCTGGTCCATGCTGATCAAGGTGCCTACCTGAGCTAGTCAGGCAAGAAGGGCTGAATGTCCTACTACTATTTATTGTCTTATCACTAAGAATTCCATTGTGAGTAATTCATTGCTTTTAGTACATGTTGGTTGATGATGATGTGATGAGTCTGAAGTTGCTTTGCATGTGTACATTGGTATGCTTGTGTTCTAAGGAGTATGTATTATAGTTGGAATTTATCAGAAAATTATTCATAGTTATTGTAAGTTAAGAACTTAATCTATGGCTTACGTTAACAAAGGCAGCTATTAACTTTATCAATAGTAAACACTAAATCTTCCTGTCTAAAGAGAAGTGTAAATAAATAAGACACTCCACTGTCATGGTCACATCAGATTCCATCTGTTGCAAATTAGATACTGCAATCTTAATTTGTTTCTACTGATGCACAGGTAATTGGACCTTAAAGAAATAATTAACTTTTATTATGTTCAAATAAAAACAGAAAATGCTGGAAATATTCAGCTTGTCAGGCAGCATCTGAGGAAACTGTTAATGTTACAGGTTGATGACCTTTCATCAGAACTGGAAAAGTGAGAAACAAGTTTGTTTTTAAACTGCAGCGAAGGGATAGGATGGAGAGAACAAAGAGAATATCTGTGATAGGGTGGAGACCATGATTGTCCAGGTCACAGAACTGCTGTTGATGCCATCCAAGAGAGGACGATGAATGCATAATAACCACATCTGGCTGGAGAAATGAAATTCTGCAAAAACTCAGCAGATGAGGTAGCAATTGTGGAGGATGAAAAATATTGAGTTAATGTTAATGGCTGTTTCTGACACAGACAGGGTTAGTTATCTGAAATTGTTGAATTCAATGTTCAATCCTAAAGCTGTGGAATCCTACACAGGAAATAAGGTGCTGTTCCTCAAGCCTATATTGGACTTCATTGCAACTTTGTAGAAGGCCAGAGCTCGAAGTCTGAGTTGGAGTGTGATAGATAATTACAGTGATCTAGACCGGCATCTGGAGGCTTGGGGTCACCCTTGCAGACTGTGTGGAGGTGTGCTGCAAAGTATCCACTCAGTCTTGTGGTTTCCCCATTGCAGGGAAGACCATGTCGTTTGAAGCAACTGTAATACACTTCACCTGTTTGGGTCCCTTAATAGGAAGAATGGAAAAGGTAAAAGGGAGGATATCGCATTTCTTGAGGTTGCATGGGAAAGTTTCATGAGAAGGGCACTTATTGCTGGAGACTGAGGAGTGATGCAGGATGTTGAGGAGGGAATGGTCCCTTCAGAATTCTTTTTTTCTTCATCTTAAAAGAAATTTGTTTTCTCATTTTTCCAGTTCTAATGGAAGGTCATTGACTAAAAATGTTAAATGTTTCTCTCTTCTCAGATGCTGTCTGACCTGCTGAGTGTCTGTAGCATATTCTGTTTTTTATTGCAGATTTCCTAAATCTGTAGTTTTTTGATTTATAATGCAGCTTTTGTATCCTTTGAACATCATAAAGCACATCATTTTTGAGGAGCAAATATTGTTTTTTTTCAGCAGACTTTGTAAAAATAGCAAGGTCTTTTATTAGATAAATGACCAGTTAATCTTTTATATCTTTTTAGATGTTAAGTGTTATTTGGAAAAACTTGCTGCTTTTCAAATAGAGCCATGGAATCTTGACCATTCACTTGAGCAGATGGATGGACCATTAGTTTAACCTCTCGTATGGGGGGAAAAAAAAGATGCATTCTCTGGTAGTGCAGCATCCACTACTATTACAGAAGTGTCAGCCTAAATTATGTGCTGAAGCCCAGAAATTTTAGATTCAATTGAGAATGCAACTGAACTGGCATTTGTTCATGGTGCTTTCACTTGAGGCTTTACAAATATTACTGCTCATAGATGTCATGGGGGTTTTAGCACTTAACATCACATTGAATACAAAAGAGTTAGAGCTAAGTTACTGTAGAATAGAAAGGTGAATACTTTATAAACTTGTAACAATTGTTTTGGAATTATTGATTAATAAAAACACAGTATGTTTTTGTTTATAAAAATTTAAGTTTCAAGAGTGCTATCAGACAGAATTGGAATTAGATGATTATTGTCACCTGTACTGAGATGCACTGAAAAGCTTTCATCTGAGTGCCATGCAGTCAGATTATTTCGTACAGGCAGTAAAAAGGAAAAACAGAATTCAGAATATAGTGTTTCAGTTACAAAGACAGTGCAGGTGAACAAGTAAAGTGCAAGGGCCACACAGCAAGGTAGATTGGGAGGTTAAGGGTTCATTTAGCGTGTAAGAGGCCTGTTCAAGAGTCTGATAAAAGTGGGATAGAAGCTGACCTTGAGCCTAGTGGTATTTGGTCTCCAGCTTCTGTATCTTCTGCCCGACAGGAGAGGAGAGAAGAGAGAATGACCTGGGTGGGAGGAATCCTTGATTACATTGGCTGCTTTCCCTTGGCAGTGGGAAGTGTAGACTGAGTCAATGGATGGGAAGCTGGTTTGCATAATGGACTGGGCTGCATTCACACCTCTGCAATTTCCGGCAGTCTTGGGCAGAGCAGTTGCCATATCAAGCTGTGATGCATCCGGATAGGATGTTTCTACGGTGCATCTGCAAAAATTGGTGAGAGTCATTGGGAACATGGTGAATTTCCTTAGCCTTCTGAGGAAGTAGAGGTGTTGGTGTTCTTTCTTGGCTGTAGTGTCCACATGGCTGGATTATAGGTGATATATATATACACACTTAGGAACTTGAAGTTCTCAACCATCTTCACATCAACGCTATTGATACAGATGGGTGTGTACTGCAACCCACTTTCTGAAGCTGAAGCAGGAAGAAGCCTTGTGCAATAACAGCTTCCATATATACAGTATATATATTTTTTCCATGCTGCAAAATCATGCCAAGGAAATTCACAAGAGTATTGTCAAACAAAAGAATGATGTCAAGTTACATTCAGAGATATTAGGATAGATGAACAATCAGTTTTTGGTGAATATCTTAAGGCTCGAGAGTGTCAAAGTTTAGGGAGGAAATTCTATGGAATCTTGGCAACTGAAAGCACAGGTACCAGTGATGGAGAATTAAGATATAAGAATTATACTTCTAGAGGGGATAGAGATGGGGAGAAAAGAGATCAGAGATGAATTTGGAAACCAGGATGAAAGTTTTAAAATGAGTTTGTTATAATTCAGCAAGCATAGTTTTCAGATCACTTGGACTTGCTGCAAATTACAAATATGAACAGGAGAGTTTAGGAAGAGTGGAACAAGGGAGGCTAGCCAGAAGTGCATTAGAACAGTCATTCTGGAGTAACACAGGCATGGATAGGAGTTTCAGTAGCAGATGATCTTGGGTAGGGCCAGCATCAGGCAGTTACAGACATGAAAATAGATTTGGAAACTAAATGGCAAAACTTAACCATAAGTGAAATGTAAATAAAAGTTGTGAACATTCTGGTTCAGTTCCAAGCACTTGTTAGAGAGATGGATGGAGTCAGTGTCTAGGGAATGGAACTTGTGATAGGAACCAAAAGGTGACAGCATTGGTTTAGGTGCACAAAATTTCTGCCTAACTGATGCCAAGTCAGGCAACCAGTCTAACAGAGAAAGAGGAGGAGTAAGAATGGCAGGGGAAGCTGGATATCATCAGCTGGAAACTAGAGACATGTTTTCAGATGATGTCAAAGGACAACATGTAGATGAGAAATTGAGGGTCCAAAGAAACGATCCTTGGGGAAAGTGGTAGGTGTGGAGGAGGGGGTGTTAACTGCCTCTTGCCAAAACAGGAGTGGAGATGATTATTGATAATTTTCTGGCTATGACTGGATAAATAAGAATGGAACCAAGTGAGTGGAGCTATTAGGAACTTAAAAAATATGATCAGTAGTGGGCCATACTGCTGGTAATGGCTCATTCCTGATTATGGATGACTTGATTTTTGACCTTGCCTCTACTTTCTTGCTGTATTTTCCTGTTGTCTAAAAAAAAATCTACTCCAGCTTAATGGTTCGGTATCTACAATGCCTGGGGTATAGAGTTCCAACGATTCAGTTTCATCTCAGTCTTGGTATCAAAATAAGGGGTTGATCACCTAAGCCCCTGACTGTGGAAGCACCCACTCAGCATGTGCTCTGTAAAGCCCCTCAGAATCATGTTTCAGTAAGATCACATTGTATTTGACTAATCTTCAGAGAGTAGGCCTACTTGTTCCACAAATTTTTGCATAGTTTCTACTCTGTTATTTCCTTCATTAAATAAGGAAGTAAAAACTCCTGTAATACTCCATATCTGATCTTATCAAAATTTTTCAGGATTGTAACAGGACTTGTGCTGTGTGAGAACACCCTTGTGCTCTCATTCTACCTTGCAATTAAGGTCACATTCCATATGCAGCCTTAATTATGTGCTACACCTTTTTTGTTCTGCTTGTACAAGATCACCCAGAACTCTGAACATCAACATTTATTAGTTTTTCATTTAAAGAATACTGTTTTTCTAATTCTCCCCATCAAAGTGTATAACCTCATTTCCCCTCGTGCCACAGCTTTTGACTACTTGCTTTTCGCAGGCATTTTGTATCCTACTAGTTACTTCCTTTCCTATCAATTTTGGTATTATCAGCAAACTTGGATGGATAAATAACACTCTGTCCCTTCATTTGCCATTATTATAGATAGAAAATAGTTGAGGCATCAACACTGATCTCGGAGGTACCCCACTAGTCTAGCATTAAAGATAAATAAAAAGGCAGAGCACCTTTACTTGCACTAATATTTTATTTTTTTTATTTTAAATTGCTTGCATTTTGAAAGAAACAAAGCCTGAACTATATTGCTGAGAGTAAACTTCTGGGGATCAATTACAGAGTACCAAATTTAATGTTCACTGCTATTTTGCTAAAGTCCATATTTATTCCTATGATTGTTAAAATATAGTCCATTATTGCAGTTGCTCTGCAATTTGAGTGTCAATCAGATATAACTAGAAAATTTTGCAGACATTGCAATTTTGTAGAAGGCCAGAGCTCAAGAAGTCTGAGTTGGAGTGTGATAATTACAGTGATCTGGACAGGCATCTAGAGGCTTGGGGTCACCCTAGTAGACTGTGTGGAGGTGTGCTGCAAAGTATCCACTCAGTCTTGTGGTTTCCCCATTGCAGGGAAGACCATGTCCTTAGAAGTGACTGTAATGCACTTTGGGTCCCTTAATAGGAAGAATGGAAAAGGTAAAAGGGAGGATATCACATTTCTTGAAGTTGCATGGGAAAGTTTTATGAGAAGGGCACTTATTGGTGGAGACTGAGGAGTGATCCAGGATGTTGAGGGAATTTTGATTTGTTTTTGCCACAGTAAAGTGGCCAGGGCTATGGAATTCAATCATCGGGGGATTAGTAAAAACCCAGAATAAGATTTATTAAATACCCGATTTAGTTCATTGTAAACAATGGCCCTGTTATTATTGCCTACATGGCATAAATACTGCTTTGCTCCTTTGTATTGACTTTATTATTTTGTATTTGTTTAAAGAGATTTTGGTGTAAACATTACCTCTATAAGGCTTTTAAATAAAAGTTTCTAAAGCTGATGAAAGATGGTTGTAAACTCAGTAATTTAGGCTTAGTGTTGTTAATTAGTTCCACACATTTGCAATGTCAAGCTGTTATGTAAGCACATTTTTATAACCAAGTATTTAAGTTGAATAAAATGGACTGAGAAAATGGCTGTTCCTATATTTTAGTAATCTAACTAGTGAAGATCTGAGAAAATTTTCATAAACCATTATAAAGCTAATTTTACCGCTATGGAAGAAAGCAGATAAAAAGTGTTGATCATCCAGCTCGTGCATCATTTGTAGAGTATAAATGGTGACACTGCATGATTTCACTCCTGAATTTCTGCATTTTATGCACAGGTTTCTGTGTAAATAAGATATGAAACACCAGGTCAATTTACTGAATCTTTGTTCGTATAACAGTTTAGAGTATTTTGTTAGACTTTAAAGTTTTCTACCCTGGAGAGCTGTAGCTGTTTAGGTTGTTAAGTATATTCATGATGGAAGTCAATAAATTTTAAGTGAATCAAGAGATATAGGGATGGATTGTGCTGAGGTAGATCAGTTATGATCTTATTGAAAGTTGGTGCAGGCTTAAGGTGTTGAACAGAGATGTATTAAAACTGTTGGTTTTGTTCTGAGGGTGTAAGAATATTGTTCATGCATCAGTATTTTTTTTAGTTTGCCTGCTCCCTTTCCCTGATTTCCTTATAGAAAATCTTTAAAGTTATTTCTTCTTCCAGTATTGTGTTAACTTATTTTCAAGCTTATTTACTAAACTGTTTTCAGTACACATTAAAAATGAATTATACAGAATACTAAAATGCAATATTTTGTTATTATTACAAAATAGAATTTATTCAAATTATTTATTCAAGTTTTGTAGTCTGAGGTTAAATGAACTTGGAATGTCTTTGGAGATATCAAAGTCATCCTCTTCACATTTCCAGGCTTGACACTTTTCTGTACCAAGCCCTGCTCTCTCATTGCCCTGTGCTTGCTGATCTAAATTGGCTCGTTGTTTTCCCAATATTTCAAATGTTAAATGCTCACCTTTGTTCTTAGTCCTTGGAACCCTCTTTTGTAATCTCTTTCAACTCGACACTGTGATAACTTTGCTTTTCTCCAACTCGGACCTCTTAGACATTCCTTACCTGTTTGCTTTATCATTAGTGGTGGTTGAAAACATTCTAGGACCTGTGCTCTGAACTTTGACTAAATCTCTTCCAGGGATTTTGGAAGAGATGCTAAATATCTTCTTGGTCAGAAAGGTGTGCTTTAAGGACAAAGTTTTAGATTTTTGCTACTTGCATCTTTTATCTCAGTGTACATTATTGTCTGAGTGCACTTGTGAAGTGCCTCGAGACATTTTGGTATGTCAAATGCACTGCATAAGTACAAACTTCATTGTTGTATAAGTAATTTTTTCTTTGCTTAATTGCTACATGATACTTTAAAACATTAAAGACATTATTTAATGATACACCAGTATCCTGTTTCGTGCTATCTTGAAGAGCACTGACTCATTGTAGCCCTCTGTCCTCCATGCACACTCACAGGTGCTTGCCCACTACTTCGATTGCACACTGTCCTGGCATTTCTGCAGCAAAGAATCTTTTGCATGGGTCAGTGTGGAGAATCTGTCTTTGGTGCACCAGGTCAGCCCAGGGTAAGTTCAGGCCATTGCTAGCAACACGTAACACCTGCTCCACGGACTGCACAGATCCTTCAGTGTCTCTCATCAACAACTGTTGGGTGTGATTGAAAACCAAACAGTACAGCACAGTTTAGGAACAGGCTCTTTGGCCCACAATGTTGTGCTGAACTAATTAAGATAGTAATTAAACACCAAACTAAACTAATCCCTCCTGCCTAGACAATTCTTTGCATACTCATGTGCCTATCTAAGAGCCTCTTAAATGCCTCCACTACCACCCCTGGCGGTGCATTTCAGGCACATGCCACTCTGTGGATGGAATCTGCTATCTACCACTTTCTTTGGCTGCACAGCTCCTCCCCAGCCTGGCCATTAACAAACTCGAATGTGGTTGCACTCTGAGCTTGTTACCATAGAGAAATTTCGAGGCTGAGGAGAGCTGTGCAGGCAAACAAACAATGGGACAGATAGCATCTTTCAACATATCTAACAGATGGTGATGAGGATAATCATTTAGGGTCCATGTGGTCTGCCAACAAATTGGGTGGCTTCTGCTGTTCTGCAGCAATGGCCTTCATTCACCATGTTGGTCAGGTGCAGCCCTGAGCTTCTGATCTCAGCACTAAGCAACTGCACTGTTTGTCCCATCCTGCCCAACACCAACCTTTACAGGCTGTTGCTTCATGCTGAGCTATGGGGCTTCACTGCTGGTTCTGTGCCAGGCTCCTGGCAACCAGGTTCAAGGCACGGTAGCGTGCACAACCAAGAGGGAAGGAGTTAGTGCCAAGTTCCCAGCACAACGGCACTGTTGGTAACATACCTCTATGTATAATGCTATAGTGAGCCCATTCTGTACTGCCATTTTTGGGAACGCGTCCTGTCTGTTAAATAACGTGCCAGTTTATTGTTGTGGAGCACAAATTTCAGGGTATTTTTAAGTCCATAATTGCTAAATTTAAATTCTTCAAGTATAAAAGGCTAGTGTTTTTATAATTGAGATGCTCACTTCAGAATTTAATTTTATTTGTGACGATTTATTCTGGATGTTTAAGGGTAGAGTATTGTAATATCTTATTGTTAATGTACTTGGACTGAAAGTATGCACTTTGCCACACCATTCACACAATGCTGAAATATTTGTCTATGATAATTTAGGTTTTGCACTAGAAATAACACTGACATTATCAGTACTCAGAGTTTTTGTGGAATAAATTGTACAGTAATGTGCACAGTTAAAATTGGTAATCCAGAGATTTCTGTGCTCCTCCCGGAGACCCCTTACTGAGTAAATTTGTTTATCATTCTTAACTGAGGGTAACTTCAATGGCCTTTTTAATGCTGAGCTTCAATTTCCAAATGCTAAAATCACTAAATCTGTATATTTCCACTAATGAAAATTTTGTAGAGTATTAATGCAAATTTATATAAGGCTTCTGTCCACTTTGCTTGCTTTTCTGTCATTTTGTGACTGCCCGCTATTGCCGATCAATGTTTCTACCAGTGGTTACTGTTCATCCAAGAATAAGGGGGTATTTACTTGTAGAGGTGAAAGGCAGTTCTGTCCAGAGTTGATACAGGAGGGAAGTTGTCTAGATTCACTTATAGAACCATCCACTAGCAATAGTTGATATCTGTATGAATACAGTGGAAAAATTATGTTGTTGTTCTGGTTGATGCCCCAGAGGTTAATATAGGCAGGATATCAAACAATGAATCTTTCTGATCGGTATCTTTTAGGAGTCTTTGAGGCAGTCAAGCAGATTTTATTTTGGAGGCATTGGCTATTAAAGGCTGAATGCTTCCTTGTGTAGGTAATGTCAGGTAATTATTTTCTTACTGAGATTTGTACCTGAGAAAATTACATACATAAAGTGGAATAAATCAGTTACGTTTAAGAACTTACAAAGCATATTTACTCCTGAAATAACCAGTAAAATGCAAATTGGCTTTGCAGATGGGCATTATTGTATAGCCAATAATGTACAGTCCATAACAGGTAATAGTCTACTCATGAGATCCTAAGTGAATTTGGTCTTTAAACTGATGGTTAATATTGTCAGCCATGTATTGAACTGAAGTTGTTCTTCAGAAAGAAGTCTGAAGAGCTGTTTGATAACTGAGTGGTATCAAAATCTAATCTCTGAACTTTAGGTCCTTTGCTCACTAGCAATATTTTTTTTAGAAACTGCATATTTGGGAAAAGGAGTGCAGCAATCCTGTTTGTTATTTTGTCTACATTATTTTCAGTAGGCACCAAAGAATGAAAAATTACAAGACTTTTAACGTCTGATATTAGTATGCAATATTTATACTTGGCCTAACATTTATAGTTTTGACGATAGAGCATAAACTGGAGAAGTAAAAACAGAAAATGTTGGAAACATCTGCACAGTAATCACTCAATGTACATTTAGTTTGTCCAGTGTAGAGGAAGCCATATTGTAAACATCAAATGCAGTAAACTAGATTAGAAGAAGTGCAAATGAATTACTGCCTGACCTGGAAAGACTGTTTGTTTGGATGTTGGAATGGGAAGAGGTGAAAGGTCAAGGTGAACATCTCCTGTGGTTGATTGGGAAAGTGCCATACAACATGGAATGAATGAGTGGACTAGGGAATTGCCAAGGGAATGATCCATTTGAAATGCTGGAAGGGGACAGGGATACATCTGACAGTGGAATTTTGCTGAAGCTGGCAGAAATTGCAACTGATGATCTGTTGAATGCAGAGACAGATGAGGTGGAAGCTAAGGACTCAGTTCCTGCTCTGTCCAGGAGGAGAAAGATGAGATGTGTCAGAATGGTTCAGGCGAATACACAGTTCAGGAAGAAAGAAGACATTTCAAAGGCATCAGTAAGGAATATGTCAACATTGAAGCAAATGCACTGGAGACAGAGGAACTGGCAGAATAGAATGAAGTCTTTACTAGAACAAGGTGGAAGGAAGTATAATGAAGATAGCTATGGGATTCTCTGGGCTTGTAGGGGATGTTGCTGACTAACCTATTCTCTGAGATGGAGACAAAGAAGTCCAGAGAGGGAAGGGAAGAGTCAGAAATGGAATGTGTGAAGGTGTGAGTAGAGTGGAATTAGGCAACAAAAGTGAAATTGAGGTCTGGAAGAGTGCAGGAAGTGGCAACAATGCAATTGTCAATGTATGAGAAAAGAGTTGGGGGAGTTGACTCAGATATGTGGAACACTTTGTTTCAATCCTATCCAACAAAGGTGCCTGTGGATACACCTTTGATCTGGAGGCAGTGAGTGGACTTGAAGGGGAAGTTGTTCAATGTGGAGACAAATTCAGCCAGGCGAATGAGTGTGCTGGAGAACTGGTTAGGTCTCTGTTTAGGGTGGAAGCAGAGGGACCTCTGAGTCTCCTGATGAGGGATGAACAGTATTTGTTTTAGTCTTATTTGGGGTGGCTTTCTCAATTCTAGAACATCATTATTTGCAGTGGTGCTATTTCCTACACTAGTTCAGAACTTAAATTTCATCACTTTTGTTGTCAATTTCCACCGTGCCCTCACCATCACATGGTCCATCATTGATTCTTCCCTTCCCTCCCAGAATCTCTCCATCTCCATCTCAGGGAATAGACTAGCCAGCCACATCTATCACTTGTCCACAGACTCTTGCATCTGTCTTGATTTTTACTTCGTTGTCTTGCCTTTTGTAAGGATGCCATTCCATTCTCCCAGTTACTTGGTCTCTGTCACATTTTCTCCAATGATGTAATGTTACTCACAGGTGCCTCTGAAATGTCTTCCTTCTTTCTGAACCATGTATTTCCCTCTTCCATTGTGGAACGAGCCCTTGATTGCATCTCATCTATTTCCTGCACTTCTGCTCTCCCCCTTGCTCCTGCAGGACCGAGGAAGTGCAGAATTCCCCGATCCTTACTTGCCACCAATAGGCCTCAGCATTCAACACAGCATCCTTCATGACTTCCACTAGTTCCAGCAATATATCACCACCAGATAAATATTCCCCTTCCCTTTCAGTTCTTTTGGAGTGATCACTTCTTTTGCAACTCCTTAGTTTGCTCTTCTTTCCCACCTACATCTCCACTTTTTATGGTGTTTTTCCCATGGAACCATAGGAGGTGCAGCACCTATTCCCTTCCCATCCAGGGACTCAAACAGTTTCTCCAGGTGAAGTAGCAATTCACTTGCACTTCTTCCAATCTAGTGTTCATCAGGTGCCTTTCTCTACAATGAGGAAGCCAAATGCAGATTGGGCAGCTGCTTTGCAGAGTACCTGTGCTTAGTCTGCAGGAATGAACCTGAGTTTTTGGTTGACTGCACTTTTTAATTCATCATCCCCTTCCCACTCTGATTTTCCTGCACTGTTAAAATGCAGCCCAGTGCAAGCTTGAGGAACAACACATCTTCCATCGGGACATATTGTAGCCTGCGGGACTTGATACTGAATTCTCCAACTTTAGCTGACACACACTTTCATTATGTTTGTCTCAGAACTGGCCACTTCTGCTTCTCATCATCTTGGCACAGCTGCTTTTTTTAAAACTTTTTTTGTATAGTCTAGCTGGTTGGGTATGTCCAACAGCCTTACTTACCATTAGTAACACATTGCACAGACGGAAGCTTAAATCTGAGTTTAAGTGCTCCATACCTGCTACATTACCTCTCTTTTGTTATTTATCCTTATTCCCTTTGTTCTGTCCCTCTCCCTCCCCCACACCTTCTCAGCTACCTAAAAAAAACAATCTTGTTTTTCCTTCCCTTCTAATGAAGGGTCCTGGATCCAGAACGTTAATTGTTTCTCCTTCCACAGACACTGCCTGGCCTGCTGAGTGTTACCAGCATTTTCTATTTTTACTTAAGATCTGCAGATTCTGCAGTTGTTTACTTTCATTAATGGGGTGTAAATGTGCTCTCAGTGTGTTTTTTAGGAAGTTTTTTTTGAAGTAGGAACAAAGGTAATGATGTGAATAAATAAGTT
>JARFYF010000104.1:62226238-62240719 GCA_030265395.1 Rhina ancylostomus
ATACAAGCCATAATTCAAGAACATGATGAATAACTCACCATTTGCCTATATGTGCAGCTTCAACAATAGTGAATAAATTCCACAGCAGAGCATCCCACTTGATTGGCATCCCATCACCAGATTAAATATTTGTTTCTTCAACCAGCAGCACACCTTGGTTGCAATATGTACTGTCTTCAAATTGCGCTGCAGTAACTTGTCAAGTCTACTTTGGCAGAACATTCCCAGCCTATGATCTCTAACACTATTGAAGGACAAGGGCAACAGGACCATGGGAACACCACCACCTGCAGGTGCATTCTTAGTTGCACCCCATCCTATTATGAAAATCTATCGTTGCTCCCTAATTGCTGGCTCTAAAGCCTGGAACTTCCTACCCTATAGTATTTTAGGAATATCTTCACCAGAGGGATTACAGCAGTTTAAGAAAATGGCTTACCACCACCACCTTACGGGCATTTAGTGATGAACAACAAATGCTGGTCTCACCAGTGGTGCCAATGTCCTAAAAAAATTGAGTAAATAAAACAAAAATAAGAATTTAATAATGCAAGTATAGTGAAGAAAGGCTAAGAGGTATTTGACCCAATAAACAATCTCTTTCGTGCTGTCCATCTATCTCATATCAGGATGCATATGGGGTCTAATATTTTTGCCTCTGCCATCCTACCCAATTGCCTCATTGCAATCAATACAATTGGCAATCCGTGAACAACTATTTCTTTACTTTCCAAATAGTATCTTTGATTGTAATATTCTTTGTTGACTTTATCTACTGCACTTTATATTTTGCATAACATAGAGAAAACAACTAAGTTCCTTGTTAAGTGTGGCAATAAAGGGATTGGAACTTCTGTTTTTACAAGTAAGGAATTATTTATAAATAAATGTACTGTTTTTAACTCCAACCACTGATGGTAGGATTCTTTGTAGGATAACTAAAACATTTTGTTTCTTCAGAAAGCTTGAATGTCATTGTATTTGGAGAGAAGGACATGAGATTTTCATTTCAAAAAAGCACAGTCAGTCCTGATCTTCTCCAGATTCTGGTATTCGACAGTGAACCAGAGTTCAACCACAATTTTTACATTGTTTGCCATTCAGTCACGTTGCTATGCACATTTTTGCCACAGATCTGTGCTTGGGTGAAGTTGCAACATGTAGCATTGTTATTCCAGCTACGAGTTTGACATTTATTCCTGACAAATCCCAAACACCTGATGACCTACATCTGAGTTTTGAAAGATCTGGCTGTGGAGATAGTGAATGCTCTGGTTATCATCTTCCAAAAATTTGAGGACTCTGGAATAGTTCCTACGGATTAGAGGTTACAAATATCCCGCTATTTAACAAAGGAGGGAGAGGGACAATGGGGAACAACCATCCTGCTTGTTATAATGTCAGTAATTGAGGGAACAAGGTAGCAATCTATAATAAAGGACCTGATGTCAAGATGATTAAAAAATAACTGCATAAATAATGATTTTGAAATGGAAATCATGTTTAACTAATATGTTGAACTTCTTCATAACTAATATGTGTCTGGTAGAATAGATGAGGGGAATCCAGTGTGTGCAGTGTTTGGATTTTTTAGAGGCTTTTTATAAGAAACTGCACTAGAAGTCGCTGAACAGAGTTAAAACCAATGGAATTGGGGTAAAATCCAAGTATAGACTGAAACCTGGTTAGCAAGTAAAAGGCACAGATTAGGAATGAACATGCCCTTCTTGGGTTGGCATGTTATGCTGAGTGGACTGCTATGTGGATCACAGTTTTGCACATGGTGCAGATCTGATTGGGAATGTGTGTAGTGTTGAAAATACAAAGAAGATTCACAAGAATACAGACAAGCTGAATGAGTGGGCAACTACATGGTAGATGGAGTACAGTGTGGTAAAATGTGAGGTTAATCATTTTGATTAAAAAAACATTAGAAATGCTGTATTTTTTTTAAAAGGTAAGGGATTGTGAGATATTCATGGGGAAGTCACAAAACACTGATAGGTTGGTAGCTATTAGAGGTGGTACAGATAGCCTCAGGACAGATCTGGCAGATCAAAACTAGGCATCCATAAGGTGCTGTTGATTGTCAGCAACAGCTGAAATGAACATCACCACACTCCAACCTCATAGGCCTGAATGTCCATCACTCTGCCATTATTATCAAACCAGTTGGTCAACCATATTTTAATAAGGAATGTGGAAGGGCTGCCAGGCATACCTAAAAATGATTAGATGCCAGCATAGTACAACACAGGATTACATGTATGATAAGCATCAAAAACAGTGTGCAATATATAGCTGAGTGATCTCAGAACCAGTGGATCTGATTAAACCTTTGCAATCCTACCACATCTAGTCAAGAATGGTGGAAGATTAACTGGCCACTGGGAGGAAGAGACTCCGTGAACATCCCCATTATTGGCATGAATGCTAAAGACATTAAAAAACCTAAACTCAACCAAAAAAAAGGATGTACTTGCTGAAGAGGGCGTACAGTGAAAATTCACCAGACCTTTCCTCGAATGGTAGGTCTGTCACATGATGAAAGATTGAGTAGGATAGGCATCTATTATTCAGAGCTTAGGAAAATGAGAGGTGACTGCTAAGAAATGTATAAAATAACTTGACAGGGTAAATACAGGAAGGTTTATCCCCTGGCTGAGGAGACAACAACTAATGGTCACAGACTCAAACAAAAAAGGGGGGTTGGCCATTTACGACTGAAAATGAGGATAGTGAGAAGTGTGGTCGGTAAATCTTGAGAATTCTCTTTGCTGGAGGGCCATGGAAACTAAGAACTAAGATTTATGGATATTTATGTGATAGTGGAAAGGATATGGGGATAGGGCAGGAAAATAGTGCCCTAGTCTTTGCTGGCCTATAAATTTTACTATAAAATATTTGGTTGATTCACAATGTTTGTTCCTCAAAGACTGAAGACTTAAAGTTTTGTACCTAAGCTGCCTCATGTTCTCATTATATTTTGCTTTTGAAACTTACTCCAACCATATTTTGGTTCTGCCAATTCCCATTTGCTTTGACTTTGTTCTCTTGTGCATCACTCTTTCTCTTTGCTCTTTCATTTTCATTAGTGCCTATAAATGCCCAAGGTTTCAATACTCATGAATTCCTCCTATATCAATTGTTTTTTCTTTTGTTCTCCTTTCTTCAAATAAAATTGCAATATCTGAGACATTTAAAAAAAACTGAGTTGGGGGTGGGGCACATAATTCTGTGGTCGAGCTGGCTCGCAAGATAATTCTGTGGGAAAGTTTTCAATTATGATTGGAAAGCCCCAATATATTAGCTTGCTTATTTGCACAGGCCTATTTCAGGTAAGAGGGGTTGTAGTAAGCAGGCGATTGACCAAATCTGGTGGTTTGCCACAGAGCAAAATATCTGCACCTTGTTACCACATCCTTGTAAAACAATTTCACCACGTGACAGGCTTACTTGTCTGTAATTTCTCATTATCTTTCTTTGCCTTATGAACAGTAGAGTATGTTTGGTACTTTTCAATCCACAGAGATCATTTTGAGTAATCTGGACTTTTAAAAACCAATGTTCTCACTATCTTTATTACCATTTCTTTTAAAACCTTAAAGTGTAAGCTTTGGATCCTGTGGGTTTGTTAGCTTTTAGACCAGAAAGTGCTAAATCTGTGGAATTCATTGACAGTAATGGCTGTGGAGGCTAAGTCACTGGGAATATTTAAAATGGAGGTTGAAAGATTCTTAATTAGTAAGGGTGCCAAAGGACATAGGGAGAAGGCAGGAGGATGGGGTTGAGAGGGAAAAAATAAATCAGCCATGATTGAATGGCAGAGCAGACTCAATGGGCTGAATGGCCTAATTCTGCTCTTATGTCTTATGGTCTTATCAGTCAAGTAATAGGTTGTTCTTGTCCACTTGGATAATTTGAGTGCGAAGCGAAATTGACCGTAAATGATAAAGATGGGCGATCCAAAGTCGAGTTTATTGTCACAAGTACATGTGTGCACAGATGCAATGAAAAACTTGCAGTAGCATCACAGGTACATAGCATCATATAAGCAGCATTCACAAGAAAAATGTAAATGTTGTGTAATTTATGTTTAATTTTCACAAGAAAAAAACAATTAGAACAAAAAAAAGTCCATTAGTGCAAAGAGATCAGTATGATAATAGTGTTACTAAACTGTAGTGATTAGGATTTTGCCAGTTGGTTCAAGAATCAAATGATTGAAGGGAAGTAGCTCTTCCACACCACCAGGTTCAAGGAGTTCAGGCTTCTGAACCTCCTGCTCGATAGTAGCTGCAAAAAGATGGCATGGCCCAGATGGTGCCTCCTGTAACTACTATCGGTGGTGGGGAGGGATGTGCCCATGATGTATTGACCCAGATCTTGCAATGAACTGTTAAGCCAGTTGTAGGTCAGGTGTGTGAGAACATGTGGACTTTAGATATGAAGCTCTGATTGTGGTTATTAAAGAATGGGAAGTCCAACAGAAATTTGATTAGAATACTGAGGACAGGGAGTCAAAAGGCAGAGGTTAGGCAATTTATCAGTGATGAAGGATCCTGATAGGTTTAGAAGTTGTCAAGGCAAAATTGAAAATAGTATGTGTTTGTTACCATTCTAAATAATTAGATTAATTGTTGCAAATAAATTCTTGACAATCTAATCCTTTTCAGACCAACTTTTATTCAAGATAATTTGGATACCTGGATGTATTCTTTCTTGTACATTCTTCGTTTAAAAGAAAGTAAGTTTAATAGTTGAAGATGAATTACGTAAAGTGGTAGACAAGCAGTAACTTCATCTTCTGCTATTTTAAGACATTGTAATGTGCCAGTGAGCTATTCTTCTATTCTGTTTTGTGTCTGATTTAGGGAAATGATTATTGTTATTTGATTCCTCTTCAGTGATGTTTGTGTGTTTGAATACCATGAAGAGCAATGCAAGTTTGGTCATGATCCATCTCACGTGCAGGTGGCTTGGTAGCACTTTGCTGTCAAACTTTCCACAATAAAAATGCCCAGCTGGTTGAACTCATGGGGTGAGGTCAGTGCTTATAGAATGCACACTCTACTCAGCCCCAACCCTTGGAGATATTGTGCATTAGAGAAAACATTCGACTGACTTCAGGACTTTTGTACAGTGCTAAATAAATTCATTTCTTGCATCAAACTTAATACATTTTCTTATTACATTTCAAATTGCTTTTAAACAATATTGATAGACTATTTCAATATTACCCCTTGATTTTTATTGTAGTACAGTAATCTGTAAGCATTAATTACCATTATTCCAAGCTGCATTTATTATCTTTAGCAAGATAATAAATGCTGCCTGGTTTAGAGAGTATGCATTATGAAGAAAGACTAAGGCAGCTAGGGCTTTACTCTTCAGGGAGGAGGAGGCTGAGTGGAGACGTGATAGAGGTATACCAAATATTAAGAGGAATAGATAGAGTAGACAGCCAGCTCCTCTTTCCCAGGGCACCAATGCTCAACACAAGAGGGTATGGCTTTAAAGTAATGGGTGAGAAGTTCAAGGGAGATATCAGAGGAAGGTTTTTTTACCCAGAGAGTGGTTGGGGCATGGAATGCATTGCCTGGGATGGTGGTGGGAGGCAGGTACATTTGGTCAAATTCAAGAGATTGCTAGATAAGCATATGGAGGACTTTAAAATAGAGGGATATGTGGGGGGAAGGGGTTAGACAGTCTTAGGCAAGATTTAAAGGTCGGCACAACATTGTGGGCCGAAGGGCCTGTTTTGTGCTGTACTTTCTATGGTTTCTATGGATATGTCATAAATTAGGTTATTTTAGTGAGAGTAAGGAGAGACTGTCAAATGTGTGTGTGTTCAATATATTAACCCCTTGAGTGTTGCAATTTTTATTACTTTAATATAGCACCATGATGTCCTCTGAACAAGAATGGAGTTTGAAAGGAAACAAAAGGTTGGAAAATAAAATAGAAAATATATGAACAGTCTTTCAGATGTGTGCACAAAGAGCTGACGTGAGTTAATGTTTTGCTTTAGTTTTATTCAATATGTGAAAATGGGCATTGCTGGCCAGGCCAAGATAAAGTGGCATTTTTTAATTGACCTTTGGGGGAAAATGGTACAAGGTGTTGTCTTAAATTGCTACACTCTATATGGTGAAGGTACTCAGATATATTGGATAGAGAATTTCAGGATTTTTTTTCTCATGAAGCAATAATGATGTATATTTAAGCCTGGGTTGTTGGTGGGTGGGGGGGGGGGAGGGAAAAGGAAGAGTTGGAGAACGTATGATGAAAGTGTTTGTGTACATATGCTATCATTTTCTTACTGGACAGTAGATGTTGCAAGTTTGTTAGCCTCTATTTTTTAAAAAAGAGTGATTTACTGCAATGCATTTTGTGGAAAGTACTTGTAACAGCCATGATGTGTTGTAGTGGAGGATGAAGGTGCTTGGATGGTGATGCCCTGCTTTGTCTTTGGTGATGTTGAGCTTCTTGAACATTGTTAGAGCTGTAATTAATCAGGCAAGTGTAGGGTAGTTCATCACACTCTTCAGAGGCTTTAGAGGGTCAAAGTAGCTAGCTAGCTGAGTTTTCTTGCAGATATTCATAGGGTTGGTCAAGTTAAGCTTGTAGTCAGTGATGACACTTGGGATATTTAAGATGGAAGATATGGTGATTTTAATGTCATGAAATGTCAGGTGAAGGTAGTTAGTATTTCACTTACTGCAGAAGGTCAGTCACAATTACTCAGATGACAGGCAATGTTATTTGCAAATGTTCATATCTTCTTGAATCCAGACTTTGAGGAGATATGAATGTAACTGAGCACTGTACAATCAACAATGAATCTTTCCATTTCTATCCAAAAGGTGATTTAGAAATAGGGCCCAGGACACTCCCCTGATTAAATTTCTGTTCCAGTGCCCTGGACTCCAACAACGACACCATCTTACTCTTGTGCTAATTATTACTCCAGCTAGCAGAAAGTTTATCCCAGAATCCTTGCACATCAACTTTCCTGGAACTCAATTCCTCAATTAGGTCACTTGTTGTCTTAAATCAATATTATATTGTCAATGCTTGTATTAGGGCCATAATGTCTGGAATTGATGCCTTCTGGAAGAACCCAAACTCCATTCAGTGAGCAGGTTATTGGTGAGCAGGATCACATTATAGCACTTTTCTGGACCATTTCAAATACTTTGATAGTGAATGGGCTGATATAATATTTATCTTGCTTTTTTCTATAGATGTTCATTTACTGTCATGTATCAAAGTTGTGATTGGAGCAGCTTCACCAGTGACATGACTAGATATGGAGCCTAAGTGCTCATGCCTCAGTTAGCATGTTGTGACAACCCAAATGTTTTGCTAAATATAATGGTCACAGCTGTATTTTGATATCACATGAGAAGAGAAATGGTCTTTCATGATGATCAGCACCTCTGGAAGAGGCTGATGTGGATCATGCTGTCAATCTGTTTGACCAGTCTATGGAGCAGCTCTTTCAGTTTTGGCTTATCTCTAGGTATTAACAAGGAGGACTTGGCAGGTCAACATGCCTCTGTCTTTATTGAAACTGAAACAAAAAGTTCATTCAGATTGGTGTGAAATAATTGCATTTAGCATTTGAGAATTTTTAAATTATTTGATGGTCAAAGCTATTATTTGTTGCAAAAATTCAGTTTGTATTCCTCATTTATCCCCCCAGGTTCCTGCCAATTCTAGTGTTAGAACCCACAATTGGAGCACAAAGGTTGCAATGTGAGTACACAAAAATACTTAAATAAATTCTGATTTTTTTTTCTGGTTTTTTTTCTGTATTGATGTACAGGTTCTTTGTTTTTGTTAACTAGCTCTGGTGCCAATAGGATTAGTGACCTGCTTTCAGGTTTCTATCAGTGCTTCTGTGGTCACCTGCCATTTCCCCAAGGTTAACACTCTTTTCAAGTATATTTGAATTCATTAAAACATTCTTGTCTGTGAGGATTTAGTGGCATGGGATGATTACAGGCATATGTACAGTCCAGCTGCTCCATTCTGTGGAGCTTGCTTGTTATGAGAAGTTTAATTTAAAAAATTTTTAAAACATCCCAACAAGTTTGCCTGCCAGGGCGGTCAAGGCAAGCACCATGGCCTTTTAAGCTTAACTTCCATCAGTATGCTCCTGAATGCTAGTTTACATTTGTTAATGAGACCTGTCAAGGCCTACGAGGAGCATCATCAACCTCAAAAACTAGTGCATTAAAATTACTTAACTCTTCCAGTTTAACTGATTTTCTTATTCTGTTCTCACTGACTAGGGAAAAATAAAATTGATTGAATTTGTTAGACTCAAGAAAGCACTGCTCACACTTCCATTGAATTTTATGCACCACTGACCTAGGAATTTTGGATTCCTGTATGATGTCAATTTATAGCACCTTTTAATAGTAGGATCTATGGAATGTAAAATGTAATATTGGCCCTAGTAATTTGCTGAGCTGATGAGTTCAAACACTGGGGCCTTTTAACTTCATGGTTTGTGTACGATTTTTTTTAAAACTGATTTTCTATCAGGAAACCACAAAGAAACTAGAGGGAGTAATGTTTTGAGGAGATTCTTTGGAAGGTGCATGATTGCACATAGAGGGTGTTGATGATTCTTATGGGGAGGAGGTATCTGACTGGAGGAGTAATAGTTTGGGGAAGTTGAGTAGCATAGGGAGTGGGGGAGAAGAACTCCTACTCTGGTCACAAGCAATGCTGGGAAAGCATTCGCCTTTTCCATGTGGCAGTCCTCTCTGTCCTTCAGCTGTCACATTCTAGAGACCTGAGAAATCTGGCTGTCTAGTGTTGGGTCCATACATGGATAACATTAAGTTCATAACTTTGTGAAAATAATTAAATTAACTACCTGTCTTCTGAAAACTCTTAGTTGCCCACTCCCTGTATGGCCCCCATTAAAATGAACATTAGGCAGGTTTGGTTTCAGATTTGATTTTTTTTTCATTTTAACATCCCAGTTCAAACCCAGTCATTACATAGGTTTATAATTGCCTCTTTTACATGTTTTATTTGAGAACTGATACTGCATTACTTTCTAGGAGGTTGCATTAGCACAGCACACATTCAGATTTGCCAGTTTGATTTGTGGTGGGTTCATTAATGTTGACTCTGACAATATGCAATTATTCTTAAATCTAACTAGTAGTTCTTGGGTGTTTGCTTTAAAACAAAATGGCAACAAGTTTGCGCCATAGCCAGTAGTGTATTTTTTTTAAACAATAGTTTTGGTTGGGAGGATTACTTTTATACAGTGAATGATCTTGTAGCAAAGTGTACATTTGCTAACTGATGGAAAATTTTCACAGCAGTCTTGTTCTTCTGTTCACTAATAGTCAGTGTTATTTAATTGTATTCATCTTACTTGTATAGCAAAAGGAAATTACATTTATTAAGAACAAAAATTGGCCTGTGTTTTAGTCAGGTGGAGACTAATGTTAGCCTAAATGGCTCTGGGTCTTTACGGTTGACAGCTGCAGATAATTGGCTTTTTTCCTTAACAAAGAAGGCTAATGGACCTGCACAGGATTTGTTGCCTTTTATCCTATTGTAATAATAATGTATTTAACCATCATTATTTTAAATTGATTTAGTACTAAGCAGCTTATGGCACATAGAGGAAATGATAAGAAAATAGTGCAATGTGCCTTTCAGCTGTGGTGGTCATGCATGAATGATGCTAGTTGCTCATTTTAATAAAAAGTTATCCTACTGAAATATTTTTGCTGAAGTAGATGTAAAATTGTATTTGATTTCCTACTGGGTGCCTTGAATAACAATGATTAAAGTTTAGGATTTTAAAATATATAATTAAAAACTGCAGGTACATAATGAAAATGTTATCATTAAAGAACTTTTGGAATAAATGCCCATGTTAGCATTATTTTGAAATAAAATTCCTTATTTTTAGTAAAACAATCTCATATTTTTTCAGCCATTTTTGTTTTCTCTCAAGTGGTGCACTAAATTTTTATATTTGGGACATCGCTACTCTTCCTTTACTGTTCCACTCATGCTTTGTATATTTTTGGATGGTACAATACCATTGGATACAACCTCTACTTGGGTCACAGGATAGTCCTTTCAGAAGGACTACGATTCTGGGAAGGAAGGGAAAGTAATGAAAGCAACTGTCTGGGACATGGATGAACATGGTTGAGAGTCTTGTCAGCTATTTTGGATGGGAATTTTGAGTTGAGGAAAGTCACTTAAGTACCAGAATGGAGATAACATTACCAAGAAAGTCAGTGAGATTACAGCCAATATTGAATGACACTTAAATCCCATAAACAGAATTAGAGAAATGGTTGAAGGGAGTGTAAAGATGGAACTGATCCATGTGAAGGTGAGCAAAGGATAGAGATAAGATAAAACTTTCCACTTTGGTACAGCTTCCTGCTCTTAACCCAATAATCATCACCAATAAACTATGAAAGCACTTAGGGTGGGGACTTAATTTATGCATTCTTTTTGTCTTACTTAAAATAAGCAAAGCTATAGTCAATTCTAATTCCCTTACCAATGGCTTTTAGTTGGATGAACTAAGTAAAATTGGGAGAAAAATAGTTGAGGAATGAGATGTGTTTGGTCTCTGTTCAAGGAACAAAAGAACATGAGCAATACAAGTGGGAGAAGGCCATATGACCCCCCCCCCCCCAATACTTGTTCTGTCATCCAGTAAGCTCATGGCTGACCTTTTACCTAAGCAGTATTTTCTTGTTCAAATCTCTTATCATTTGCCCCCCTTACTATCCAAAAACATCTTTACCTCTGTCTTAATTACACTGTGATTGACCACAATCCTCATAAGGAGATTAAGAAGAGAATGCCAAAGATTTATTGTTCTCTTGGTGAAGAAATTGCTTCTCATCTTGGTCCTGAATGGCTGACCATTTTTTGAATTTATTTATTACTGTGACCCCTTATTCTAGATACCTCATCCAGGGGAAATGGAATTCTGTGATCTGCCCTGTCATGCACCATGAGAATTTTGTGTTTCTAAATTTGAGGGAATATAGGCCAAGTCTGGTCAAATTCTTCTTGCAGCACAATCCTCCATGGAATCAATCTAGCAAATCGTTATTGCACTTCCTCTGTCACAAGTATATCCTTCCTTTGGTAGGGAGACCAGTATTCCAGGTGCAGTCTCACTGGTTTAAGTAATTTTAGTAATATGTCTTGTACTCAAAACATCCTGTCACAAAGACTTGCATTCACTTTCCTAATTGCTTGTTGAACCTGCAAAGTGTAAATGATTTGTTGACAGGGCCATCAGGGTCTCTGAACACCGGCATATTGTAATGTCAGGCCATCCCCAGAATGAAATGTGTTTTCTTAGATGTCCATATTTTGTTGGTAAATCAGAAAATACACAAAAAAAAAATCACTTGACACAGTAACAATCCCCCCCCAGTATTGAAATGAATAGTATTGATGGGGGCCAATTAATATAAACACATTTTTTGTCTTCCCCTGCCTGGTTAAAGTGGTACAGAATCAGGATGTCCCATGCTCACTGGCTGGTTTTGATAAGCTTGAAAAATCAGTGCCTGTTACATTGTTTAATAGAGTATCATTAGCTTTTGCTTGTTTACTTTCATTCCTTTTATTATAGTTTTCCCATTCTACCATAGCCAACTCATGTCTTTTATAGTTTTCTTTATTTAGATTTTGAACTCCTGGTTTCAGATTAAACTAAATTACTTTCAATCAGAGAAGACCTTTTAATTAATCCTCACATTCTACAAGCTAGCTTGTTTCCTCATCATTTCCCAATATGCTGATCCAGAAACCCATCTTTAAATCATTTCATAAATTTTTCCTCTACCCTATTACTTCCAATTTGGTTTGGCCAATTTATAAATAGGTTAAAGTTTCTGACTATTATTTTACCATTTTTACATATGCCTCTCATTACTTGATGTATACGATGCCCTTCATTACTATTTGGAGGTCTTTCTATAATTCCCACCAGTGATTTCTGCCCCCTTGCTGTTTCTTAGGTCCATTCAAACTGATTCCACATCGCAATCTGCTGAGCTAACATCCTCTATTGTTCATGTACTCATCACATTCCTTTAATATCAGGGCTGCACCTCCTTTTTCCATGTACCTGAATGAATTAATAACAGTTATAAAAAGTTGAGTGCTGCTCTTCAAGAGAAGGTTGGTTTCCTCCGTGTCTACTCCCTTTATGTATGTTTGGTGGCGCAGAGATTCTCCAATGAAGGTACAGAACAAATTGTTGTGCAGTGAAAAGAATGTTAGTTTTCACTTTTTGTATATATTATAAAGAAGAATTCACTGAGGTCTTGTATAATTGCACGAGTTGTGATCAGACAGTAATTTCAACCTGAAATAAACAGCACTTCTGACAAGATGTAGCAATGTATACATTTGTATTATTTTCAATGATATTGGCCAATATAAGCAACGCTTCATCTTAATCATGAATGTTTTGTTCATGGAGTGTATTTTAAATACATCAACCAACCTGCAGGGAATTACTTTTTGTTGTAACAAATGATATTGCTGGACCAAATAACTAGTGTCGTGTGCTCAAGAAATGGTAGCATACCAAACACTTTTCCCCAGGACTAAATAGTAGTTGCATAATAATATTTTTGACAAGCCAGGTTGTATCTGGAGCTTAGAAAATCAGAAAGGAACACTTTTTAGCCTGCATGTGCTAAGTCAAGAACAAGGATGATGATTGCATTAAAGTCTTTTCGTTTTGTCACCATGATGGACTGCAAAATGCTTGCAAAATGGAATTATCTTGCGACTAGGTGATATTGGCAGTAGGGATGTGAATCTTGTATAGCTGTTTTTGGTATTAGTTCAGACACTTTGGTCATAGAATCATACAGCACAGAAATGGGCCCTTTGGTCCATGCCGACCAAGATTCCCATCTCAGCTAGTCCCATTTGCCTGTATTTGGCCTATATCTCTCTAAAGCTTTCTCAACCATGTACCTGTCCAAGTCTCTTTCAAAAATGTTGAAAATGTACCCACCTTGACCACTTCCTCTGGCAGCTCATTCCATATACTGACCACCGTCTAGGTTAAAAATGTTGCCTCCCGGGCTCCTATTAAATCTCTCCCCTCTCACCTTAAATCTATGCCCCCTAGTTCTCAATTTCCCAGTGCTGGGAAAGAGACTTCATGCATTGACCTTTTCTATGCCCAAAATACTCAGTGGCCTGACTGATGATGGCCAGTGTGCCAAAAGTCTTCTTCAGCACCCAGTCTACCTGCGACACCACTTTCAGGGAAGTGTGTACTTATACTCCCCAGGGCCCTGCCGTTAACTGTGAATGTCCTATCCTGATTTGTCTTCCCAAAATACAAACCTCACTTCTCTGAATTAAGCTCCATTTGCCATTCCTCAACCCACTTACCCACCTGATCAAGATCCCTCTGTAAATCCTGATAACAATCTTCACTCTCAATGACACCACCTATTTTAGTGTCATCTGCTAACTTACTAACCATGATTTATACATTATCATCCAAATCATTGATATAGATAACAAATAGTCATGGGCCTCCTCCAGTCCAAGAAACAACCTTCCATCATCAACCTCTGCTTCCTACCATCAAGTCAATGGTGTATCCAGTTAGCTAGCTCTCCCTGGATTCCATACAGTCTAACTTTCCATAGCAGGTTACCATGCAAAACCTTAAAGGCCTTACTAAAGTCCATATAGATCACAAATACCACCCAACCCTCATCGATCTTCTTGGCTACTTTAAAAAAAAAACTCAAATTTGTGACCAATTTAATTGGTTGCCCATGTTGGATTCTCAGTCTTTAAATGATTTCTATCTGTCACACTCATCTTACTCATGTACTTTTGGTGTGAGCATTAAATTTCTGTTAAGTGGAGAACTACTATTACAATTAACCAGTGCTATAGAAGCACCTGCCTCCATTCAATAGTATTCTCCTCTCTTCAGCAGGTAGGTTTTCTGAAACCCAGAAACCCTTTAGGTCACTGTTAAAGCTAAGAGGGAGATTAACTCTGAAACAATATTGTTATTAAAATATTTGAATGAGTGTCTGCAGTCTGGGCAGAGGGTAGGTTGTCTACCATCTCCATTTGAAACAAAGTGTTCTGGTTTGAGATGGATTGGATAGAAGATTTTATTAAAAATTGCCAAATTCTTACCCAAGTGTGCCTAACTCTTCAGATTTAAAAGTACCTCCTTTGATCTGATCAGCAAATCAAGTTTATAAGATGACCTTCTATATTCAAGGTAAATAATAAACATCCAATTTTATTCACATGTCCTTAGCTGCAATATCCAGGCACCATTGCCCTAAGGATCTTAAGCCATCAGCTGTCACAATGTTGAGCAATGAGCAAGCTCACAGAGAACCCAAATGCAGCACACTGGTACAAGACTGGAGTCAGGATACTTCCTCAGGACCAAAC
>JARFYF010000104.1:62256209-62280036 GCA_030265395.1 Rhina ancylostomus
ATATTTGTGTTTAATTTATGTTTTTCTTGTGAAAGAATGCTGCTTATCTGATGCTATGTGCCTGCGATGCTGCTGTAAGTAAGTTTTTCTGCCTAGTCTGATCAAGCTGTCCATCTAGTAAAGAGGAATAGATAGAGTGGACAGCCAGTGCCTCTTTCCCAGCCGATGATCAATACAAGGGGGCATGGCTTTAAAGTAATAGGTGGGAAGTTGAAGGGAGCTATCAGAGGAAGGTTTTTTACCGAGAGAGTGATTGGGGCATGGAATGCGCTGCCTGGAGCAGTGGTGGAGGCAGGTACATTAGTCAAATTCAAGAGATTGCTAGATAAGCATATGGAGGAATTTAAAATAGAAGGATATGTGGGAGGAAGGGCTTAGGTAGAATTAGGTGAGGTTTAAAGGTTGGCACAACATTGTGGGCCGAAGGGCCTGTATTGTACTGTACTGTTCTATGTTCATATCAAGCGATTTTTGTGCTTTTTCCAACTTATGCACAAAATCGACTGAAGGACATTTGTGAAAAATGGAACCAGTTTGTTACCCAGGGATTCCCTGTAGGTCAATCAGCTTCCTTAAACTGCCCATTAGTGTTGGATAATGGCAAAAAGAAATAAAGTGAGAGTTTATGGATTTGTGTGAGAGAGGGTACAAGGAAGTTAAGAGAGGGGACTCAATGAGCTCAGTGGCCTGCTTATATGTCACTGTAAGAATAAGATAATACCTTCATAAATATTTGCACCTTTTCCAGTGCAAGCACATCTTTCTAACTGGAGCTGGTCACCTCTGCTGTTCTTCCTGTCAAATTCTCCAGTGAGACACTTGTCCCTTCGATGGACATGGTCTCACGGCATTTGTTCAAAGGCCTCCACTGTGGAAATCTTCCACTGTTTTGCATATAAGAAAACAATCTTCCCTCAAGAAGAAATCGGTCAATGTCTTCCCCCAACTGCATCTCATGTGCTGAACAGTCAATTTGTATTGGAGCCACGCGCCAGAAACAAAACTATTTCTGTGCACCCTGCTGTCACAATTGATTTTGTAAACAAATGCTGGCTAATAATAGTTTTGATAAATGATATCGTTTCTCCAACAGCATTAGGCCTCTCAGTTCACCTTTGACCTAACCTGTTAGCACGTCAGAAATAATAAGAAATTTGAACAATCAACTTTCAAACTACATTTTCCCTTGAAATGTGTCGCAAAGAACAATGCATCAGATAAATGGTTCTGATCTCTGAGTAAATCCCCATTGCAAGCACCACTTGGCATGTCAGTAGTGTGAATTATTCTTGATCAATTTGACAACAAAATTAAAAAATTAACTAAGACTCTAAATTTTACTAAATTAAAAGCCAGGTGCCACAAACACCTCGCAAATTTACTAGATGGACAGTTTGATCAGACTAGGCAGAAAAACTTGTAGCAGCATCACAGGCAGATAGTGTTAGAGACACAATATTCACAATAAAGATAAACATAAATTGTACAAACTTATACAAGGAAGAACACAGTTAGAACTTTAAAAAATCCATTGTCATGCAAAGTGGTCATGGTGTTGCTATACTGAGATAGTGATTAGCGTTGTGCAGGTTGGTTCAAGAATGGAATGGTTGAAGGGAAGTAGCTGTTCTTGAACCTTGAGGTGTGGGACTTCAGGCTTCTGTACCTCCTGCCCAATGCAAGAAGAGAACATGGCTTGGATGGTGGGGATCTTTGTTGATAGATGTTGCCTTCTTAAGGCTGTGCTTCATGTAGATACTACCGATGGTGGGGAGGGATGTGCCCGTGACGTATTGAGCTGAGTCCACTATTCTCTGCAGCTTCTTGCATTCCTACACATTCGAATTGCCATACCAGACCATGATGCAACCAGTCCGGATACTTGCAACAGTACATCTGTAGAAATTTGTTAGTGCTTGATGACAAGCTGAACCTCCTTAATCTCCTAAGAAAGCAAAAATGAAGGCACACTGTCCGTATAATTGCATCTTTGTACAAGGCCCAGGATAGGTCACCGATATGTTAATGCCCAGGAATTTCAAGCTGCTGACTCCACCACCGATTCCCCCAATGTAGACTGGTGCATGTTTGTCCTCCTTCCCCTTCCTGAAGTACAAAATCAGCTCTTTAGTTTTACTGATGTTGAATAGAGGTTGTTGTAGCAACACCACTCAACCAAGTGTCCTAGCTCACTCTGGTAAGCTGACTCATCAACACCTGCGATTCATCCAACAACAATAGTGTCGTCGGCAAATTTGTATATGGCATTGGAGCTCTGTTTAGCCACATAGTCGTGTGTATAGAGAGTAGAGCAGGCAGCTAAGCACAACGCCTTGAGGTGCAGCTGTGTTGATGGTCAGCGAGGAGGAAATGTTGTTACTAATCCTCACTGAATGAGGTCTGCCAGTGAGGAAGTCGAGTATCCAGTTGCAGAAGGAGGTACAGAGTAACCGCTCAAAACACTTCATAAGCTTTACTGGACAGTGGTCATTGAGGTAGGTCACCACACTCTTGTCCAAGTAAATAAGTGTCTCTTGGAATCTTTATTAGTTTTATGAATGGCTATTCTATTTAAGACAATTAGTATTGGACACTCCCTGAAGTGAAAATATGTTATCCATGCCTACCCTAATAAACCCTTTGTGAATTTAAAGAAAATGATCAGGTCCACTCCTTGGCCCTCTCTTTTCTGAAGAAATTGGTCTCGGCCTGTGCAATCTTTCCTGGTACTTAATAGCTTTGTTCTGTATCACTTTTGCGAATGTTTTTGTATCTTTGAAGGTACCTCTTTTTTGTTATGTAGAGCCCAGAAATTTGCGTAGTTTGATCTAATCAAGACAGATTTCTATTCTGTGCACAATACATTGTGAATAAAATTTCCATTACCAATGAAATTCTCCAATACTTGAAACCTTCCATTGTTTCAGGTATTATAATGTTTCTTAAAAATTGGTCAATAAATATTATTGTCACAGAAGTACTTGGCAATGCAAGAATTTTCTAAATGTTCAAGAAAGTACTCAACTTCTAGAATAACTAAGAAACTTCACTTAATCCAGAAGTTGTAAGGTCAGCTGATGGGTAACTTTAACTAGCCATTACTTCCAGAAAGCTTGCTTGATAGACACGGGTGAGTGCAGAATTGGGCTCAGTTGTGATGACCCCCCTCCCTGCCCCCAGTTATTCATTAGCACTCTAGTCTGCTGCCCCACAGATGTATTGGGTAGCTGCTACCTTAAGTGGAGCTGTAAACCAGTTTTATGAAAACAGATTCAAAGAATGGAAAATCATTTCAAAATATCTTGAGGGTAAGGACTGAATTATTTAAATAATTAGTGGGAAAAATTTTTCGTAAAGGAAATTAAGGAGCCAAGAAAATGATTGTTTGGATTAAGAAAAAAACAGGACAGATCTAGCCAGGGATGTGCTTCCTGGAGGCACATAAGATAGCCTAAGCATGCTGCCACAAAGTGAAACAAATAGTGATGAATTCACCTCAAGTGCACTACTCTGCTCTTGCAGTAAATAATACTGGCTACTTGACTGTCTTCAGCAAAATGGAGATCCAATTATTTTAGCTACAATAGTACCCCTCTATTTTCAAATTGAGATTGTTGTGTTGATTTTTTGAATATTGATTTTGATGTAATTGATATAAATTAAATAATTTATTTTATATAAATTGATATATTTATATACTTTAGTTAATTCATATCATTTGTTTATATAATTCATATAATATAATAATTTATACAAATTGATATAAGTATAAATAAAAATTGATCAAATTGAGTACTGAAGAGGGAGGGAAAGTCAGGAGATGGGTTTCCTATCATTGCTTTTTGCACATTTTCTTGTTTCCATTTGTTGGCTGCTGTTAGAAAAGCTGGTGTCAGACCTCTGTTGCTGTATATGGTACAGAAACACCTAGAAAATAGAACAGCAGAAAATGTAAAAAAAACAACTAATTTCTTCATTCATTGAATGCAAGTTTAGATTGCAGATGGAGAAATAATGGTAGTACTGATCACCAGAGCACAGAACTACTTCCTTCTCATCACTTCTCTTTTGCTTTTCCCTTTACTTGTGAAGTGAACCTAATTCTCCATGTATTTTTCTGATCCTATTACAAAAGTTAAGCTATGTATGCAATATTTCTACAAGTTAGGACATTCTGTTATCTGCTACATCAAACCTGACTCTTGATTTATAAAATACTTATTAAAATATACAGGTGATCCCCACATTAGGGCCATTCAGGTAATAGAAATTTGCCCTTTCAGAATTCTCAAATCACTGCCCAAAAATTTGAGATATGGAATAAAATTCACTCTCAAGGAACTTATGTGGGGGGAAAAAAGTAAATGAAAGTTTATTTATTTATTCAACTCCTGTTTCTTGAAGCATGCGCATATAGCGTGGTTTCCCCTTACCGAAAATTGCAGTACAGACTGTTTTCTTGGATTGCAGCTTCCCTGTAATGTGAAATTGGAGCAAGTTGAGGTCAGGAAGGATTTGATATTCTGCTCACTATGTAGAAAGTTACAGGAAGAATGGTTTAAAATAATACACAGAACAAAATGAAACACTGAAAAGGCAGATCAGTCCATCTCGACTGTGGTGTTTCTCTCCATTCTATCCCTCTCGTCTTTGTCTTTCAACATGTCTTTCTATACTTTCTCTGTCATGTACTTGTTGACTTTCATTTTAAAGCATCCATGCTATTTATCTCGATCACTAGCTAGTTCCACATTCCAACCACTTAAGGTAAAGAAATTGTTCCTTTATATGTCAATTTTGATTTGTCTTCTGTTTATGGCCCCTAGTTCTTGATTCTCTCCATGTCTACCCTGTCCAGTCCATTCATGTATTTTCCACTTCACTTCCAATTCTTTTGTTTCCTCCAGTAAGTCCCAAATAGTTCTAATTCTGCTGAGGGTTGTAATCTCTTGGCTCAGCTATCACCTTCATTAGTCTTTTTTTTGTATTTTCTCTAGTACTTCTATGTAATTTCAAAATACAGTCGGTCCAGCTCTGGTGTTATCCAGTTTTAACATAACTATTTCCAAATTATGCACTCCTAGAAGTAAAACCGATGGCTTAGTTATTATTTTTAATTGCTTTGTTAACCTAAGATTCTGTTTTTATTGCATTTTACCTGCATCTTGGATCTATTTGAATATTTTTAAACTTAGTAACGTGTCTCACCGTGCATTCAAACATATTTTGCTACTTCAGTTTTTGTTTTGCATGATGTTACATTCCTCTGCAGTGTTAGTTATCCACTCCCCCAGCCATGGCGGTGTCTGCAGATTTTGATATTGAGTTACTTGTTCCCCAAGTCAAAATCATTAATGTAAATAGTGAATAATAGTACTCCTGTAATGGATCCCTATGTTTCACCTATCCTCAATCTGAACAGCTAATTTATACCTCTATCCTTTTGTTTTTGTGTGTCCTTTCTTCAGTTTGTTATTCATTCAGCCATTTGTCCCATGACTCCATGTAGCCTTACATTTCTGATGAGCCTGTTGGTTAGTGAAGACTCTGTAGACTCTAATGCTTTGCTCCTTGAACAAGCAAATAACACAGGTTAAGCTATCAACAGGACATCCATCACTGAGCGTAGGAACATCCGATATAGGAGTAGGAATAGGTCACATGGCCCCTGGGGCCTGCTCTGCCCTTCAATAAGATAATGGCTAATCTAACTGTAATCTCACTGCCACATTCCTGCCCACCATCCAGTAACCCTTCATGCCTTATTTATCAAGAATCTCTGCTTTAAAAATTTCCCAAGATTTTGCTTCCACTACCATTCGACTAAGAGAGTTTCAAAGTCTTGCAACCATCTAGGAGAGAGAAAAAATTCTCTTTTAGATGGACAACCCCTAATTTTAAACCACGACCTCTAGGTTCGCCCACCAAAAAAATATCCTCTTCACATATACCCTGTCAAGGCATTCCAGAATCTTATATGCTTCTATCAAGTTGTTTCTCACTCTTCTGAACTCCAGTGGATAGAAACATAGCCTATCAAAATATTCCTGCTATGAATACCCACCTATTTCCAGGTAGCAGCTCTGAACTATTCCCACCGTAATAACCTCCCTTAAGTAATGAGACCAATATAGGAAACATACTCTGCATACAGTCTTCCCATGCCCTATAGAACTGAAACATAACCTTTCTACTGTTACATTCAATTACTCTCATGATAAGCAATAATATTCTGTTGGCTTTCCTAATTACTTCCTGTAATTGGATACCAGTCTTTTGCAAATCATGCACTAAGACACCCAGATTCTTCTGCATCTTGGAATTCTGCAGTCTCTCACTTTATAGATAATTTGCTTTTTCATTTTTCCTGCCAAACAGACAGTTTCACCTTTTCCCATTTGCTAGATCTTTGCCCACACATTTAACCTATCTATGTACCTTTTGTAGCTTCCTTGTGTCCTCTTAACAACATACTTTCCTACCTATCTATCTTTTCTATCATTAGCAAATTTAGCATCTATACCTTTGGTACCTTCATCCAACTCATTTAAATAAATTATAAAACTCTGACACCCCAGCACAAATCCTTATGGTAACAAATTGTTTGTTACATCTTGCCAACCAGAGAAAAACCCATTTATGCCTCATCTCTGCCAGTCAGTCTTCTATCCATGGTAATGTTACCTCTCACACCTGGAGCTTTTATTTTCCACAATAATGTTCAATGCAGCACTTTTTCAAATTAAGGAATTAACTCTCATCTAACAGCATGGTCTGGTGCAAAAATTTATTAAAATCATACCACGTGGTATATTTGGTTTGAAGAGGTACACTTGCATGTGTATATATGTTATACCATTACCTTTTAAATGTAATAAACCCATACAACCTGGTAATTGTTTATATAGCCAGTCTTTTCAATGCAATTGTAAATTCAACCAATTATCAGTTCACTTGGACTCTTCATTCACTGAACTCTTCACCACAAGCTGCACATGGTATCTCTGAAGTATCCACTCCAGGCAATGGTAATTCCAGTGGACCACTTCTCCAGACAGGCCTCATACACATCTGATTTTGCATCCTGTTCTGCAGCTGTTATTTCAACATAGTAGTTTCCATAACTGTGTTTACATTCTGTTACATTTTCTCAACCACCATTTTCTTGATGTCACATATATACCCTGAACAGGAAACATAATAACTCGTATCAATAACTAGAATAGTTAGTTTTGCACTATATTTGGTACATTACTGGATACTGTAAACTTAGTAACAACAATCTCAATTTTGGTTGCTTCTTGAGGCTCTCCGCCTTCGTTCCTCTGCTTTCACATTGTCTGGTATCCTGACACCCTATTTCCTTTTCCTTTTCCTACTATCCTCTTTGAAGTCACATGGTCATCTGCTCTTGCTTTCCCATTCTGGAAAGACACTTCAAAGTTTTCAACTCTGCCTTGACAGTTTCCTCTCTGTCATGATGCTCTCTGTCTTTGCTGTCTGGGGTTGGCATAACAAGTCTATATCTGCTTTGAGATCCCTTTAGGATTTTAAGGGCATTGGAACTGCTTCCATATTGCAGCACAGTTCTCTCTTAATTATTTCAATTTAATCTGCACTTGATTAAGTTAATACAGTAATTGTGTAAATAGCAGGAACCTTGCGGACACTGAGCTCTTTGCCAGAATGTTTATAATTTCATCTTTTGTCAGTACCATCTGTGCCAGACTTGGTTGGTGTTACCTTGCTACAGCACCTCGTCCTGAATAAGTGCTTATTCAGTCCTTTGCTTCCTTTGCTTTTCACCTTTTTTGTGGACTCCTCAGTGGCACAGCAGTGGTCTGAAAACTTATTTTAATGGGCTCTTCAATATTATTTATACTGACTGTAGATTCTTCTTTGAACTGCCTGCAGTTTGTGACTGATTCCATTGTTCTGAAATTGCCTGTCAAGTTGACACTCTTCCGCTGGCTCCGGAGTAAGCACGTCTTTCACTCTGGGACATCTCACTCTGGCTTAATTCTTCAACAAGCAAGATACTTAACAGGTCACCTTGTCAGCTTCAAAGTTACTTACCAAAACCTCTGTAATCAGCACCTTCTGTCCCATTATTTCATGCCAGCATAATGCAATACTTTCTTCATTTGTTTATCCATGCCAAAAAGAATGCATGCTTACCTCTTACTGACTGACATCCAAACAATAAGCACTCTTGAAATATGCGCTCTAGGTTCTCTTTGTGTCTAAAGGTATATTATTTGTTAATATTACCCACTTGTGTTGCAAATCTTGTTCTGGAGATATTAGTTTCACAATATGACTTTCCTTCAAATTTTTTAGTGTGCAATATCTGCATGCTTCATCCAATTTGGTATCAGATCTCCTCCCAGAAAGATCTTGCATTTAACTGTCAAACTTTGTTTTCGGCACAAGCTTCACATTCCTTGTCAAAAGTACTGTTGTCAATCTGTTTCTCATTACATAACTATTTTTGAGGGAACTACATCCAGGTGCCAGTGCCTGCTTGTTGAAGACTTCGTGGTGCCTCCCAAGCATTAGTGATCTGCTTGGATGGGTCTAGAGTACCCTGAAATGTGAGAGGCTCCAGGTTTTCCTTGCTGCTTAATGTTATGATCTGTACAAAACAATCCAAGTAACCGGATCCCATCTACTCCCATGGATCCTGAGGTGTAGCCCATAATTCTGATAGAGATCAGGACCATTCATCTCTTCTAGCATTCTAAAAGCTTGAGGGATCCATCCTGCGTATCTGCTCAACAGTCTTCTGCTGCACCTCGACAGAAAATGGTTGTGGCATTTCCAATACATAACCTGGCTTACAGCAGTCCAATTTGTCACAGTTTCGATGTACTTACTTATAGATGCTCCCCTGATCAACAAGATGGCCTTTAAATATACTGTCATTTTCAATCTTCTCAGGTTTGCAGTAGATAATATCAAACATTTCTGTTTCTATCTCCTGCCTTCTGTGCATACATAATCTCCTGTTTCCCGCCAAATTCACATTTAGCGTCCACAGGAATCAGCCAAGAAGATGACCACACTGCCATTATATCTATAGGCTTGTTTCCTGTCTGCACCTTGAAATCGTGCCCTGAGCAAAACTACCTTTAAAGTGCCATCTTCACACTAACAGCTACTCTACATGCTCTTTTGAACTTTATGTCCAGCATGTTGGTCATTTTGTCTGTATTCTGTCATGCACCTGCCTGCACTATAAGCCATCTTCTGAAGCCTAATCTCAAAGGTCTAGAAACTATAGCTATTGGCAGTATCTTTTTAAGCGGACCACGTAATTACCAACTGTTTCCTCTGGTTGCATGTATACAACTTGTAGCTTTCAAATCTCTGACAGTTTTGGATTAAAATATTCCTGCGTCCTCGCACAAGGCCTTTTCTGAAGTTTATGCAACTAATGTACTCGGCAACATGTGTTTCCAACCCTGCCACCAGCAACAATATAACCTTCCTCTTCTCACACGTTGCTACTTTTCTCTGTTCTTTTTCTTCATCCAGGATCTCAATAACATTTGCTGTCAGGAGTATTTCAACTTGCTGCTTAGGTGGGCGAGTGGCCAAGTCCATTCACATCTCTCGAGCTTGCTGATATATCTGACACATCCACTGTCTGCCATCCACACTGATCTATTTTGAGAATCTGTTTTGTATATCCTTTCCACCCGATTACTGTACTGCTACTCTCTTGAGCAGCAACATCTCAGGTTTGACACCACGTATATGTAGGCTCTTTTGTGCTGTTTGCATTAGTAAATAACAGATATAGCACTATTAACAGAATGTCCTCTTGAAGTTAGTAATTTTAAGATGGTAATAGTATCAGGTTAATGGAATAATTTCTAGCCTCTAAATACCAGTCTATTATTTTATTATATTTTCTGCTCTAGATGCACCACTACCACTTTTCATATAGATTTTAACATATTTCTACCACTGACATCAAGGTGAATGATAAATACTTTTTAGGGACTCAATGCGTGATGAAGGGTCTTGAGCCAAAATGTCGACTGTTGATTTCTCTCCATAGATGCTGCTTGACCTGCTGAGTTCCTCCAGTATTTTGTGTGTGTTACATTAAATGCTGTCCTTGACAATGATGTCTATAACTCCATGAGTGAATAATAATAATCCTGTTTATACTTCTTTATACACTAGGAGTTTATTTTTCAGCAAGTTTCAATGAGATCTTAGTCATTCTTTTTACTTCCTCCCAAAAAAAAAGCCTGTGGAATTTGGTGGATTATTGGTTTGGACCAGGTAGTCTTTGCCAATGTTTATTTTCCATAAAACATCTCCCCATCATACTTATAAATCTATCAGCAAATCCTCATTTCATTAACTTTTTTTAAAAAAAATTCTCTTAAATGCATCTACGTTATTTGCCAAAGCAACTGTATTCCCTTGGAATTTTGAATATTCCTTTATCACTATTTTACTGTCTAATAAATCATTAAGATTATCTTTTAACTGTTCTGCTTGTGAATGGAAAATTCATATTTCTCCCTTTTTTATAATGATGTTCTAATTTTTAGTTCTTCTCTGGGTAGCAAATGACTTCTGGAATTTTGTTTTACTGATTTTTTTCTCTTATTTTGTCTTTCAACATCTACACGATTTTGATTTTGTTTTGTGTGTCAGAGAATCAGTATATTTGGTTGAACAATTGCCTCTGTTTGGCTGGACTTCAGGAGGAAGGTGAGGAAGATCAGGTGTTCAGCAATGCTTCAGAATGCTGGAGTCTTCTCACACTGAACATGAGGGTGTTCATGGTTTCTCCACTTGCTTGTTTAATTATCATGCATCATTTATGCCTAGAAATGGCAGGACTAGGAAGCTGTGATATGGTCTGTTAGTCTGAAGTCATTTAGCTTTATGTCTAATGTGATGTTTATGCTGTTCAGCATCTATAAGAGTCCTGTGTTTTAGCTTCACCAATTGAGTTTCCCAATTTAGACCTTTTTCAGTGCCAGATGGCAGATTGGTTAGAAATGGAATTTAGATTTGTTTTATCTTAGTGGGAATGGAACAGAGTGATGGGAAAGATGTTAAATCAAATGTATTTCAGGATACAGGTAGTAATGGGTAGGAAAGGTTGCTACCCATTATAGCAAAGAAGTTGATGTGCTAAGTTAGTGGAGCAAAGAAGTTGAGCTTTGACTTCGACCTCCAGGATGATTTTTGGGTTATGGACCTACTTGACCAATCATCCAATAGAGACAGGGAGAATAAAGTTACTTGGTATTCTTGTACATTCATACTGATAGCAGCAGTTTCATAATATAAATAATTGCAGTTTGTGTTGCTGATCTTTATCTTGTGTAATTCTTGGGTGCTTTGAGATATCATAAAGAATTCTACTCAACCAACACAATGTTCAGTTTCAAATTCAAAGGGATGTCAGCATTATTATTATTATTATTTTCCTTGATCAACCTTGAGTTACATTCTGTTCTTTGAGGTAGCAGAATGTCACAAAGGTGTTGGAGAAATGTTGGATATAGACAAAGTGATAGTTTATAAGAAAACTTCATTAAAATGGATTTAGGAAGGAAATTCCACACTGCAGAGGCATAAGAATGAGAAGACAGAAAATGCTAGAAGCACTTAACCAGTCAGGCAGCATGTGTGGAAATAGAAATAGTTAATGTTTCAGATTGAAGACCCTGTGTCAGAACTGGGAAAGCAAAAACAAGTTAGTTTTAAGTTCCAGGGAGAATAAGGGGAGAGATAGATGGGAACAAGAGAATATCTCTAAAAGGTGTGGATGGGGATTCCATGGTGATCAACAGTTGATGAAGCAACTGGTTGATGATGAGGGCTGTTAAAGAGCAAGAAAACAACAGAAGATGTAAGAGCTGTGAGATGTATGTCAGAGTTATAGGAAATACTCAACAGATCGAGCAATGGAAGTAGAAAGAGGAAAAACTCTGGTAATATTGCAAATGAATAACCTGCTGCAAAACTGGCAAATACTGATACAAACAATGAAACAGAGTTGACTAAAATTATTGAATATTCATGAGAGAAAACATTTCCTTAGAACAAAATAATACTTGTAAAGTGAAATGAGGATGAAGATTTTGAAATTGAGACCCTGGGGGGAGGGAATGAGGTTGAAAGATAAGGAGAATATGATGCAGAAGGTGACTTTTAGGGCATGGAAATTTTATGGAGTGAAGCATGGCAAGCTAATAATGAAGAATTGGAAATTCTAATATATGGGTGGTCAATGAAATCACAAAGGTTTCAACTGTGATGAAATGGAAGATTGTGTATTACAAAGGTGAAGGTAGGTTATTGTAGCATGGACTGGATGGGAGAGTTGAATTTTTTTGTTAGACTTGCTATCGTTCTTAACGTGAAACATCAAAATCTATTCACAAGTAAATGCTCAATTCTTAAAACTAGAATGTGAAATTAACCCATCTTTAATTTTGTTAAATAGTCTTGCGTTTGTTACTTTAATACTCTCTGTGGTCTCAGTAATTGAAGGCACATCATATCTGATGTGTAATTAATTACTCTCCCCTGAGGTATGCAGTAAATCTTTTGACCCTACCACTGCCTCTGTGCATCAGACAGCCGGTTCTGAATGCATCAAAATTTTCTCCTAACAGAATATTGGAAGACCAAAGCTTTGATCCCCAGTCACTAACAATTCTGTGATTACTAGTACCATTCTTCTCCCTGGCTACCAACTCAGGCTGAACTAGATTGTACTGTATGTATCCTTGGGCTGAGATTCAATTTCCATCCTCCTCTCCATTCACAATGATGCTTTAAATGCACCTCAGTTGCCTGTTACTGAAACGATCATCTGCAGTTTTGTTACCCCCAGGCTAAATTATTCAAATGCACTCTTGGCCAACTTCTCAGCTTCAATTCATCCATAAATTTGAACTCATCCAAAAGTTTGCTGCCTGTATCTTAACTTGCTCCAGTTACTGCACATTCATTACTTGCCCCTATGCTTGCTGTAGATGATCATTCACCAATGTTTTGATCTTCAGATTCTTATCATTGTATTCAACTCTCTCTACAACCCTGTGGCCGTCCTTTATGACATCTTCAACCATAGAATATAGAGAGCAAACTGGCTACAGAACAGAAGACAAAGAATAGTGGATTAAAAATTCTTGCATGCATTGAAAAATGGTTGAAAGTGGTGTTAAGTAAGAATCGGTGCTGGGCACACTGCTGTTCATTTATATTTTGGAGCCAGAAGTTGAAAACTTGTGTTTGACACCAAGTTGATGGTGTAGTTAATGCAGAGTAGGATTTCAACAATAAATAAAAAGATGTTGATAAATTTTGTAGAATTTGTGTCAAACTGGTGAACGTATTTCAACATAGATAAGAGAATGATATATTTGCACAGGAAAACAATAATAGAAATGGTAGAGGAATGGAGGGATTTGTGGATACAAATATACTAATTATAAAATAATGACAAAAGGTTTTTTTAAAAAAGTGACAGGAAATGAAACAGAACAGGTTAATTTCTACAAGGGTGGAACTGAAAAGAAAGATGTATGTTGATTGTGCAGATCCTTGGTTTGATCAGATTGGAGTACTGTGATCTATCTTGATTTCCATATTATGTAAAGTATTCAGAGGCGCCAACAGAGGGGCAAAAATGTTTACATGCTGCTACTTGGCAGCGTCATCTGCAAATGTGGTGTCAACTTGCATACCAAACCCACAACTCTATCAACTACTACTATCTCTGGGTTGTCAGTTTGCTCATCAATGAAACATTAGAATTGAAAGTTGGTAAAGATTTAGAAATAGTCCTGGATAAATCACAAATTCCTTTCGTTAAGCATTGGGAAAGCAAAATGGATTTTCTTTTCAGCTTCTGTTACGTATAGTCACTTATTCCATTATTCCCCAATCATTATTTCAGGTTCATTCAGAAGGCTATCATCCTTCATGTTTTATTCAACCATCGGCTGAGCTTTTAACTACTAAGCATTCTAAATCTGTCACTATCATTCATGAAGTGTTAACTTTTTTTTAATGACATGTTATCTTTGAAGAAAATTGATTTTTGGTTTAGGTGGGATAGAGGGAAAAACAATGGATGTTTTTAGAAAATATAATTGGGTGCGGTATTGAGGAAACCAGAGATCTACTTTGCATTGACATATTAAGATGGACTGAATTGGCTTACTTATCTGTATATATCTTGTCATTTATGGAAATGAATGATGTATTGCTTTTTATTTGCAGAATGCAGCCGGGCGATTATGTTGTCCCAATGATCTCAGTACAAAACAAAAAGGATTTTCCAAGGGCCCAACAAGATTGGGCAAATCTCTGTAATGCGTGGAATCCTAATTTTGGTAGAATGATAGACACTAAAAGAAAGATAATTTTCAAATAAAAAATGCTGTATTTATACCAGATTTAAGCTGTTCTTCTAATAAACTTACGTATACTGGGACCATTAACAGATGGATGTTTAATTAACTGTTTAATTAAAGTAACCTTGCCATACTACCATTTGTTGCTCTAATACACAAGATAGTTCAATTAGCTAAACATGGCCAAACTAAAATTGAATAGATTTCTGCAGATGATACTGACTCATTTGCATATTGGTTGTGTTGCCATCCAACTGAAATCTTGGCACAAGGATTGAGTGCTTCACAGAAGCATATGGTGAATTACAAACGGAAGCTACTACACTAGCAGTCTGGGTCTCTCAGGAAGCATTTTGCATAAAACATTCTTTCTGAATAAATAGTTGCTTTCCTGGTATGCCATTTTGCAGAAAAATGAGGAAATTTAAAAAGAATATCTGTAAAGACAGTATGAAATTGTGATGCTGCCTTGTGGAATATGTATATTCAAGAGGGATACACAAGTTTAATATCTGTCCTTTCTCATTAATTGTATAGATTTGCACAGGAGTAAAAATGCAGCCTTTTTCTTCGAAGTTATGCAATAAGTAGGTGACTGCTTAGATGTATCTCACATTCACACCAATTATCACACACAAAAAAGGTATTTTGTGCCGAACAGATTTAGTCATCTATTCACATTTGGATGATGTGAATAAAAGAAATATGAGCAGGAGAAAACCATATGATTCCTTGAGCTTGTTCCATCGCTTAATAAGATAATAAGATTCTCAGTCTGAGCTCCATTCTCCTGGTGAGCCTATAACTATTGATTTTTCTAAAGTCCTAATTGTACCTAATGATCCAGTTTCACTTGCTCTCAGAGGCAGAGAATTTCAAGAATTCAAGACTCTTTCGGATGAAATTTTCCCCAACTTTCAGAACATTGGGGGGGGGGTGGGTGGGTGGAGTTTGAAGTATGTACGGCTTGTTATTTTTAGCAGGACATCACATGTCTGAGTTTTCTATCCTAACTTACCCTACAATTTCTCTGCAAAAATATTGGAACCAATGTTTTTGGTCACCATCGTAATTGCTTATTCTGGCTTTCAATTCCACTCCTATGCACACACTATGTCACTAGATTGTTACCAACATTAGTGTTTATTCAACCCCCAGTTGAACATCAGTCCCTACATCATTTTGACAGCCTAACTTCACTTCTATGATATCAGCTACTTTGACCCCTATCTCAATCTATTTGACATGTAAAAACTTAAACGGTAACACTTTGATGGAGGACAGGTGGAGGAAATGTAGTTGATTCGTTTCTGACTTCTGAGACTCAAGTGTGCTTTGTGACACTTCTGTGCAGTATTAAGGTGTTGATCACTATCAGAAATGCTAATTCTCAGATGAAATGGGATGTTATCTACGCTCACAGAAAGCATAAGAAAACCCTTCAGTACCATTGAAGAAGACCATTGGAATTCTCCCAGCAAATATGTAAAATAAGTGATTTGACCATTTATTTATTATTGTTTATGGAAGCTTGCTATATACAGATTTGCTGCTGCATTATTACCGAATCACAGTAATAACAACAAAAGTACTTTATTGTCTCCACAGCACTTCATAAGTACAGGCTTTTGGTTTTTTTTTCTCCACCATTCAAGTGCATTTCTGCCCACCATTTCATTCTCCATTCTCTGTGTACTTCTGCTTCCAATATATATAGTACAACATCATCCTGTCCATCACCCCGTCCCTACCAACCTTGTATTGGGTCCAGGACATCTGACACCTTCAGTTTAGTGTTCTAATTATATTCAAACCTTTGCAGGGCCATTCCATTCCTTAACTTTTTTTTGCAGCTATACCATGTCTTCACTTTCAGTTTCCTGTTTCTTTGACTTCAGCTCTCCTGCATCCCTATGCAAAAGGTAATATTTGGATTGAAATTACACAGAAAATGTAGCATTTAGCTCCACCAATCACTTCTCCTTTCAATAATCATGCTTCCAGCCCCCCCAACACTACCAGAGCATTTCCTCCACCTTTTCATCATCATCTCCCACTGCTACATTCTCCCTCTGTGAACCACTGTCCTTCCTTCCCAATGATTTGAAAGCTATGAGTGCAAAAGAATAAGATGGCCATTTTATCTCTTGTGCCCACAGGCGCAAATGACATTTTTTTTTAAGTTGAAGAGAAACCACAAATACAGTGTACAGAAAGATACTAATAGACCTGTAGCATGTGTGTTAATTTGCCATATTAGGCAGATTGCATCTAGAATATTTACAGATCTGGTCTCTACCTTAGGGAAGATATACTTGTGATAGAGGGTGTATAGCAAAGGTTCCTTAGTTTGATTCCTGGAATGGCGTACTTGTCATGAGGAGAGAATAAGCTGATTAGTTGACTATGAAGTTGGCCTGTGGTGTCTACCTTCCAGAACGAAGTGTATGCAAACAGCCCTTGTACTTGTACGTGCTCAAAGGATGAGCTTCAATGCATCATTGACTTATTCACCAAAGCATACAAGAGGATGGGTCTGATATTCAACATGCTCAAGTTAAAGCTACTCCACCAGCTTGCCCCACTGCACCACACTGCCTCCAAAAACAAAGGTTCACAATGTGACCATGGAAAATAGATCAATTCCTGTATCTTGGGAACCACCTCTCAGCTGAGGCAAACAAAAAAGATGAAAGTTACCACTGCCGTCACTGTGCCAGCATAGCCTTTGGTGATCGGGGAAAGGGGTGTGTGAAGATCACAACCTCACACCTGATTCAACTCATGGTCCACTGAGCAGCAACAATGCCTGCCTTCCTGGAGGCCCATTGTCTTGATGCTTTGGTGAATGCGTCAACAATGTCTTGAAGTTCATCCTCTGAACATGTGCAAATAAAAGGGTTGTCTGCATACACTTGGCTCTGGCAGAGACCTGGATTACCTGCAGCAGGCATCTTGAGGCACTGGAAAAATACTGTTGTAAAATGCTGGAAATTCTCAACAGGTCAGTACGTATCTATGGGAAGAAGTACAGTTAGAACTCAAAGGGTCTCAGATCTGAAATGTTATATTCTTGCTCTCTAACTGCTCCCATTCACTCATTGACCAGATAATCTTATTTATTGCATGTCCCCATGGTCACCCCAGTTTTGCCCTATCAGAGACATCCCCATTCCCCCCATCATCCCTGCAGTTTAACAAGCTTCTTTAATCTCCTTCCAAATTCTGACGAAAGGTCTTCAACCTGAAATGTAAACTTTGTTTCTCTTCCCACAGAAGTGCCCTGACTTCTGGAGAGAAAAACAGAGTTAATGTTTCTGGCCCATGTTTTACCAGAATTAAGGGCATTTAAAATGTAGGCATTGGGAGAATGGGGAACAGTGGGGAGAATGAAAGAAATTTATGTGGAGTCAAAGAGAAAATGGATGACACAGACTAGTGTTTCCTGAAGCGGAGTGTGAAGGCACATTAAACCGGCACCTAATCTGCCTACAGAAGATGCAAATAAAGAGAGAACAGAGAAGAGAGGTGTGTGGGATACAGCACACAGCTTTTGCTGGAAGAGGCCACCAGTTCAGCAATATCTGTGGGGAGAGAAAAACTGAGTTTGGTATCCATTATTAGAAGAATAGAAAGCCATTTATTATTAGGAAGTTGTAAGTCATTATACATGCTATTAACACTGTCATCAGCCTGCCTTTAGTATACCCACTTTCAATTGTATATGTTGGAGAAGGCGATAAACTGCTTTTGAAAGGCAAGGGAAACTATTTTGAAGAATCACCTTACTTAATATAGAGGAGGTGCTCCTAAATTTTAACAACTTATCAGATTTAACAACTGACCTGGGTTTCCCTGTGTTCAGGAATTCTGGCAGATGAAGAAAAATGAGAAATGCCAGACCCACCCAAAGATGTCTTTTCAGCGCACTTCATTGGGTCAAGAGAAGAGTGCATTCTGTTGGCCTTGAGCAAATCTCTACACAACCAACAAGACAAGCTTTACTCCCTGCTTCTTGACTGTGGCATTTCAATGTAGGCTTTTCTGCCTGGCAGTTAATTGGCCTTTGTTTCTTGGCCAGCTGACAAGTTGATTTGGAAGAAAAACAATTTCATGATGGTTGCATTAATAGATTTGGTCAGAATTTCACATTGCTGGTATTTTGTGATATCCCAGACCCTATAACATTCCCCACCCCAATCATCCTCATCCACCTTCCCATCTCTTGTTAATGTATCTAAGCCATTGTCCTCAGCTCCGAGAGTCATAACAGTTGTATAGCACAGAAATGGACCCTTTCGTCCCAACTCATCCATGCTGACCAACATGTCTATCCCCTGCCAAAATCTCCATTCGCTCAGTGCTGCCTCTGTTTTTCTCCCTATTCACTATCAAAGGCAGACCTAGTTCACAATCTTGATGTTCTTTTCTAATAGTTTAAATTAAGGAGTTTTAATGCAACTCCATGACAAAATGGTACAGGAACACTAACAAAGATCTTAAAATATGAAATCACCTATTAAAATGCATATATATCTGTGCAGTATGAATCCTGCAGGATGGGGCAGGATGACATACTCTGGGATCACCAGCATCTCTGAAATAATTACTGTTTGCACAAGGAGAGAAGAATGTGACTGTAGAAGAGGGCAAGAGCTACATCTGGAAGCGAGAGAAAGATTTTGAATTTGTTTTGTCTTTTAATGTATGTGGTCCTAAAACACGTTGCAAGCTTGGGATTGATTTTCAAATGCAGACATTGTTATTGTGTAAAGTAACATGGCAACAAACTGGCTCACAGTTAAAGCCCTGCAAATAGGAATGAAATAAATTACTGGTTGATTAAGTGTTAAATTAAAATTAAATTAGGGTGGTAAATTGGCTTATTATTGTCACATGTACTGAGGTACTATGAAAAACTTTGTTTTGCATGCCGTCCATACAGATCATTTCATCACCGTGCATTGAGGTAGTACAAGGGAAAACAATGACAGAATGCAGAATGAAGTGTTGCAGTTGCAGAGAAAGTGCTGTGCAGGCAGACAATAAGGTGCAAGGCCATAACAAGGTAGATTGTGAGGTCAAGAGTCCATCTTATTGTGATAGGAGACTGTTCAATAGTCTTATAATGTTGGGATGGAAGCTATCCTTGAGCCTAGTTGTATCTGGTTTCAGACTTTTGTATCTTCTGCCTGATGGGAGGGGGGAGAAATGAGTGGAATCTTTGATTATGTTGGCTGCATTATCGTGGCAACGATACGTGTAGACAGAGTCCATGGAGGGGAGGCTGGATTCCATGATGTGCTGAGCTGTGTCCACAACTCTATGCAGTTTCTTGCGATCCCAGGCAGAGCAGTTGCCATATATGTGATGCATCAGGATAGGATGTTTTCTGTGGTGCATCCATAAAAACTGGTGCAGGTCAAAGGGGACATGCCAAATTTCTTTAGCCTTCTGAGGAAGTAGAGGGGCTGATGCACTCTCTTGGCTATGATGTCTATGTGGTTCAATCAGGACAGGCAATTGGTGATGTTCACTCCTAGGAACTTGAAGATCTCAATCCTCTTGAACTCAGCACCTTTGATGTAAACAGGAGCATGTGCACCACACCTCCTTCCTGATGTCAATGACCAGTTCCGTTGTTTTGTTGACATTAGGGAAAGGTTGTTGTCATGACACCAACTCATTGTTATTTGAGATTTGGCCCACTGCAGTGGTATCATTTGCAGATTTGTAGGTGGGGTCAGAGCAGAATCTAGCCTCGCAGTCTTGAGTGTATAGGGTGTAAAGTAGGGGGGTGAGAATGTAGCCTTGTGGGGCACCAGCGTTAAGTATAATCATGGCGGTGGTGTTGCTGCCTATCCTTACTGATTATGGTCTGCTGTTCAGGAAGTCAAGGATCCAGTAGCAAAGAGAAGTGTTGAGTCCCATGTCTAGGAGACTGGAGATGAATTTGTTTGGAATTATAATATTGAAGGTGGAGCTGTAGTCAATAAGCAATAGTCCAACATAGGTGTCTTTACTGTCAAGATGTTCCAGAGATCAGTGTAGGACCAGGGAGGTCTGCTGTGGACCTGTTTCCAAGGTAGGCAAATTGCAGTGGGTCGAGGTTGTCTTGGAGGCTGGAGTTGGTGTGTTCCATGACCAGCCTCTCAAAGCACTTTGTGATGGGGGATGTCAGAGCCACCAGGCGGGAGACAGTAAGGCACGTTACCTTATTCTCTTAGGTACTGGGATGATAGTAGTCTTCTTAAAGCAGGTGGGGACCTCAGATTGGAGTAGGGAGAAGTTAAAAATGTCTGCAAATATCCCCACCAACTGACCTGCACAGGATCTAAGAAGGTCATTTTGTCAGCTGATCTGATGGATGATATCCCTTGGACAATATGGTGCAATAGGCAATATCTTAGCTGTTAAGGTCCTGGAGTGAAATGAATAGAAGCTCCATTAAAAGAAACAGAATTTGGGCCCCAAACCTCAAGAAAGACGAACCCCCAGTGTTGGTCAATTTGCAATTGGGACCTAATAACAAATAAGCAAGCAGTTCCATATTTAGGTTTTGTACCAAATCTGCCATGTGGCCCTACCTAAAATCAGTTTGTACTGAAAGCTGGGGTTTTCATTCATTGGTTCACCAGCCTGTGATGTGCTCATTCAGTTTAATATCAGGTTGAATAATGGGCTGGTGTTTGCAGAACTGGAAAGCAGCATCACCAATCTGTATCTCTCTATGACAAGCTCACTTAACAGCGTACTCCTTCAATGATGTTCTGTGTTACTTGTGGTATATTGTATACTTTTCTTTCTGGCTGGAAAATCAAATTGACATCAGAGTTTATTTCTGCTCATTCTGAGACATTTGAACGAATACAGCATGATTTGTTACCTTGTGTTTCTTTAGAGCCCAATATGCAGACTTCTGAGGCTGGTTCAGACACCACACCAACAGTGACTTTGCAGACTTCGGTGGCAGGACAGCAGGCGGTGCAGGCCCAGGTGGTGCAACAGGTACCAGTTCAGCAACAGGTCAGTTATTCAGCTGGAATATCAATGATACTGTTTCCTCTTTTCACTATTGTCTTTTTTCACAGAATAGACAGTCTTCCAATAGAAGTTAATGTCTGTCTCAATATGCATCCCAAACAGCCCATAGCGCAGAGTCCTGTTTTACATCTATCTGGGATTAACCTTGACAGACCATTGTATGCCCCTCCAGATCCCCAACTCATTCCACAATTAGGTAGCTGACTGTCTCATTTCCAGTGCTGCAGCCTTTTGGGTCATGTGCAGTGTCGTTGAGACTCTGCCTGTGTGTGAAGGATCTGATGAGCAATGTCTTGGTGCTGGTTTGAATATTCTGGTGATGGAGCATTATGCCAAATGACTTGGACAGTTTAATCAGAGAACCATCCGACAGAATCCACCATTTTCTTTTACACCTGTCTCGTGCTCTTGTGAATGGGGAGTATTTCTGTAATGTCAACATCAAGTTCTGAAAGAGGCAGAGTATTGTCATATAGTCCATAGTTTGATGGGGTGTCACAATCACTTTTCTCAAATTTCTGGAAATTATTTTCCCTCAATTCCTAGGTGATGGCCTTAGATTTGTCTGCAGCCTCCCTTTGCAGAAATATTCTGAGATTACTGGCAGTTTGATGTTCAGTGCTACTTAAAGTCTTTGCCTGTGTGGTTAGCGTCAGATCACCAGCATATGCAAACTTCCTCGGAAAAGTAGTATTTATATTTCGTCTCAGAAATAGATATGCATTCCTTGATTTTAAAAAAAATTCATTGTTTGGTATCTGGGCATTGCTGGCATGGTCAGCATTGATTGTCCATCCCAAATTGAGAAGATGGCGATGAGCTTCATTCTTGAATCCCTGTGTTCCTTGTGGTGGCAGTTTTCTTCAGTGTTGTTGGGTAGGGGGTCCAGGATTTAGAACCATTGATAATGTAGGACTGGTGAAATATTTCCAAATCATGATATTGTATGATTTGGAGGAGAATATTCGGTTGCTGCTCTTGTCCTTCATGGTGATAACGTTAGCAGGTTTGGAAGGTGCTTTTAGAGTAGCCTCAGTGAGAAACATCTGTTCCTTCTGTAGATTGTACACAGCAGCCCCTATGTGCCGGTAGTGGAGGAAATGGATGTATATGATAATTGGGGTGTCAGTCTAGGGGAATGATTTGTTCTGGGTGGCATCAAGTGTCCTGAGCTGCACCAACAAGGCAAGTGGAGAGTATTCCATTGCACTTCTGACTTGAGCCTTGTAGAAAGGCTTTAGTGTGGCAGGAGACAAATCACCTGCTGCAAGACATCAGTCTCTCACCTGCTCATTGTCATGGTCCAGTTGAATATCTGGTCTGTGATTTTTATGGTGGAGGACTTGGTGACGGTAATGCTATTGAATGTTAAGGATAGATGGATTAAGTCTGTTTTGTTGGAGATGGACGTTGTCTGGGACTTTTATGGTGTGAATGTTATTATCTACTTGTTGGCTCATGCCTTCATGTTGTCTTGGTCTTGTTACACGCAGGCATGGATCACTACATTTGCTGAGGAGTTGCATCTGGAATTGAACATTGTTTGCTGATGATTGCACAATACCAATTCTGACCTTATGATTGAAGGAAGGTTGGTGATGAAGTAACTAAAGTTGGTTGGGCTCAGGACTGCTCTGAGGAATTCCTGCAGTGTGGTCCTGGTGCTGAGATGATTGACATTCAATAACCACAACCACCTTCCTTTGTGGAAGATACTATTCCAATCATTGGAGTGTTTCCCCCTTGTTAACCATTGACTTCAGAACTCCTTAATGCCACACTTAAGCAAGTGCCCCCTTGACGCTTTTCTCATCCGACCTCTGGAATTCAGTTCTTTGGTTCTAGGGCACGGTAGATTTTGGAGATGAGTGGTCTTGCTGAAATCCAAACTATGTTACGGTGAGCAAATTATTGTTGACTAATGCTGTTTGATGGCACTGTCAATATCGCCATGTTTTGCTTTGCTGATGATTACTCATTGTTAACACAAGATGAAATGCCTGTTGCATGGAAGAAGATAGTGCAATTTTGGCATGAAGGTGTGCTTCCAATAAGCATTTTATGCTATGGAAAATCAATTGCTGTTTTAGATTTAAGGTAGCACTAGAAACGAGCTTCTGTGTTCATGATGAGATCATCACTTGGACACAGCAGCTTTATTGTACTTGGGGGATGGATGCCCTCGTGAACAACCTAAACTTTGAAGATTGAGCCAGTCCAGTAGCTTGAAAGTTTTGATTAACTATGTCAGCCTGTAGCTTTCAGGATCATTGGACTGGTTTCCCCAGTTTTGGAGCCATAGCAAATTCTTCGTGCTAAATTTGAGAATTGACTTTTCAAAGTCGAGGTAGAGTTTATTGTCATATGCACAAGTACAT
>JARFYF010000104.1:62302671-62312760 GCA_030265395.1 Rhina ancylostomus
GTAGGGATTAGTGTGGGGGCCTGAGGAGGACGGGTGGAGGGTGGGGGAGCGGTAGAGGGGCTAGGCTAGTGAGAGGGGTAGGGAGTGGTACGGGCCTAAAGAGTGGGATGAAGGATAGGAAGTGGATGGAGGGACGGAGCAGGAGGAGAGGTTAGTGTTTGGGGGGGAGGAATAAGGGGGATTGGGAGTGGTCTAGAGGAGGTGCAACTTGGGGTGCAGAATTTGAGGTAGATGGGGTAAGAAACAGACCAGAAGCAACAGAAGTTGAAGCCTGGAGGGAGGCCCTGGGGAGGAAGGGGTGAGAAGAGCAGAGAGTGCTGTAGGGCGGAGGCAGAGGGGTGCGGGGGAGAGGGGGGCTGGAGGACTGAGGACTGAATGCAGCTTAATTGGGAATAGTTGGCCAAATTTTGTCCTGTTTGGGATGGACAGGGCAAAATTGAATAAATTTACTAATTGTTTATATTCCAATATTGTAACTGTATTTGAACAGTTTAGCTAGAGTGGAGATAGATCTGAAGCATAGATATTCAGCACTGCAACCATGATGGTTTGGGTCCATAATCTTTGCTCTAAATCATTGTGCAAGGCCATTGCTTCTCTTATTACGTGGAGTAAATAAAGTTGATTCATGAATGGAATCTGTTAAGAGGAGGCAAAGAAGCTTATCTCTTCTGAGAACATCATCTTTCCCATTTCCATTTTTATATTGAAATTGCATGTCATTAATGATGTAAATATTAATGAAGCCTCTCCCTTCCACTTTTTGCTTCAGTGTCCACACCATTCCTGGGTGGCTGTGGTATTGCTATGCTATCTGGCTTAATGGTGATGGAGAAATGAGTGATATGAAGCTGAAGATTATGATGTGTGTACAATCCTGCTACTGGTGATCACCCACAAAGCCTGATGGAAGCCCATATATTTTATTGTTATCGATCACAGCACTGTTGTCACACACATTGACAGATATCATCTGTGATTCTGTTGTCTCTACATCCTGTGCTTATTCACTCATCATTGTTGACGTTAGTGCAACTGAAATCAAGAAAACAAAATTGCATAACATGTAATGGGTAAACAGAACAGGAGAATAGGACATTCAACCCATCGTGTCCATTGTTCCATTCAATGAGATTGTGATTGATTATGTACCTCAGTGCTGTTTTCCTGCACTAACCCCATATCCCTTAATTCCCTTGTTATCTAAAATTCTGTTTCTGTCTTGAACATACTCGGTGTCTGAGCCCTCAGTTCTCTTGGATACTGAATTCCAAAAGTTTGCATTCTTGGTGAAGAAATTACTTGTCATCTCATATCAGTCTTGAATGACTGATCCTTGATATTGAGTCTGTGACCCCTGATTCTAATTATTTCAAGCAGGGCTAACATCATCCTTGCATCTACCCTATTTGGCTGCATAAAAATTTTGTAAGTTTCAATGAGATTACCCTTCAGACATCCAAACTCGGGAGAATGAATACCCAGTCTGCTTATTCTTTCCTCATATAATAAACTGTCATACTGGCAATCAATATGCTGCACTTCCTCTACATCTACTGCTTCCTTCAATGGGGAGTCCATAGCTAAGTTCCAGAAGCAGTTTCACCAGTGTCCTATATAACCAGCACAATACAAATCTACTTTTATACTCAAATCCTCTTGCAGTAAAGATCACTTCCATAGTGAACCATCAGGTTCTTCAACTAACCCGCACAGCCCCAATCCAGCCTCAGCAATGGAACATTACAGACCACCTCTTGCGCTACCATTGACTTGTCTCTGATTTATTTATTTGCACTAATGTCTTGTTTTCCTTTTCTTTTCACTGTCTTGTTTAATATGTGTATGATTTATATTCTGTGCATTGTTATCTGAACCTACATTCCAGTGATGCTACTGCAAGAAGTTTTTCATTGTACCCGTACCTCACTGTTCTTGCGCATACGACAGTAAACCTGACTTGACTTGATTCCTAATTGCTTGCTTTACCTACATGTTAACTTTCAATGATTTGTGTAAAAACATCAAGTTCATCTAAGTACCAATAGCTTTTAATCCCTTGCCATTTTAATAAATATTCAGCTTTCTTTGTGTTTTTAAACTGCTGCTTTGCCCTCTTGACAAATTTGAAAAATTTGCATCATGTTTCTGAATTCAACATTAATAGTTCTGTTTGGAATTCCATTTTAACTTCAGTGTTTCTTCCTTTGATTGAATGTAATAGTGTCAACCAAAATGCAGAGATGAGAGATGCTTAACAGATTTAAAAATTTATTTGTAGATTATGGTACCTGATTTTCACAATGGATGAGAAATGTTACTTGCTCTACCAACTGGGGGCAAGGTCTATTTATAACAGTTGAGCTCTTCCTTTGTACACTAGATTCCCTTCAGAATCTAGGGCTCGAGTGTCAATTTATGAATTGACTAACAAGAAAATGTCATTTAAGTCTACCTCATACTATAATGGCTAGTGCAGGAAAGCGGTGTTAAGGTTTGCCATGATTTATTAAATAGTGGAGCAGGCACAAAGGGCTGAATGGCTTACTCCTGCTTCTATTTCTCCTGTTCATATTCTGTTTTTGAATGATCTTGCTGAGGGTTTCCATGTAGGAATAAGGATAGATGCATGGGAACACCAGAAAAAATAGCGAGGCTTCTGGAAGAGAAGCCATTTTGGAGAGCTCTCTTGCTGCCACTGCATAGGTAAGAATAAAACCAGGCAGGTGTTGTGCCGCATCAATAGATGATGTGGAGAGGGCTGTGGGAGGGATAATGAGGTTAGCCAAGTCATAGTCTGCAGACAAATTGAGAAGAACCCAGAATGATAGATTATTTCTGTCACAGTCACATAGAATCTCGTATGTAATTTTAATAAGGATAGTTTCAGAAACCTTCCAGAGGGTTTCAGATGTGGAGAAGTAAAAAAAATGGTCAAAGGTTGAGGTGAAGATGGGATGTTTAATGCTGGTGATTTTGGAATGTAAAGTGATACTTTAAATGGGCAACAGCTTACAGGGACGTTTTTGTTGAGGAAGGAGGCTGTGACGGCAGGTTTGAGCAGGGTGGGAACATTACCCGAGAAGATAAAACCGTGAACATTATCAGCTAAGGGAAGTTAGGCATTTAGCTGCTATATAGTCCATTTTTTTTAAAGCATAGTACAGAACATGCATATAATTTCTAATTGTCAGATGCCAAATATTAATTGTGTTATCTGATTGAATTTCTGGGCAGATGTGCATTGAATTTGCTAATCCCTTGGGTCAATTTGAAATTCACTCTAAATTTCAGTTGTCTGAAATTTTTCCTGCAGAAGATACATTACATGTTAACCAATTTTATGTTTAAGCTCCCATTCCTGTACCCATGTTTGAATACAGTGCCCAAAAGTAAGTAGTTTTAGCTGCCATTTGGATTTGGTGATACGACAGACAGGATTGTGTGTGATTTTTAAAAGCATTTTATATAATGGCCACAAAATTTTAGTTCAAACATTAACACTAGACATGGGCAGAGGTGCTTCCGAATTGTCCCACTGATGTAATTTATGGTTTATGAAATAATGGTTTGTTATAAAAGCATGGACATAACTTCATACTGAGCATGTTGTTACCTCATTATTCGCCTGCTCTCATGATATATGGATGTGGAAGATGATATTAACTCATGTGGTCACTTTTTGACATACTTGCTTTATTTTGTGACTCAAAGGATAATTCTCTTGTTGTCAAATATTGATAACTCACACCTATTTTAAAAGATTTTGATAATGACATTTTGGGTGAAGTTCTGCTTATTTTCCTTTGCAGGCTTGCCATAACTGATCATCAATGTAATCAACACAAATAACTAGTTAAAGTGCAACACTGTTTTTACAGCCACGGCTTCTATGATTACTCTCACTTTTACTTCATTAGCATTGCTGCGCTTGTACAAAATGTAGTTTGCACACTAAAATAATAATGAGCTACTCATATGAACCTTGTAGTTTCAGTTCTCTCTATACATTTGCATTACAGGTCATATAATTCATGAATTCTAGCACCAAGTTAGATGATTTTTTAAATCCCTCTTATTTGACTACATGGAGATTTGACACCGTCTGTATAAAAGGTGGTTGTCAAGTTGTTAAATAAGATATGCCTTTCTGCTATTATTCTGTGCCCGGCTAATAAACGCAACTATCCCATATGCCTTCTTCACCACCTTATCTACCTGCTGCCACTTTCAGGAATCCTTAGACTTCTGCTCCTCAATGCTCTCCAGGGCTTTAACATTCATTGCATATGTCCTACCATTATTAGTCCCATCATAGTGAATCACCTCACTCTTTTCAGAATTAAATTCTATCCACCATTGCTCTGCCCATTTTACCAATTGATCAATGTCATCCTCTAGCTCGTGACGCTCTTATTCAGAGTAAATACAAATTAAAGGGGAGGATTTTTGTTCAAAGTACCTTTTGTGATCTATCAAATTAGAATGGCAAAGGTAGAGGGGTGATTTAAAAAGACAATACATTATCCCAGTTTTTAACAGAGAAGTAAACTTTGAATATCATTGTAATTATGCTTAATAATATTAGCAGTTCTAAAATTGTTGTTAATGTTCACTGAATCTGAATATAAAGATTCAGTTTGTTGTGTAAAATGATGTCATTTTGACAACCAATTCTCTCTCCCTGGCATTTTGCACACACTTAATGTGTAATACATTGTGTTGTCTCAAAATAACTGCTTAAATATGTTAAGAGATTATTGAAAAATTGAGTGTATGTGCTTTTTTTGTTAAACATTTATAAGAAGAAATGTACATCATTTATAAATCCTTAGACATCACCACAACTCTATTTTTATTCGTCAAAATACATAGAGTGCCCAGCTATTTCCATAAAATACAAAACTGCAAATTACACATAGATCCATTAACTTATTTTTATATATTTGTAACAGGTAAAATGTTGTTTATTTCACTTGGAGTTGAGAGAGGGAATACATATTTCCTTCAACATTGTCAATTCATTACTATCTGTGGGGGAAAAAAATTAAATAATGTTTCATTAATAGTTATTTCACGTATGTTGGAACATGTGAAATGAATAGGCTTGGTTGCTGCAGATGAAGTCTTTGATATTATAAGGTTAAGCCATGGCAAGCTTGACAAAATATACTGGATGAGTGTTTGCTCTTTAAATAGCACAGTTTCAGGGAAATAGCGTCAGTAGAAGCTGGTGGTTTCTTGGAAATGTAAGAACTGTTGTTTTTCAGCATTGAAAAATAGCATGAAAGAGAAAATTTGTGTGTTGCACTATTGTTGATGTGATTTGGGAGAATTTTATGCTGGAAAAATACATCTAGTACTAATGAGCTTCTGACTTTTGCCCAGTAGGAAAGGAGGGGAAGGAGAGAAATTGTAAAGCATCTAACCACTGCTTCTAATGCTATGCTTGCACCAAATGACTGTGAAGAATGTTGAAGTGGGGATAAGAATAATGCAGCATAACAGCCATTGTTTTATCAGATGATTAATTTATCATTATGATTTTGCATAGATACTGTGAGCAGGCCAGATCTCCAGCTTATTAAGTAATATGGTACCTACTTCAATTGCTTCGTTGATGCTGAAATTTTGCAGTTATTTTATGGTTGTCTATATTCCAGCAAATTTGTCTCCAGTCAAACCCCTGTCCAGTTTACAATCACTTTTGGGTACTTTACTGTGCATTACCAAATGGTGAGTGAGCAGTAGAGGACTTCAGACACATTTCCAGAAGTGTTCATTATAGTGTTTGGTAGATTCTTAATGCTTTGTCAGTTCTGACTAGCATGCACAATAGGCTCTGATAGTTGTACCAAAATCAAAATTTTTTGCTCAAGGTTATGAGCAAAGCTACCTGCCACATTGAGGTTTTTAAAGTTCTAATTCCATTCTTGCTTTGGGAAGCACTTGTCAAAAATGCCACAAAACAGTGAGAAAGAAAATCAGAATGTTATCAGACCCATAACTGAAGGTAGGGAATTAGTTTGTACTGAACAAACTCTCTTAAACATAGCCTGAGAAATTTGTCTGATCTTCTCTTACTTTACTCCCATGACATTGCAAGAATTGTGAGCAGAAATCTTTAAATATATAACTATGATTTCTACCAAGGTTACTGCAAAATTATGGCAATGTAGCTAGAATAGCTGTGAAAAATTGATAGCCACAATGTTTACTGACAGGATACCAGGAAACAGAAAAAGAGAAAATTAACAAGGAAACTTCAACTTCAGAAGTTTAAAACTAAGCACAACCTATTTCTTAGTTTATCAGTGACTAAATATATTGTTGTAACACTAACTTGTAATTCTTGACAACAGAAAAATTTTATTCCCTTTCCAAATATAGTAAAGCTCTGATAATCCAACACTCTTGGTACTTTGGTATTGCTGGACAAGCGTTTTTTTTTAGGATGTTACTCCTATTAACACCTGAACACACTTTTATTTCACTTCTTTTACGATGTTACCTGGTAGTGTCATAAACTTTTCAATGAATCTAGTGAGTTTATAGTGAGCTTGGGAATGAATATTGGTGAATTTAAAAGAAGTACAGGAATGGGGCCTCTTAAGTTTAAGGGAAGTGTGGGAAAGAAAACTGGCAAGCTAAATGCTGGACCACTGGGATTCCCAAACAAAGGCTTAGTGGATTATCTGTATTTTACTGTAAGCAACTTCATCTGCTCCAATGTTTAGTATGTTTGAGTGATTAGTCCATTGGTGCTGTAAAGTAATAGACTTAATTTTATTTTCAGGCATCTTACTATGATTTATACTTTCAAGAAAATGTTTGTTTTTACATAGTTCAGAGAGCAACTGAATTTATTGTCAACAGTTATGGTAAGAGGTTTGGAGTATATAAATAGATTACTGGACCCAAATCTACGTAATCATTTCCTTGTTTCTAGCTATTCCTATTTGCTTTATAATCATTAATTCATGTCAATGTCATGTTTAAGATCATTCATAAAAGTTAGCTGGGCATTTTTTGTATTATTCTCATCATAGAAAATGTACAGCATGGAAGGAGGCCTTTCAGCCCATTGAGTTTGTGCTGATTCAAAAAAGTAGCTACCCAGCCTAATCCCACCTACCAGCATTTTTTCAGTAGACCTACAGTTCACAGCTCTTCAAGTACTTATCTAAGCAGTTTTTAGATGTGCTGAGGCTTTCTGCCTTGATTACTCTTTTAGGCAGTGAATTCCAGACTCTAGCCACCGATTGGGTGAAAAAGGTTATCCTTATCTCCCCTCTAATCCTATTTCCAATGACTTTAAATCTATGTCCCCTGAATTTTCTCCTCACAGCTAAATGAAATAAATCCTTCAGGTTTACTCTACTTGAATTTAAACACCTCAATTAAGTTTTCCCTAAGTCTCCACTGTTCCAAAGAAAAGAAACACACCCTATCCATCTTTCCTCATGGCTACAATTTTTCATTCCAGATAATATTCTCATAAATCTCTTCTCTACCCTGCCCAATACAAGCTCATCTTTCCTGTATTGTGGTAACGAGAAGTATGCACAATTCTTGGTTATTATATGCATTTCCAGCAAAGCCTCCATGCTCTTGCATTCCATGTCTTGGCTAATAAAGGAAACATCGCATTTGCTGCCTTAACCACCTTATCTACCCATCCTGCTATTTTTAGGAATCTGTGGACATCCATTCCAAGGTTCTTCAGTTCTTCCACACATCTCAATATCTTCCATGTATTATATATTTCCTTGCCTTGTTGCAAATCCACAGGAAAAATATTCTTCTTTGGATTCAATTCCACTTGTCACTTTTCTTCCCAATTGATCAGTCCATCTACACCCTTGTGAAGTTGAAAGCTTTCCTCCTTCCTGTCATCTACACAACCTGTTTTTAATATTATCTGCAAACATTTTTATCATGCAGCCTATATTGTTTTAAATCATTAATATATTTAACAAGAAGAATGAATCACAGACTGAACCTTTTGGAACCTCACTGATAACAACCCTCCTGTCATAAAAATACCTGTAAATCATTACCTTCTGCTTCCTGCCACTGGGTCAGTTTTGGATCCAATTTATCATTCTCATGGATTTTTCTTTCACTATATGCTTCAAGATAAGTAAACAGGAACAGCTTTCCATTTTGAACAGCATCAACATCAGGTATTCACAAGCCAGATATAAGCACTGATATTTTAACCCAATTTGTATGAGCACCCTAATGAGCATCCTTTGCCATGGCAGCCGTCGTTCCCTTTGTAAGATTCCAGTTTTGTTTTTGCTTTTTTTTTGTCGATTGTTGTTCTCGGGAGCTTAATACTGACCAAACCGATTTTCATTGTGTTAGGTATTGAATTTTCATTCTCAGTCTGGAATAAATTTAAACTTAGATTTTAGAAAGGAAAGGAAATTATGTCAATTCATTTTGTCATTTATAAAGTATATGATTTTTTTCATTTAGTTATAATTTGAAGTTGTGCCATATTTTCATTTCTTTCATTAAATTAAGCTTATTCTAACTCTATTTGAATACAGCTAATCTCAGAAATATTTTTATTTTTGGCATTCCTAATCAGATGCTCTACACAACCTTAAGCTTCTTGAAAGAAATGAATTGAAGCTGAGTGTAGCAGAAACTGTAGGTTGCAGTTAAAGTAAAAAAAAATTGACTTATGAACAAAGAGGATATAATTACTCTAACATTAACAATTCTACCAGTTCTTTCAATTTAATGAACTGATTTAATTTTTCAAAGCTACAACAAACTGCAGAATTTATCTCAATGACTACTGCTGCATCTTTTACAGTTGCAAATTTAGCTGTGTTGTCCTGATTTAAGTTCCCACTCCTATCTGCTGCAAAGGAACACAGTGCCACAGATTAATTCTGTTAAAATGCATTTATTAGCAGTATACTGCGGGAGAATTCTCCTCAAACTCATGTAAAGTCTTTATCGGAGGTCTCCACAGTCCAAAGGAGCAGACAGAAATTTATACAGATATTGTCACACACACTTAATGAATTTGGCTCCATGAGTTTTGGTCAGGCCTCAGAGATCCAAAGGCAGACGTCACACCCATTGTCCAATATAATTGATTTATAATCAAGAGATTTAAAGAGAGGTATCACCCTCATTGTTTAGGACAAGCTTCCCACTCATTGTTTATTGCACCCACCACCCTTATTGTCCAGCATAACTGGTCTGACACAGTAATTATCACCCATCCCTGAGTCAGTAGCTTGTGTGCTCTTGCTTGCGAAGTATTTTTCCATCAGCTATATGTATAGTTACAGTCAGTCACAGTTTTTTAACCCTTTGCTTCCTCATTTGAACGTATAAAGAAATGAACATCCATCTTATTTAAAAATACACGTGTTTATGCTGGCAGTTGAGAAAATGGGCGCAGACGCCATCATAACATTTAAGAAATATCTGGATGAACACTTGAATTGCCAAGACAAAGAAGTATAGGCACCAAGTGGTGGTAAATGGGATTAAACTATGTGGTCACTTGGTGACCCGCATGAACATGGTGGGCTGAAGGACCTGTTTCTGTGTTCTACGACTCAGACTTTATTATTAACCCAAGTATAGAAGAGTGAGAATGATGATTCTGAAGTCTGTAAAACTAAATTGTGAGGTCAGGTTAGCAGAAAGGTATTTAGCCTGATCATCCTAACTCCAGGACATCACAATAGGAATGCTTAGGCAATCTCCTGGGCCCAGTCACCTTCAATGACCTTCATAAGGTCAGAGGTGGGAATGTTCACTAATAATTACACAATGGTCAATTCCAATTGCAACTCCTTCAAAAATAAACTAGTTTATGCCTGCAAGCAGCAAGACTAAACAATGTTCAGGTACACATAGATAAGTGACAAGTAACATTGGGACCATAATAGTGCTAGTGAATGACCACCTCCAACGAAAGAGAATCTAACCATTCGATGACAGTATTATCACAGGGTTCCCCACTATCAATATCATGTGGCTACAATAGCACATCAGAGATTAACTATCCTTCCACAAATATCTAACCACCGATATCCCAAGTTCTTTCTGCCA
>JARFYF010000104.1:62360513-62371267 GCA_030265395.1 Rhina ancylostomus
TCTCTGACTGTCCACTCGATCTCTGCCTCTTATCATCTTGTACACCTCTATCAAGTCACCTCTCATCCTCCTCCTCTTCAAAGAGAAAAGCCCTAGCTCGCTCAACCTATCCTCATAAGACATGCTCTCCAATCCAGACAACATCCTGGTAAATCTCCTCTACACCCTCTCTGGATCTTCCACATCCTTCCTCTAATGAGGCAACCAGAACTGAACACAGTACTCCAAGTGTGGTCTGACCAGAGTTCCATAGAGCTGCAACATCACCTCGCGGCTCTTGAACTCAATACCCCGATTAATGAAGGCCAATACTCCATACACCTGAACAACCCTATTGACCTGTGTGGCAACTTTGAGAGATCTATCCATAATTGCAGTGATATAATGAGCATTTCAATTAGTATAATCAATCAGAATAAAGGATAAAATTTGGTTAAAAATAGCCTTATTTACAACTCTATTTACACCATGGTAGTAGAGGTGAAAGGCGATCCAAGTCCATCCAAAGAAATTCAAGGATAAGTCCTAGTGAAGATAAATTCAACTATACAGTTAGAAAAGGATTATTATTCATTGTCTATGTTTTTTGTTCCTTTTTGGTGAAATTATTGCATGGGATTACTGAAGCTGATTCATACATAGGTTGATGAAAAATCTTATCAATGTTAATATGGCTATCATCGCACAAGATAAGTGATGTTGGTTCATACATAGTCTTTGTTAATATGGCTTATCGTTAGATGCTTCAATAATTAAAGTTCTGTAATACTTAAAATCCACAAAAAAGATAATTGAATGATAGACTTCAACTCTGGAAAAAACTTGCTGTTTATATATATATATATCTTCAATTCATCTTTGCCATTGTTAGGTGCCTTGACCCAAGCCATTCGCAATTTTGCAAAAAGCCTTGAAGGATGGCTGACAAATGCCATGAACAATATTCCACAGCAAATGGTTCGCACCAAGGTGAGTTTAAAGAAATGGTTCTAAACTAAATTGCTTTGAATTCCAAAAGGTTGAAGTACTTAGAGGTCTCAAAGCCTCCTCTGCAAGAAATTTAAACAACTTTCTTTTATATATTTCATTAAGTATCATATAGTGATAAATGCTGGGTATTTAGCCTTTTCTGGATCTATCTGGTGATGCAAGGAATTTCTATATTATTTGCTTACCCTTAAATTATCTACATTCCAGGCAGTACAAACCTAATTGATGTAATTTCTCATCGACATTTAAGTCTTGCAATCCTGGTAATGTTCTAATGGATCTGTATTATCAACAGATACTTTCTAAGATTTGGTATGTTGAATTTTATAGGGAACACAGAAAAAACCTTTGTGTATCTGTAACAAAACTCTCTCCCTTATATTACAATCATCTATATAAAAAGACTAACATATTGTTAGACTATTTGATTATTACCAGCTTTTTGCCTTCCACAGATCTATCTATCTTAGGTTCAGAATTGAAGACATCACATTTACATGCATGAAAATACATCTGCCACACTTTGGCCTAGCTTCTTAACATTTTGTAATTATTTTTTATTTCCTGCCTGCCTTAATTACTATGCCACCAGTATTTTTATCATTGGCACACTTGACTTAAATGATGTTCTCCTGTTTATCTATTAATACAGTGAACAGTTGAAGGCCCATGCATCTTTTAGAAAGAGGATTATTTTGAGGCGTGCATTAGTTTCTGCTAAAGTGAGGTCTGCTGATAGGGTTTGCATGTCCCCCTCTTGAGCATCATTCTTTGGCTCACATTGGTGTCAGTAATTGTGCTAGCAACAAATCAGAATTAACAAATGTTGCACAAGTCTAAATGTGACCAGGTAAAGAAATAGCAAAAATGATCAAAGTTAATGTATTTTCTAGTGATTTTATTTTTAATCAGTTACCTCAGCCAATGTAGCTAACATAAAATTCTGTGTGCTTGAACATTGATAAATTGTGTCAGAATGTTTCTGCCCACAAACAAATGTGTGAACCATATATCTAATGTTCGCTGTGACAAGCTGAACAGTGGAACATTTTGTGGTATAATTATATGTAGATTTTAAATCTTGTGCAACAAATCCACTACAGTTTATGGTAACCACTAAACCTAGTTTTATGTTGATATTTGTCAGCAAATCTAGAAATTCTTATTAGTTAATTTGTGTGAAGCCTAAATTGTTTATTAATTAATGGCTATTGCATGCCAAAATCTGGTAATTACTTTTTCTCCCTAAACATTTTGAAGTTTTGTCAGCTTTTCTCATTAACTATACACTGTCACAATGTCACATCATATGTCTAGTTAGTTTTCATTACAAAAGAAAGAACTTGTTTTTATTTGTTGTTTTTCCGTCCTTGAAATGTCCAGTAATATCTTGAACTGAACTGATTAATTTAGTGATTGTTACAGTACAGGAAATCTGATGATTTTCACATGGCATAGTCCTACAAAAACAAATAAACGCTATTAATCTAAATTGATCTGTTTTTGGTGTTGTCTGAGGAATGTATTTCACTGATGTCTTTCAGTGGAGGAATAATGGACAAATCAACAGAACTCACCATTCTTGTCAGAATTTTGTGATGGATTTTGTTAGATCAGTCTGAGAATGGCAGATGAGGTGTGGTTTAATATTTTCTGCTGACTATTACCTTGATTATAAGGCTGTGGACTTCAGATGACAATTATTTTTCTATCTTGTTCAAAGCTTGGGAATAATTTGTTATACCATGCATGGATATTGTTCAATGTGATATTTGTGTTTCTGAATAATGTGTGGCCCCATTTTTTGGTTCACTAGTGATAAACTTCAAATTCAAATTGACTTATTTTACACTGACTTATGATGTGTGTAATGCACGAGACACTGCATAAATTATGGTTTAAAACTTTTTTAATTTTCCAAGCTAAACATATGGGTGACTAGTCCCAAATGAACGCGAATCATTTACTGATGTCTGTTGGAGGTTAGAATTATGTTGGATCAATGTACAAATGAGAATGAGCAGAATATAATTACTCTTGAGAACTCATTTTTTTGATTTCAGTTTTCTTTTAACCTATTTTCAGAATAGTTTCCTGCCCTAGTTTGTAACTAGAATCCACTTGTTAAATATTGGTTTATACCTCAGTGAACACTCTAGAGCACAGAAAATGGTGATACACTCTGAGATCTTTTTAAAGTTCTGTAGACTATACAAAATTCAGAGTTAGGGTGAGACTTTAAGTATATACAACATAAGTACACTAAAAACAACCGTACAATAAAAATGAGCTACATGGTAATATGAGGCAAAAGCAAGGAACTTTTAACAGAAAAAATATTAAAGTATAAGCAAACCTGTCATAACTTAATGACCTATTAATATAATTTTCTTCATATTTATACCTGTTTTCTGATAGGTTGGAGCTGTAAGTGCCTTTGCTCAGACACTGCGTAGATATACATCCCTCAATCATTTAGCTCAAGCTGCTCGAGCTGTGCTGCAAAACACATCTCAAATTAACCAGATGCTGAGTGACCTCAATCGTGTAGACTTTGCCAATGTCCAGGTAAGCTTCAGGTTCAACTGAAATTCAATATGTTGAAAAATAAAAACAGAAAATGTTGGAAATATTCAGCACGCCAGGCAGGCATCTGTGAGAGGGAAACAAAGTTAATGTTTCAGGTCGATGACCTATCATATTGAATATTTCCAGCATTTTCTTTGTATAGTTTAGTTTTCCAGTATCTGCAGGTTTGTTTTGCTTTTTGATCAATTGTGTTGACATAATATGGTATTTAAAGCTTTCTCACTAACCTTTCCTCCAATAGCAATTACAAAAAAATACTATTCCCATTTCTTCAAACTCTTTGTTTGAATACTTCTAGGCAGGCTTTTGCCCCTGCCCTTCAAAGTTACTAATGGCATCCTTTGTATTTGTAACAAGGGTAATTCATTCCACCTCCCTCAATTTTTCTGCAGCCTTTGACATGATTGACCACCCCTTCATCATTGCCCAGGTGGGTGGGATCATAGCCAGGTTCTAATCTTACTGATGTGATCAAAACCAAACTAGCTCCTCCAATAGTTTCTCTTATGATTAGACTGTCAAATTGTCCAGACTGTTGGATGTTGTCCATATGAATACCCTGCACACTTTTAATTCATTTTTTCAGATATTATACAGTATTAAAATACATTTTCCAGTGAACCCGCTAAGTTTCAAGGGGGCACAGGAAACAGAGTCCTGGTCAACTTAAAGAGAGTGCAGGAACTGGGGCTCTCAGTAAGTTAAAAGGGAGTGTGAGAACCAGGTCCGACTGAGTAGGAAAGGAGCATGACAAACGTCACCTGGCGAGCCAAATGCCAAATCATTGGGATTTCCAAACACAAGGGATCCCCAGATCACAGAAGACCTGATTTACCAAGTAATGAGGTTTATCTCCACCCAAATCACTGACCCCACAAACTGAGGATCAGCCTAATTTCCAATTCTTTGGATTAACTATACAAAAGAGCCACTATGACAGCTGTTTCAGGACTCCTGCTTGTAACAGTAGAGCTATACTACCTGCTAGTGAGAAGAGGAGCATTTTGTGTCAAGAAAGTTACTATTATGGATGGAATGAGTTGATCTTTTTTGTAATTGATTCACTAATTACATTAATAATGTGCCAGTATTGTTACAATTCTGTGGGTGTTTTGAAAGCATATTCTCTGCGGGTGCTATTTTGAAATGTAGACAAATGGAGATTATTCCATCATACTTATGACTATTCCTTGTAAATTATGGAAAGGAATTAGGAGTCACGATATGAATAATTTCCCACTAGATACCCAGTCCCTTCTCAGCTTATATTGTAATTATGTGGCTGATTCAATTGCATTTCTGCTCAGTAGTGATTCCTTGGGTGATGAGGATGGAGGATCTAGCAGTGGGAATCCCATGGAATGTAGGTGACTAGTCTCACTTTCGTTGGAAATGGTCTGAATGCTACTTGGCACCTACTGTGCCTGAATGTTGTCTCCATTTTGCTGCAGGATAGGACTGTTTCATTTTGTAAATAGTTGCAATTGGAAATGAATATTGTACACAGTCATTTCAATGAGCTCCCCTGTTTCTGACCTTGTAATGGGGAGAAGGACATCAATGAAGAGGCTGAACATAGCTGAGACTAGGCCACTGCTCTGAGGAGCACCTGCAACTGTTTTGTGGGGCTGAGATCATGGACATTCAACAACATCTTCATCTTATGTGAGACAACTTCAGCCATTATAGAATTTTCCCCTTGATTCCCATAACTGGTTTTACTAATACTCCTTGATGCCACACTTGATCATATTATTGCCATGATGTGACTTGTAGTGGACCCCATTTCAACTCTGGAACTTGGGTCTCTAGTTCATGTTTAGACAAATCTATTGGAGTCTGGAGCTAAATAGTCCTGGTGAAGTGCAAACTGAGGGTTAATGGGCAGGTTGTTGGTAAGTGCTGTTTGACAACACCATCAATGGCAACCTCCATCACTCCACTAATGACTAAGAGCAGACTGACTGGGAGTTGATTAGCTTTATTTGATCAGCTTTATGTAAATGGTATATATCTGGACAATTTTCCACATTGTCATTCAGATATCAATATTGCAGCTGAACTGGAACAGCTCAACCAGATGCATGGCTCTTTCTGCAGCACATCATGGATATTTATTTTGAAATTATTTCTGAATTCCAGTGCAATGTAGAATCAAAATTAGATTTATTATCACTGACTCATGATGTGAAATTATAGCAAGTAGTATCCTGAGCTAATGAAAAAGAGGAATATTTGCAGAATTCCCCAAAGGACATTGCACCCAATTAAATACTTTGAAATGTAGTGACTCTTATAACATAGAAATCACAGCAGCCAGTTTGTCCACAGCTAACTGTCACAAGGAGCATTGTGATAATGATTGGATAAGCTGTTTCAGTAATGTTAATTGGAAATAAATATTGGCTAAATACTGGGTATAACTCTCTTGCTCTTATGAAAATAATGACAGACGTTCTTTTACTTCCACCTGAAAGAGCAGACAGAGCCTTGGTCAAATATCCCTTCTGAAAGGCATCTTCAATAGTACCACATTCTCTCAGTATTGCACTGAAGCATCTCAGGCCCCTGCAATGGCACCTGAACTCTCAACTTCTGATTCAGAGGTAATAGTGCTACCAACTGAGTCTCAGCTGTCACTAGTCAAGGACAAGATCAAATCTATGATTCTTGTCTGTGCCAATCTTTAAGATGGCCTGTGCCAATATCCTCTGTGGTTCAGCCCCCTATCTCTACAGCTGCAGGCATGAATCCTGAAGACTATATTTACTGCTTGAATTAAATACATTTCATCCAGGCCACAGAGGAATTTGGAGTGACAAGGGAAAGATCCAGTTTTTGTGTTTGATATGGGAGCCCATTACATGGATAGGCTAAAGAAGGTTTTACTGAAGGAGTGTAAGCAACTTGCAAATTAAAAAAGCAAAATCACAAAGTTAATATCTGTAATAAGCCTAAATCACGTGCAAATTGTTGAAAGCATAGTTTAAAGATAGATTTTGGGGAAATGGGTTTCAATTCATGGGGTATTGGCACCAGTACCAGAGTAGGAGGAATTCCATTGTAATGGGTTTTGATTGATCATTTCACCTCCTCCATATCTGAAGACTACTTGATAAATTACTTCATTTTAATAGCAAAACCACAATTTGAATTGTCAACCTGGACAAAGCAGTTTGCTTTTCTACTACTGAAACTCATAATCTACCTCCCACATTATCAACCCACTGGATGAAATATCTTAAGATCTGAAGAATATGCTCCAAGTTACTTTTAACACCATCTCTACTACTGAGAAGGATAAACTCACCAATGTCACACAAACACCATACCAATGTCACACAAACACCATTCCCTCCAGGTTCCCAGGTGAACACGTGAAAGTTAAGCTTTAACTTGGGTACCTACTGCATCTCCTCCCAAATTCTGGATTCCTTATCTACTACTATGAAGCACTATCACCATGAGGATTACAAACATTCAAGAAAAAGGATCTCTACCATCACCTTGAGACAATCAGGGTTGGGCAATAGTCTCAGTCTCCTTGTGGCACATGTGTCACATGCATAACTTTGTATATGAATAACCCTTAAGACTACTGAAACCAACTTCTGTTGACAATCAACTTTACATCTTTGGATTGCTGAGTTTATTTGTCATCCAAATGTACCACAAAGCCCTATTTAGCTGTTCACTGCATCTATATTATTAATAACATACAAATGCATATTTGTCATGTATTGACAGGAGCAGGCTTCCTGGGTGTGTCAATGTGATGACAACACAGTACAAAGGTTGGAACATGACTTCAAGATGACTCTCCAGCAGCAGAGCACCCTTGAGCAGTGGGCTGCTTGGCTTGATAATGTGGTGACACAGGTATTGAAGCCCTATGAAGGGAGCCCTAGTTTTCCCAAAGCTGCTCGTCAATTCCTGCTCAAATGGTCCTTTTACAGGTAGGTTTTTTAATTAAAATTTTATGAAAGATCTTAAATAAACTAGAAAGCCAACTTGTTATCTGAGATAGTTGGATTGTAGAGGTCAAGCACACTCCCAGGAAGAGAATATCTGATATACTCCCTGTGCTACCCTTACATTAAGAACTTAGAAATAAGAAATAGCAGCAGGGATAGGCCATCTGCTCATTGTATCCTTTGGTTTTCTTAATATCCAGAAAGCAATTGATCTGTGTTTTCAATGGGCCTCCACAATCCTCCAGACTAGAAAATTCCAAAGATTTCCCACCATGTGAGTGAAGAAAGTTTTCCTTCGCTCAGTGCTAAACAGCCTCCCTTTATTCTCAAAGTGCATCCTTAGTTCAAGACTTCTTGGTCAAGGAAGCATACTCCCTGCATCTAGCTTCCAGAACCTTTTACAGTTTTGTAAGTTTTGATGAGATCCACTCTCATTCTTCTAAACTCTGGAGAATGCAGGCCTAGCCTACTCAATCTGCACATGCCATCCCTGGAACCATTCCAGAGAGCCTTCATGCATTTCCTCCATAGCAAGTGCATCATTTCATTGGTAAGGATACCAAAACTATACAATACTCCAGGTATGATCTCACCAAGGCCCTTTAAGATCTCCTTACTCCTGTAACCAAACCCTCTATTTGTAATAAAGACCAACATCCCATTTGCCTTCTTAACTGCCTACTGTATTTACGTGCTGGCCTTCAGTGATTGTGTTCAAGCCAGGTCATTTTGAACATTAAATCGACCTAGTCTCTCACTATTTAATAAATACCCTGCTTTTCTGTTATCTGCACCAAAGGAGATGACCTCATATTTTTCCACATTATGTTGTATCTGCCATGTTCCCACCTGCTTAAATTGTCCATATTCTCTAAAGCCTCTTACGTCCTCCTCTGTAATCATTATCCCACCTAGATTACTATCATCAACAATCATCAATATGACATTTGATCCCCTCAACCAAATTGTTGATAAATTGTGAATAGCTGGGGACCAAGCACCAATCCCTGCAATACCCCACTGGTCATGGCTTGCCAACCCGAGAAAGATTCATATATGTGCTTTCTATCCTATAACCAATATTTTTCATCCATGTTGGTATTTCCAATTCTATGTCTTCTGATCATATTCACCAACTTCCTGTGAGACACTTTTATCATTATCCAAATACAATACATCCACTGATTTCCCCTCCATCTAATCCACTAGTTATAACTTCCATAACCTTCAGTAGATTAGTCAAACATGATTTATTTTTCATAAATCCATGTCACCATTGCTCAATCCTGTTGTTATTTTCATCATTTCCAACCAATGACAGGTTGGTAACTTCCTGTTTTCTCTCTCCTTTTTTAAATAGTCACATTTGCTCTCCTTCAATCCACAGGAACAATTCTAGAATCTATAAAAGCCTGGAAATTAATATCCAGAGCATCCACTATCTCTACCTTCAAAACTCAAGGATGTAGATCAGATCCTTTGCATTTATCAGCTTTCAAGCTCATCAACTTCTATAGTACTATTTATTGATTAATTGTTAATTCCTCAGTTCCTCATTCTTAATAGAGTCTTGATTCTCTAATATACCCAACAGATTTTGCAAGCCTTCTGTGAGGAAGGATGCAAAATAATTGTTTAAATCCTCCGCCATTTCCTTATTTCCCTTTATAAATTACTATATCTATGTGTCTGGTGCCCGCATTTGCCCCTATAGTCTTTTTCTTTTTGTGGACCAATAAAAGTTCTAACAGTTTTACTGACAGTTCTGAAACCTTTGAAGAGATATTTAGGTTGGCATCTTAACGGACAAGGTAAAGAAGGATACATACCTAATGCAGGCAAATGGAATTAGTGTAGATGGGCAAAAAGGTAGACATGAACGTGGTGGTCTGAAGAGCCCCGTTCTGTGCTGAAGTCAATTCTTATGCTTCTTGCAGTCTACATTCTATTCTATCTTGCCTTCCTTTATCAATCTTTTAGTCCTCTGCCACATTGACAGTTGATTGAACTGTAAGCTTTTTTTTTACATTAACGCAAGTAAAGATGGTACTGCTTCTACTAATCCTTTGGAGCATGCAAGTGATTTGATGTCATAGATGATATGAGGTCACGTAAGGAGCAGCATTGGAGACCAGGTGCTGAAATATCATTTTCCTTATGTCTTCACTGAATAATTGGCCACAGACAGCACTCTGTAGTAAAGAGTAAAACTACCCATAGCTGAATTTTTCAAAGCAAGTCTCATCTGAAGCACACATGGATGCTGCTTTGTGTTCCAGCCACATGCTGAGAAGACTCTCTAATTCACATAACATTTAGGACTTTGATAAGATTTGTTAAGTACGCTCTGCGGTTTCATCACAATTATAAGCTGTAAGTTTGTCAAATGTACTGTATAGAAGGCTTCAGTCTTCTACATACAATAATGGAGGATGGAGGAGGGGCACTTACACACAAAAGACACTCTACCATTACTAAAGGACACTAAACCTTTCTCTGCTCCAAGTCAATGTTTACCTCTGGTGTGCGTGTTCTCCCTAAATACATCATTCCTATCTCTGAAAGCAATCATGGTGTTGCTTGTTATGGCCATGTTAATATTTTTCTCCAGTAAATTATTTATTTAAAATTGTTCTTTTCAAATGCAAACCAAATACATCCTGTGGAAATATTGAAATGTGTTCTAGATAGATGTTTTTATTTTATTTCTTTTGGTTGCAAAAGATAATGTGTAAAAGTACTAGATAACAGAAAAAAACTTTATAATACCATAGGTAAATATTCAAAATTAATGCTACCTGTTTAATATTTATGATTAATTCAGATATTGGCATTTAAGACAATCTAATTAGAATTTTCTAATTAAATAACTGCAGAATAAAGCACAAAACTGGGTAGAGTCAATTTTAAGCTGAAAATCATATCTACTTTAACTAAAAATTTTGATTCCTGAAGGGTAGATTAGAGAACATGTCTTTCTTTTATTCTGATTCCTTGAGATGAATTTCAGATGTACAACACTTTTTTTTAAGGGGCAAGGGCACACGCACCAAACCCATTTCTTTTCATCTTATTTGGAAGTGTGGCTATATTCCAGCAGCCATTTGATCCTTTTTCCATAACTGCATTATTTATTAATCTAAGTGGTGAGTATTGGCATTGCCTTCAACCATGACAGATCAACAAACAAAGCATCAGTCT
>JARFYF010000104.1:62666845-62677697 GCA_030265395.1 Rhina ancylostomus
AAACATGGGGGGGGGGGGGGTGGAAACCATATGGTCACGGGAAGAATGTAAAAACTCTACAGACAGCACCGGAACCAGGATTGGACCAGGTGACTGGAGCTGTGCTGCTTCCTTGTTGATGGGAGTCGAAGTCTACTGAGGACTGGGCCACATTATGATGGCCCAGGTTTATGAAGAGTGCTAACTCGGAAGTCAGAGAAATATCAGGTGGCCAGCGGGATGATCACCCAACAAGCAGGTAGGCAGGTCCTGAGTAGGAGAGCAATCGTAACATTGATAAAGTGGGGGTGGGAGAGATCCCTGACAGTGGCTGTTCTTAGTGAGCCTGGAGAGCAATTGCTCAAAAATTATGATTATGTACTTAAGTTTTTTGGGTCTTTTCCTCTCTGCAACCTGGCTTAAATGGCTTGAGTGTAGATAGCAAGTGTTCAGCCAATTTTTACCTCCTAAATTGCACTGTTTTTATGCATGGCATTGCCCCTAACATGGATCTGATCAAGAGATACCATGTGATGCCAACTGCTCTGTAATAGAAGGGCTCAGGAAATTCAGTTACAGACATAACCAGAACTATTTGAGTATAATCTTAAATTCTTTTCTACCCCATTCCTGCTGGGCAGGCTGTTCTGACCCAAAACTGTTCTCTTCCCACAGATGCCACCCAACCTGCTGAGTGTTTCCAGCATTTTTCATTGGTGTTGTAGGCAAACTTTCAGCTGACATGCATACATCCAGCTGGTGGATACACGAGCCCAATGAAGGAGATGAGGTATGGAGGTGGGCTCAGGTCAGTTTATAGGGTTGAGTGGCACCCTGTTGAATGAGCATACCTTTACTTGTGATGATTTGCCATGACCTACCATCCGGAGACTGATCTGTAGACATCTGGCAACAGTAGCATAGCAAGGTGGTCGAAGAGTCTCCTGTTCTGGAGAAGGTACAAGGGCACTGGGTTCGGTCATGGGCTTTGAGAATTTGGAACCAGATTACATTTGTGTCCACATGTGTGGTTTAAGGCCAAACAGCAGTAGCTGGGTCCAATCACCTTGCCATTGGCCCAAGACTTTGCTCAGTTAAACCTGGTTGCCAGCTGGTGCACATTGAAAGAATATGCACAGGAAAGTACTGTCACTCAGAACCAAGAGTAAGTCATTGAGTCAGAGGACAACTAGAGGAGGAATACATTAGCAGTAAAGTGTCTGACTGCCAAGTTCTCCACCTTCTGGAGTTGCTTTGCAGTGATACAACCACAGAAAGTTCAGGTCAGTCAAATCTGGCCCATGTTCTCCACTAGTGCAATGTAACTTTTAAAAGGTGCAATTATTGTGCATACTGATATCCTGTTTAGCAGTTGACACAGTCCCTCTCTGAGAAAAGTTATAACCAAACAACTTCGCAGGGAGTATAGGAAAGAGTTCTACTTTCTCTGTACCCACTGCTAGTGCTCTAACTACTTAGAGGTCTGTGTAATATGTAAACATAGTAACCTGACAATTGGAATTTATTGAATCTGACTTTTAGTCATGAAAGTCTTCAGGTCTCAACCCTCACTTCCTAATGAATGTTTGCTCTGAGGCTCACTGCTAATTGAAAACTTACTGAATGTTATTGCTTGATTTGACAAACTTGAATCACATTTCCAGAGAAAGGTAGACAAAATTAGCTAGTTTACTGATAGCTACATGATTATGCCAAAAGACTTTTTGCACAATGGAGTTGATAGTGGATGGGTTCTGAATTAGTGGGACATGCAAGCTTTGCATCTATTGATTCTGATAGCCATATTTAGGAAGGCAAGCTTGAGAATATATGGAGTACAAAAACAACACAAGTTTTATAGCCCATTGGAAGAAATCCATGCCATTTTTGATGATTCTGAATTAAGACAATTTCATCTGAAAGAGGGAGAGGAAGATGTTTCATTTGCAATGTTTTTCAAATTTGGTGTTTGATTATATTATCAGGCAGATAAATTGCAGAATGCATCAGGATGAGAAGGCAATAAGGTTATGGCAATGGCTTGGGGTGGTGGTGAAAAACATGGAACTTAATCTAACTTTGTCATTAATTAAGTTATACAACAGACTACAACAACCAAGTGTTCAGAAACAGTGTCAGCTGAAAGTCCTCCAAACAGTTCATGTAGCACAAGATTTAAAATGTAATAACTTGAGCACTGCACTTTTCAGTAAGGTTTTTAAAAATTCATACATTGTAAACATTTAATCCTGCAACTAAATCAATAAGTGAGGGAACCCCAAATGCTGTGTGTTACCTTGGCTGCAGCTCTCTTCCAGGAGAAGCAAATTTAAATGCCTTTAAGGCCTCCAAAAGAAAAAGGCAAAGATTACTTCCCTGTGCTGACACACCAATTTAAGCTAATATGGAATTGTCTTAATTCAGGATCATGAGGAATGCCAAAGTTACAGGACTCTCCTGGAAAAATGCTAATTGTCTACCTACATTTAAATCTGTTGGTCTTAACTTAAATCTAATCCAACTTGCCCTGTATGTGGCATTTGAAGCAAAGTGCTTCCCACAGGCAAAAGCAGTACATAGACCAAAGCAATGCCAAGTACTTACCTTCCATACAACTGATTGTCCAGATGGAGAGCACTCAAATTTCTACTAAAATCAGTTCTGGGTGAATGAGACATTACACATATTGTGCCAATTTCTTGGATGCTGTTATGCAACAGCCAATTTACTTTAATGCTGGTGTTTCCAGTCACAGTTGGAATTCAAGTCTATGGGGCATGGTGGCTTAGACTAGCAACAACAGGTGGTACTACTCTAAACCATCATGCCCTGAGAAATCCCGAGTGAGTGGAAGCTGATCATGCCAGTTTTTCCCCCTCTGTTGCAGACAAGTATCTTCTGGAAATGGATTTACATCTGGGAAGGAGGCTACATCTAGCACGAACAATTTCAATGGCCAATTGCTTTTGCTCCTCCAATGCTCTGGCACACAAAGACATTCTGGAATTGGAGGATGCTACTCTTGGCATAGTGTATGACAGCTTGGGTATCCACCCCTGCAAATCATCTTTGAAATGTTAATTTAAGGAATACCCATGGTACTAAGGCATTCAAAAATCATCTGGCTTAGAGACAAGGGAATATATTAAAGCTAGATACCAAGTTGCCACAGTGGGGTTGAGGGGAATATCCTCAGCAAAATGCATTTCCACTGCAACCAGAAAAACATTCAGATAAACGGTTATTTTGAATAGGCCATTGTTGGGTGGGACAAGTTAGTTAGCACACATCACTTGCATGGAAGCTTTCTGCAATTATGACAATGCTGTATGCTCTGTTTATAAAATTTATCTGGGAAGGGCTGTGGGTTTACATGCAGCTTAAGAAATGCACAAAATTTATGTGGTTGATTAATTCTTTTGCAGCAATGAAGAGATCATTATTGGTCAAGTCAATTCAAGTGCTCTTAGTCAAAATTTTTGACAAGAAAAAGAAATGCTACCCAGCAGTAAATTCTAGTGGATCAACTGAATCAGTGTGTATTAGATAACCTGTAGTTTAGGTGTTGCTAGGATTTTCATAAAAGTTGGTACAGACAGATTTGGTCAATCTAGTTAAGGGTCTTTGGTAGCAGTTAAGTGCCAGAATTTGGGGCTTGGATTGTTGAAGGAACAGAAGTGTGAATGAGGGAAATTGGACATTTTTTTTTAAAAAAAGGTCTGATTTGAAGGAACAGAATTCAAAGCATCACAGAGCTGCAGGTTGTTTAAAAAGCAAGCAACAAATCATGGAGTAATCAAATAAGATGTGAATTACAAGTGTTGCACACTATTGCAAGTTATAATATAGTTCAACTATGCCAATCCTATAAGATGGATCAAATTAAATGTGGACAAGGACCTGATAAGATATCCTTCAAATACACACACACGTGTAATGTGATTAGGGAGAAACAAACAATACCTGCATTAAAACATCCCTGCAAACTAGCACTAGAGCCATGTCACTAACCATCTTCAAACCATTCTGCCAAACTGTTTCTTCAATTACTCCTGCTGACATGCATTTCACCAAGATCCTCCTCTTCAAAAGGACCTCTTTCCAGAAAGGTATTAGTGAATTCACTTTCACCACTCAAACTCAATTTGCCCCCAGTAATATTATCTCCAGTTGTCATCACAGCAGCTGTATCCAGAAAGCAGGACGTTCATTTGGATGGAATCAGTTTAATTGTCCATCTCACTTGGGATAAAAAAGGGAGAGTCAGTTTGAATGGAAGAAATGAGAAACATTGAGGCATCCACATTTTTATTCTGTTTCAAAGTATAAAAAAAATATACTCAGTATAATTTTTTATGACCAGGTGGCAGCATTTCATTGCAATGATTGTCTCAATGCAATTTTGACTAAACCAGAAAATTGAAGGTAACTTTGAAAACAGTACAAGGCTAGTCTGGAAGATTCCACTCTGCAGAATGAGAAACCAACTTTCATTGCACTTAAAATATTCACATTTTGTTTCACTAGCCATTAAGCTAATTACTGACAAAACATTAAAATCGCAAGTTATGGCTTCTGTAATGAATCATACTGAAAGGCTGGATTTTCAAAATTCATGTTTTGCTGGGTCTTCCTTCGCCAATTCTGCCATTTAATGTAGCCAGCTGCAACAGCCATGGTAACAAGCACTGAAAAATTAAGAGGGTCAGAATAAGTGAATAGAGTAGATTCACTGATTGATATAGCTAAATGCATTCCTCAATTACAGATGCCCCCTAGAATTACATATGTAGCCTTTTCCAATTAACTGCTGTAGAAAATTGGATAAAAAGTGTAGTACCATTTTCACACAATAGAGTACAAGAAACCAAGTGTTAAGGATAAGAATTTTCCCCATTTTGAAATACTTACAAATAGCAAGTGCAATCCAACCAATTCCAAAGCCATTCATGGATTTGTGCTCTTCAAGGATAGCACTTGAATTTTTACCTGTTATGAATAGATAGGGCAATTGGAAGTTTGATAATTCATTAAGCTATGATTTAAACAGGCACCACAGGTCAGTCGGAGTGAAATGCCAGGGAAGACTTAAGTTCTGAATAGTGCACCATTACATTTTGCTAAAGCTGGAGGAATGTACAATTCAGAGCCATAAACTTCAAAAATTGTGATTTAAGGCCCTAATCATATTAGCTTCCCATTGCAAATTCAAATGCTCTCAAAAAAGGTTCATTTTGCTGTACCTTCAGGCAATGCAACTGTTGTATGAAGATTAGAAGACAGTAGTTTAGAAGTAGTGGAGGACAAAGTAGACACCAATGTTGTAGTTTCCGCAACATGTCCACGTTGCTTTGCTGTAAAGAAACAAACATTCAAATCAGCCAGATCTATTAGTAAATACTGAAGCCATAGCCAGGCATGCCTTTTTAAAAGCTGAAGGCAGGCTCAGTTGAGAAAAACAAAACAATGCCAGTAATTTCCATATGGTTAGGAGGCAAGACAAAGAAAGATTGGGGTGGAAATAAAAGCAGTTAATGTTTCAGGCAATGACAAATAGGGAAAGTTAGTAAACAAACATACTTAGTGAAGTGAGAAGGGTGGGACAGAACACTGGTACATTAGAGACAGAAGCTGAATGATGCAAATACTACCAGTGACAGAAAGCTCTCAACCAAAATAGGACTGAAAATGATAGTTAGAGAAAAAGGAAGACAGAAGCACTGATGCAGGGAAGCTTCTCAGGGAAAAAAAAGGTACTGAGTGAGAGGAACTATGAAAATGGAATTCTTGCAGAAGGCAGGTAGAGATGCTGGTCAACATGGTAGAGATCTGGGCTTGTAATGGATATTAGTCTTTAACCCATCCAGACTTAAGGGAAAAGCTAGAGGTGTTGCATCTCCTGTTTGAAGGGGAGTCAATGGACCAGATGGACGTGAACACAGGTTAAAAATTGGCAGCAAAGAGTAGCAAAACCAAATTCTACAGGGCTGGAAGCAACTATGTACTGAAGAGGATATAGGGCAGAGTAGAATCATTGCCAACAGTGCTCTCAACAGCAAGGAGAGTTTCCTTGCCCTCCACCCCACCAATCTTCACATTCAACAGATCCTCCACATTTCCACCACCTTCAAAAAGATGCTACCAGGAGAGATCTTTCCTTCTCCTTTCAGCATTCTGAAGTGAATGTCCACTCCACTTTTCCATCTTGACTAACAACTGCTCTTTACCTTTCAACATTCAAGGATCTGCATAAAGCATATGCACTTCAGTGTACTCCATTCAGTGCTCAGTGGTTTCTTCTACATCGGAGAAACCAAATGCTGAATGAACAACTACTTTGCAGATCACCTGCATTCAGTCAGCATGGTTCGCATCAGTGCCAGCTTATTCCTGTTTACTCATTTCCTTATATTTGCATCTCCAGAAAGAACAGCTGCAATCAGCAAACCTTCACACTCTGGGAGCACCTGTGAACACCATATCATACCCTTTGTTTAATACCCTCCCTTTTCCCTACAACTTAGCATTTCCTGGTTCTAATGGAAGTTAATTGACTAGTGTTCATTTGCTCCATTTTTCTGCCTGACCAGCATTGTTTTCACTTTTATAAAGGATGTCCAGCATCTGACATTTGTATTATCCAGTTTCTATTGTGTGAAGTCCTCACAGGTTTTAACTGTTGGTAGTTTGCTTGCAAAAACTATTTTGACCAGCCTCATATCTGACATACAGCAATCCATTCCCATTTGAAATTCTCTAAAAAGTCAAGGCAATTTATAGGTCCAAGCTTGGGAATCCTCATGCACAAGGCTTTTGTTGGATTTGAACTTCATGCAAAGCAGTAACGAGCTTCGTCATCGATCAAAATCAAACTGGGCACATGTATATAACCCCCAACCTGTAAATGATTTGATTGCCATGTTCAATGAATAGCATTTGCTTTAAAACTGCTTGCAGTAAAAAGCAAAAATGACACTTAACATTGCAGGCCATAACTTTCTACAGTTCAATTTTTTTTTAAAACAAACAGGTCTGAGACCAACATTGCTTGTTTGGGCAAATTATAACTTCAGGCAAGGACAGATGTACATATGAAAATCCAGACAGGTCCTCCCCTGCTTACAAGCACTTGACCTGTGTACATTACAAACAGTTCACAGGAATGGAACCCTGCTGTAACCTGGGGAGGATCTGTATTCTACAATTAGCACAATGTCAGATTACATCCCCAAAGGCATCAAAAAGGTTTGTACTGGTGTCATATCTAGGAACTACACTCTGCACAGTAAAAGGCATGTCCATGTTAACCCAAGTACCCTTCAAATATTGACATCTCAATATTGCCTAACAAGTGCTAGGACAAATATGAACTCATTTGGTTTTTGCCAACTTTCAATTGAAAATCTTCCTTCACTTTCTTCCCAACTGCACATGACTTCAATGTTATCCTCTGCATTTGCATCATTGAAACAAATATCTGATGAATCTTTTCCTCAGTTTAATGAATGACAGACATTAATTGACTTCATCTCAATTTGAAAGTCTCCTCCTTTAATGCCAATATCCTTAAGTTGAATACTGAACACAGGCTTCATATGTAATGAATCTAAATTGCCGAGTTCTGGATATTAACAGTATACATTTCATACCTATTCTACACAGCTTTCCATTCTGATCCAGCTCCTTTCCAAGTGGACACACGCATGTGTATTTCTGTGATTGGCTGGTAAACCAAGGAGCAGGGAGGCACATGAATTCACAGCCCCCATTCTTATTTTTGCCACACCAATTTTTACCTATGAACAAAAAAAAAATACAACTGTCAGGCACAAAGTGAACTATAATTAATATTACATTTGCAGTGCATATGCTTGTCAGATCAGCAGTTGACAAATCACACAATAGAAATGTGGGCCAAACCATGCCAACTTTTATAGATTCCAATTGGAACAACTACATTCAGCTATTGAAAGTCCAATTGCCACAGGTGCAAGATTTAGAGGATTCCTCAATTTGCCTTGGATCCTAGGCCAAGCAACATTTGCTTTAGGATCAATGTTAATAGGCATTACATCAGGAAGCAAAAATTATGGGCCCAAACATCAGTTATCTATTGAAAGAAAAAAAAGCTTTGACAACTGGCAATACCCAACCACTTTAGCCTATCAGAGGTTTTGGGGCAAGGCATCCTAGTAATTGGATGCCTTGCCCCAGTCCAGACTCAATTCCCAGAGGCCAAGACTAGCCATCCCATCCAGACCCCAAATAAAAAACAGTACAACATAACCTAGCTGAGCTTTTCCAAAGTTCAATATCCTTTTAATACTCAAAAGCTAAAGTTGCAAATGTTCAGTTTTGATACCAGGCTAAGATACATGGATGCAACCCCATAGCAAGACTTATGGCAAAAGGTGTCGGTACAAAAGGAGCTAGAGATGATTATTGTAGAAGCTGCACTTCAAATGGTAGAGTTGGATTAACAAGATGGCAGATTATGCTTGCCTCAAGTTTAAAAACTCAGTGTCTGATTAATTAAAACACCAACTGCTGGCTACTTTGGTGCCATAGAAAGTTCATGGTCAACACCAACATTCTTATGCAATTCTAAAACTCATTAGCAAATAGCTAGTCAAAATAATCAAGGTCAAGTAATTATGCTGTAGCAAAAAAAAAAATAAAGACCACATTACAGCATTGGGATGGAAGAGTAGTGTTGCAGATGTCCAGCTCCAATATTGCCAAATAGTAGATCATGTTTGAGCCTACTAGGAAAATTCCATTGTAATCAAATAGGTAAATAACTGGCAGAAATAAATTTTCTGATACACAAAGCCATGATAAAAGGTTAAATCATACCAAGTGGCTGTAACAGCTCACTGTAGACAATAATGTCCTGAGGTTCATGAAGGTTGGAAGCCAAAACAACCACATCATTCCCTGCATACTTATCAACTTCATAGACTGCTTTGGTCTCCACATCAATCCAGAAGACCGTATCCTAGAATGAGATCATTTATATCAAACAGTAGCCTATGCTTTAATTGGATCACTGCAAAACATACATTGATTTTATTCCAGTAGCAAAGTACAATTTAACTGTTATCCTTCTCTGGTTTATTAATTAGAATTTCAATCATTTAAAAATGGACCAATGGCATCATTTAATATACTGAACAGAAATCTTGCAGTTAAGTTGTACTATTGAGAGAAGTCAGTCTGAACTGGAACCCTGTAAATCTTAATTATTCAAAAAACGGAAAGTTTTACCTCAAATGCAGCAATAGCAGAAGGATGAATGAGGAATTCTAGTGACCACAGCACTGTTCTTCTATCCTGACCATTTAGGCCTACGCTTGATAATATGTGCAGCTTTGAATCAACCCAATACAAACGGCTTTTCACAAGATCTGTGGACAAAAGTTGAATGACTAAATCATTCTAGTGCAGGGTACACGTTTCCTGAAAGACATATTCTTACCAAGTGTAATGCCAGTTGGGCACTGAATCTCTCTAGTAACAAGTTGTTGGCGGTTAGCACTATTCATTCCTGCTTTTTCAATCACTGCTGGTTCACCACAGTCTGACCAGTAAACAAACCTTAAAGAGCCAAAAACAAATCAATAAGCTTGAATTTTGAATATCAAATTTGACTATTAACACATTAGTTTTGCAAAGGCATTGGGAATTTTGACCCTGCAAACATTTTTGTGTTAGTACAGGAAATCTACAATTAACAGATTGGTAAATAATTGCAAACAGAAACCCAACTGGGACATCACAGCCCAAGAGATTTTTGTCATTCAATTTTTCTAAAATCTTGTCTTTCACTCAAAATTAATGGTACTTCCTTAAATCAGGAAGAAACTATAGCAGAGATCCCCATCCCATTTTCTCAGAATCATTAAAATTCTATAGCACAGGCAAGCAATTTTAAATACTCAAACATGAACTGGTCGCCATATTACAGGAAAAATGCCAATCCAAGATTATTATAGAGTGCAAGTACTGCAGAGTCATGTCAAACTATAATAGTCTACTTGTGCTTTATCTAGTCCTTCATTACCAGTTATGCCATTTAATAAAATATTTTACCTCCGTGCCATTTTTCTACACAATTTCAATATCCCTCCATTCCCTTATACAGTTACACAAAAAATTCAGTACCCAGTTATTGGATCAACCACAATAGAAGCTGGCTCCCTCAAGTCTGTGTCGAAAAGAACTTTCCTTTTGCTTCCATTAAAAGTAGCCACAGATATCATCCTATCACTTCGATCAGTCCAATAGATATGCTTGTAGACCCAATCCACTGCAATTCCTGCAGGGGATCCTAGAACCTGAATTCTGGAAATCAGAGTTGGATGTTCCCATTTATCCAAGGACACACTGTACAAAGAATGCAAATTGGAGGCTCATTAATTTTGTATATACATCCCATTACTTTGAAATGCAAAAAACAATATTGTACCACTACAAACAAATAAGCTAGACTTTAGTGGCACTGGTTGAAGGAGGAATGCTCATCTTGGACCAACAGTCTGAATACACACAGACAATCCATCTGAATCAAATGGGGTCTCAGCTAACGTTTTATCACTAAAATAAATCTCAATTTAGAGGTGTTAACAATTCATATCAGGAAACTGAATTTGAACCTACCTTTAAACTTGCTAAGGCAAGCTGAATTATGGAGTTAAAAATATCCAAGTTGTTCAAAGTTGACAACCAGCAGGCAAAAAGTTAGTTTGGCAAATTAGCAGTTGAGGATTTACTGTGCATTCCAATTCACTTTAGCTATCAGACAAAAGTGCAACAACTGAATGAACGATTAGGTGCTCACACAAGTTGCATGTGTATTTTCATTAAGATGTGT
>JARFYF010000104.1:62735406-62748976 GCA_030265395.1 Rhina ancylostomus
TTCTGGCCAAAATATTTAGCACCTTATTCAGTGACAGCAAATTATTACATAATCTTAAAATATTTTGATCCTTCAGTTTGGTCAATTTCACTCAGATCAAATTACAAGTTAAACTACTTACAGCAGTTGACTTCATCACTTCCATCTTTACAGTCCACATCACCATCACAGTACCATCTAATGTGGATGCATTCACCAGATTTACAATGGACCTCATCAGGAGAGCATGTTGTAAGAGAAGGAATATGTCCACACTGTATTGGAGATTCATCAGATTGATCAGAGCAATCAACATTGGTGTCACATACCCAACTGAAAGGGATGCATTCAGAATTGTTACAACGAAACTCATGTGGCCCACAGGAAAGTGGAGGGCAGCCCTTTTCATCACTGCCATCAGCACAGTCATTTTTACCATCACACACAAATGCCATAGAAATGCATCTGCCAATGGAGCAAGTGAACTCTTCTGTACTGCAAGAAGGATTGCCTGAAAAACACCAAAATATTAACTAAATCTTTTTACACAACCAAAACTTCTTTACAGAAGTCTTCAAGAAACAAAATTTCAGAACCTAATTTGAAAACGTTTTAAACCCCTAATGCAGCTAGAAGAATTTTGGGCTCCTCATTAGGAAGGACCAAAAAGATAATTGAGGATCAGAGACTCTAGCCATTCTTTAAAAGAAAAAACAAAATAGGGATTTAAAAAAATATACACAAAATATACTGTCATCTCCCCTCAGGCTCCAAAGAAAATGCAAGTTTGTCTGATCTCTCATTATAGCTAATACCCTCTAATCCAGGCAGCATCCTCAAACTTCTTCAGTACCCTTTCCAAAGCCTCCATCCTTCCTATAATGGGGCAACCAGAATTGCACACTATACTCCAAGTGCAGCCTAATGAAACTTTTGTACAGCAGCAACATGACTTCCTGAGTCTTGTACTCAATGCCCTGACCAATGAAGGCAAGCATGCTATACACTGCCTTGTGTGGCCACTATCAGGGGGCTATGGGTTTGGATGCCCCAAAGATGGAGAGGTCCAGATGGAAGCTGCACTTGGAGTATAGTGTGCAATTTTGGTTGCCCCATTACAGGCAGGATGGAGGCTTTAGAAAGAGTACTGAGAGGTTTACATGGATGCAGCCTGGATTAGATGAGAGGAGAGATTGGACAAACTTGGGTTCTTTGGAGCCTGAGGGGAGGCCTAATAGAAGTTCATAAAGTTTGAGGGACACAGGGTAGACAGTCAGAATCTTCCACCAGGGTAGAAATATCAAAGACTAGAGGACATGCAAGTGAGGTTGGGGGAAGCAGATACAAAAGTGGTGTTCAAGAGACTTGGGTAGACACACATGCAGGCAATGGAGGGATATTGATCTTGTGCAGACAGAAGAAATTTAGTTTAATTTGGCATTGTGTTCAGTACAGTGGGCCAAAGGGCCCATTCTTTTGCTGTACTGTTCCAAGTTCTATGGCAAAGAAATAACTAAATGGCATCTTGGGTTAGAGGGCCCTAAATTCATGTCAAATCCCGAAGACCATGGAAAAAGCACAAGCTATGATAAAACTTATGGGGAAATCATTGGTGGATAAGAGGAATTAGCACTGGTGCAATCTAGCATCCTAATGCAAGATTTAGGGTCAAAAAACAAAGTTAGGAGAGAGGTTATTTTGCAGAACTTCAAATCTTGTATCTACTTACCACAATCCTCCTCATCATATCCCGTTTCACAGTCCTTCTCCCCATCACACTTCCAGGACACTGGGATACACTTAAGTGACCCAGGGCCACAGTGGATTTCATCAATAGCACAGGTACTTGTGTCTAAAGTGAAACAAAACAACTGTGGATTTACTGACCAAGGACATTCTTAGACATGCTGACAAAGTTTGAATTTTACCTCCGTCCTAAACAGTATTGGAAAACTTTAAAATTTCACCAAGTCCCATCTGCTTTCCTAATCATTTTTCTCCCAAGTACTAATCAACCAGATTTGGAACTCATTCAGTTTGAAGATTTCAAACTGACTGAAGAGCCTCATTAAATTCCCTTCTCTCATTATAGTAACTACATTGATTAGAGCTGGTTAGCAAGGTGAAAGCAGAAGTCTTCAGCTTCTAGAAACAAATCCTTTGCTTCCCCTGAAAATCTGATGGCCAAACAAATAACCACAGGAAGTCAGTCATGGAGCCATACACCATGGAAACAGGCACTTCAGCCCAACTGGTCCATGCCAGCCAAAATTCCCATCTGAGCTAGTCACAATTAGCCCATATCCCTCTAAACCTTTCCTATCCATGTACCTGTCCAAGTATCTTTTAAGTATTGTTAATGTCCCTGCCCCAACTGCTTCCTCTGGCAGCTCATTCCATATACTCATGTCCCTCAGGTTTTATTAAATCCCTCCCATCTCACCTTAAGAGCAGAGTCAGAGAAGGGTCCTCAAACTTTAGAAGGCCAAAATGTCCAGAAGAGCTTGGAAAGGGTTTAAATCAAGTTTCATTGCAAAAAGTGCACTGATTCACAGAAAGATCAAATTGTGAACAGCTACAGGAGGTGAGATAGTAAGAGATACTTGCAGCAAAGTGCTGGGTTTTCATCAGATCCATCTTCACAATCCACATCACCATCACACTTCCATTTACTAGTTAAGCACTGGCCATTATGACATATGAAGTCTGATAATCCACAGGTGGCAGTTGAAGCTAACAGATGAAACAGTCTATTAAAACAATGTTCTAGATAAAACATTGCTGGATTTAATTAACCTACAAAAGTAGGCGGGTAATCATCCTTTTGTATCCTGGCTAGAATAATTTCATCGTAATTCCACTGGTATTGATCAACCTCTTGGCTTCACACATTAGGAACAATTTATTCGAGATTTTCCAACCAGTGATTATGGCAGTGTAGCCCAGTTTTCCTCCCAGCCAATACCCAAACAAAAACTGGTTTTAAAACAAAAATCTGGTAAGAACAGATTAGTGCTTGTCTCAACTTGACAGACATAGCAAAGAATATTTACACTAATGTCCGTGCATTTTAAAATGCTTGGGATGAATAAATCTGAATTCTCATGTAGACAAAGTACTAGAATTTTATTTGCTGTGTGAAATATGAATTTGAGTGGCTGAAGTTGAGAACAGTAGAATTCACTTCAACAACTTCCACACATTTGCAACATTGGAACCACTGTATAGAATTCCCTGCAAAGTTTTGATTAACATCAATAACAATTCAGGATAGGTGAAGAGCCCAAATCTCATTCCAACATCTGTTTCTGCAGATTTTATTCCATGCACCAATTATACTTAGATCTAATCAATTAAACTGCCTTTTCCAGATGTCTTTGGCAAGTCTAGTCATTAGATTTCACTTTGAGAGTTTGAAATCATTTTGCTCATTTGCATTTTTAAACTTTTAAAGATGCTATTTTAGATGTAACCATTTCCAAACTTGATTGCAGTGTTTGCAGAGACCAATACTAAGTATGTTGGTGTTGTCTATAAAGACTGATCCAAAATAAAAACATTCAGCTTTCAGATTTAGACTAGTGGCTGGTTTCTAATGAGTGGTATTTCAAAATAATGAAAAAACTTGGAATTTCCACACACACACACACAGGGTGTAGTTTGCCCAAAGCATTCTCTCCCTGTCTACAGTTTGACCTGGGACAGTACCTTAATTGAGCACTCTTTACACTGGATGAAGTTGAGCTCCATAAAATGTCTTGGTGACCAGCAAGCAATTAAAGCTGCAGGTTGGTCAGCTTCTCATCCAGATTCTGACTTGAACTTGCTCATACAAGTTTAGTCAACTGCTGGCTTTGATACTGAATATAACTATGAAAGCCACTGATTACGGCACCAGAAAATCTCTAGTTTGAATGAACCTGGTTCCCATTTCAACTCAACCTTGCAGCTACTTCCTATGCACTTTCCCTTGCTTGCTGTCCAGGTGGAAACCAAACTGTAATATCTAATGATATACATACTAATTGTAGTATTTACCATTTATACACTGTTTTCCATCTTCAACCAATTGCATACCATCCGGACAAACACAGGTGAATTTAGTCAAATTAATACTGATCTGAGGAGCAGGAAGACACAGGTATTCACAGCCTCCATTAAAAGTCTCATTGCACCAGTTTTTGCCTGTTAAACAAAATCAATGACCAAAGTTATGAAAAAGTCATTGCTGTAAGATTAAAGTCAGTGTAGTTGATGGAATTCAAAAAACAAAGCTTGCAATTAGATAAATTGGTCAATTTATAAACTTTACACAAAGTCTAATTTATAAAAAAGTTCTCTTATTTCAATTAGAAGCCATTAGTCATTTGCTAATATAGAAGATCATTGATTATCCTGTTGTCAGTAGTTCATAAGTGCAGAGAAAGTAGGTTGAAGGGAAAAAACAATCCAATTATGAATTCAAAGTCTAATATCACATTATTTGACAATGAAATGTCATATTTTAACTTAATCAAGCAGCATGCAAGAAATGGAGTATACTGTAGACAACGACATCATTTTAATGTTAAGTTCAAATTTCCTACCTGATGGCTGAATTAAATCATGATAAACAATAATATCATGAGGTTCATCAAGATTGGAAGCCAAAGTTACTACATCAGCTCCTGTGAACTTGTTGGCACTATAAATTTTTTCATTCTCACTGTCAATCCAAAAGACACGATCCTGAAAACAAGTTTCACTTGGAATCAAACCACTTTTGGGTGACCACCAATTTACACAAGAAAAATTATAGCAAAAATGTACTTTCAGTCACTACTCCTTAAGACTCTCTAATTCTAAAAAAAGAGAATATTTTTTGCATGAAGTACTTGTGACGCTTTCACTACGGTCAAATTCCATTGAAGTTTATATTCAACAGCCCCTTGATAGATTTAGTAGATATATACTTCAGTTGTTCAATGATACTTTCAAACTCAAGTTACAACTCCAAATAGTTGCCTTTTCATATAGCATTGAAATCCTGCCACTTCCAGTCACGTACCCAAGAGTTAGATTCAACATTATCACCACGTCTTGCTTTTGGATCTAAACATAGCATGATGCCAACATTATACATCTGCTTACTTTTTGAATAGTTTATTTGTGTCTTCATGAGACATTAAACCTCAACTTTAAGTGTTTTACAGGTGCTAGTTTCAAAGATGGGCCAGCCCATGCAGGATCTAGCTTGGTGATGAACTTACCTAGCCAGACCTTAAACCCACTGTACCAGGAACATCAAGGGAGGCAGTGTTTCAAGCAGCAAATTAACTTCAGGCAGCATGTGGCAATATCTGCTCCAAATAACCTTTAAAAGCTCACTGCTGTCAAAGGATCTGAACTGGTGTTAATGTCTTGTTAATTAGACAGGATACTTAAATAATTATTTTCTAATTTTGCACTTGAGTTTAAAATCTAATCACTACCACAAATCAGCAACACCATTCAAATGAATGTAGCTGCCAATCAAATCACCATTAGCCATAAGAGTGAAGTTCTTCACTGCTAGAGTCTATGAAGCTAGCGGTGGAATGGGACAGAAATACATTTGCCTAATCCAGTTCAGGCAAATGCTGAAGTCCAACATGAATGTACTGCAGGCAGCACCTGGGCCAGCTCAGCAGACAGTCAGTTCCCGATGTAACTGCCAGCTCTGTCCTATGTGATCATACCCTGCAACATCCAGTCTTGTGGCAGGAGAACTTATACTTGTAAGTCAATGATATTTATGTTAAGTTGTGGTAACCAATTTGGTTACAGCCCAAAGTTTGCTCAAGATCATCCTATACATATCATTTAAGCAGCACTTACTACCTTACCTCAAACACAGATATGGCAAGAGGATGGCCAAGGAATTCTCCAGACTGCAATATAGCTCTTCTATCTTGACCATTCAGATCTACGCTCGATAACATGTGCAGCTTTGAATCAACCCAATAAAGGCGCCTTTTCACGAGGTCTAGGGAAGAATTAAGTGATGCATAAGGTTTTATTCATAAACATCACAAAATATACATTTAGTTATCCACTTACCCAGTACAATGCCATTTGGCCACTGAATCTCTCTGGTAACCAACAGCTGGCGGGCAGCACCATTCATTCCTGCTTTTTCAATCTTTGCTGGCTCACCCCAGTCTGACCAGAATATAAACCTTTCAATCCAAAACAAGATCCAGCTTTTAATTAAAAATGTCTGCTTGGTTGCAGAGACAGGTACTATGCTGTTATATAGCTACTATCCCATAATAACAGGATAATGTAAAATGCACCTAGTTTGTCATTACCCATACATGACTATGCTCTCACCTTCAATAAATTTAGAAAACAAGAGCCTTTATATTAAATTAAACCAAAGTGTTATTAAACCCTAAGTAAAATATCCCAGATTGAAACAATTTCTATACCAGTTAGAAACCATGAATCTGATCAATATCTGCTTGCCCCAATTTAAAGCAAATGTGCAATTCAAGATTCTGACAAGAGCCATTAACATTGCTATCATTTTAACTGCAAACCACTATGGTGCATGAATAGTTTCCAACTGATCCCACACCCTTTGTACTGGTATGTTGATAGTCAATGTATTGGCAGTAGAAAATTACCCAGTTAGTGGATCAACAACTACAGACACTGGCTCCTTCATATCAGTTCGAAAACGGATCTTCCTTTTGGTTCCATCAAAGTTGGCCACAGAGAGCGTTTTGGTGCCCACATCTGTCCAATAAATGTTCTTGTAGATCCAGTCAATAGCAATTCCCACAGGGATCTTTACATCCTTAATAGATCTGGAGATAGCTGTTCTATCATCTTGTTCATCCAATGATTTACTGTAAGAAAGTGGTCAATATACCTTAGAAGTTGTATTCAAAATAAACAAGCACTTAAAACAAGCTGGCCACTGCATTTATGGTCACATTGGTAGTGGTGGTCATGTAGAAAGCAAGTGTTAAACAGGCTTCTGGTTGAAAAAGAGAGGATAAAAGTTCTTCCCATTGACAAAGATTTACCAAGACAAAATTAGCATAATTTGTTTTCACCAATCAACAGAATAGGAAATTCAAGTTAATAGTCAATAGAGTCTGAAAATTGACAACTAGATTAATTTGGTTAAATGCATGGTTGAAGAATAAACTGCACATAGAAAGGGCAATTGAAAATGGAGCAAAATGCATCAATTTCCACAGACAATGTTTTTATAGGGGTGGAGAAGGAAAAAATGACTGGGTAGTTTGCAAACAATGTGTATGGATAGGGGCCAAAACCAGGGAGCATTTCGTCCAGAATCACAGTCTGAGCTAATTATCAATGAGATAAAAGCTGTAACAATGCATGGTACTTTGATACAGTTTGTCACATTTCTTACATAAGCATTATTTCTGTAGGTTCTTGTAAAATACTACAAATGCAACATTACATGTTTATTAGAATCAAGTTACATGGAATTGTGCTGCTCAAAAGCTCTTGGCCAGCTTCACCACACAGGCACGTTCAGGCATCTGTCATATCTCAAATCGGTTATTTTTGTTTGAAGAGGTAACCATGAAGATTGATGAGGGCAGGGTGGTGGACATCATTTATATAGACTTCAAGGCCTTTGTCAAGTTCCTGCATGGAAGGCTGGTCTGAAAGGTTAGACTGCATGGGATACAGGGAGAGCTAACTAATAGAATACAATATTGGCTGGATAGTAGAAGACAGAGGGACAGTTAATGGATGGTTGTTTGCTTTCCCCCAGACTGGAGGCTAGTGACCAGTGTACCATAGGGATTGGTGTTGTACCCATTGTTGTTTGTTATTATATAAACTATTGGATAAGAAAAGATGGTTAGCAAGTTTGCAGATCATTTTGAAAAGGTGGTATTGTACATAGTGAAGGTAGTTATCAACAATTACAGGGGGATCTTGATCAGCTAGATAAGTGGACTGAGGAACAGAAAATGGTGTTCAGTTCAATTCAATTAAGTGAGTGTTGATTTTGGAACATCAAACTAGTGTAGGACTTACAATGAATGGTAGGGCCCTGTGAAGTGTTGTACAGAGGAACCTAGAGCACAAGTACATAGTTCCCTGAAGGTGGCACCACAGGTAGACTGACAGGTGAAGGCAGTTTTTGGTATGCTTGGTCAAGTCACTGAGTATAGGAGTTGGAATGTTATGTTGGTGCATGGAGTCTTGTGTACAGTTTTGATTACCCTGTTATAGGAAAGATGTCATTAAGCTGGAAAGAGCAAAGATTTATTAAAATGTTGCCAGGATTCAATGGCCTGAGTTGGAGGTTGGACGGGGCACAAATGTTACTTTGAGTATAGGAGAATGAGGAGCAGTCTTCTAGAGGTATACAAGATCATGAAAGGCATAGATAAGGTGAATGCACACACAGTCTCCTCTCCCTACCCCTGTTCCATATAGGCACCACCCACTGCATGCAACAAGCTGCCAGAGGAAGTGATTGAGGCAGAAGTGACAATGACATTCAAACAGTTGTACTGGTACATGGATAGGAAAGGCTTAGAGGGATACGAGCCAAATGGGACTAGCTTAGGTGAGCATTGTGGTCAGCATGGATGGGTTGGGTCAAAGAGTAATTAGCATGGAAATAAGCTTAATGATTGCTTACAGTTATACTTCATGATTGGAACTACAAGTGTAATAAAACAGGACTCCTGCTTAAACCAAGTGATATTTGCCATCTTTTCCTTCCAGAAAGTTTTACCTGAATATTGTCTGATATACCAAGTCAGTCCAAAAGATTTTCCGAGTTCCAATATCAACATCAAGTGCTACAGCATTTCTTAAATGGTCAACCACCCGAGTGTATTCCAGGTGCCGCAATCCAATCTTCCTGATATCATGGCGATTAACAAACATTAAACTAGGTTCATCACCTGTTTTGGAAAGAAACAAAAGCTACTCAACACTAGAGAGTCTTAGAAAATAGATTAAATACAAGAGGCTGCTGGTTCCCACTTTCTGAAGAGAACAATGTTCTTAATAGAATCCCTCCTGTTCTTCCTTATTTTGGACCAGATACAAAAGTGGGAAATGAATTTTTAAATCAAAAGGCATCACATGGGAAAATAATGAAGTCACTAAAATTTTTACTCATATTTTGTTTGCAATCTGTGCTGGGGAGGATTATGTTCCAGATATTTTGATAGGCTACCATAAGATACAAATTCCAAAATTTTGTTCATTGGATAAACTGCAAGCAAGCAAGCCATTAATTGAACAGCTCATCTATAAAGACATTTTGATAATGCAACACCCCTTATCAATTTGCCAGCCCAGATCAAGTGACTACATGAGATAAGATTTCACTGCAGTCAAAATTTTCCTTCAGTCCGAAGGCTTTGGGCTATATCCAAGCAGACAAGAGTTGGGAAATAGTTCAGGGATCATTTCCTCAGACTAGAAGTGGCCAACAAAACAAATCTGTTGCAACATGGCTTCAAAAATAAAAGGGCTACATAATTAATGGAGAATGAAATGAAACATTCCATTGTCTGGGGAAAGGCAAGGCATCTTGTAGATGCTACATGAAAACCTGTGGATAATTTGGTATGAAAAGATTAGCAGTTCACCATCCCACTTGGTTAGATATTTGGGGAAGAGATATACTGCAAGGAGACACCACGTTCAAAACAATCAGTCAGTTAACTGGCACTGATATTATACTTGCCTAGAGCCTTGCAATCCCCACTGAGTAGATCCAGGTGATATCCTTTGTGACAGTCACATTTAAAGCTCCCCTTCAAATTGAAGCAGATTTGACTGCAGGTCTCCAGATTCTTACATTCATCAATATCTACAAAGAAAAACAAATTCTTTATACTTATGGCCAAGCTAATTTCCAAGGAGAAGGTCAACTTGACTTGCCTGCACAGGATTTTCTGTCAAGCAGTTCAAAGCCAGGAGGACATTCACATTCATAACCAATGGGAAGATCTCTGCAGATGTGAGAGCAGCCACCATTGCTCAACAAGCATTCATTCAAATCTGCAAATAAAAGTATTTTAATATCTCTACACAATTAGAACCCAATTTTCAAACAAAGCAGAGACAAAGCTAATCTTAGATAAAATTTCCAATAAGCAGAAATCATACAAGAACCAAGAGTCAGCCAAGAAGCTCCTTCATCCAGAGGGTACTGAATCTTTGAAATTTACTTCTTTTGCAGGTGGGAGTGATCTCAGTTCTGAGATATGCAAGAGTGATTTTTTTTGATAGATCGAATATAGGGTTAATCTTGGATAAATTGGCAGAGAGGCCAAGATCAGCCATTATCCTATTAAACAGCACTGTAGGCACGAGGGGTAACATTTCATTTTCCTCCTATTTTCTACATTCTTAAAATTAGCATAGATAGTTGTCTACATTTCATTGGGGAAAACACTAAATACATTTAATATTTTATCATTCAAACACCATCTTGGCATTCATTGAGTTTATTTTTTATTGTAGGTACAACAATGGTCTAGCAAGCTGTTTGCAATGGGAATTTATAATAAAATTAGGAACAAGGGTTTAAATAGAATAACTGGTTAACAGTTTGAAAAATAAAAAAAGAGTACCAAATCAAATTTGTTGGTAAAGCAAGCAAACTGACAGTCACATCAGACTTTGTATTTAAATGAGGAAAACAAATTTTTGACTTACAAGTGCCAATACATACAAATTGCAGTATGGCTGGAAAAGGAATTAGAATTTTACAATGTCTTCAGGGCAAGAAAATGTTGATTTTCCAAATATGCACATGGTGGAATAGAGCAAGCAGTAAGAGATCTAATCCATTTGCAAAGCATGTTGGCATTTTACTAGCATTTTACAAATGCAAGAGTCACCTTTATAATCCCAAAGTCACTTACTACACTTGCTGAGGGGTTCATCACTCCAGTCCTTGCAATCTTGTTGCCGGTTGCACAGTTTGGATACATTTATGCATTCTCCACTTTGGCATCTGAAGTCAAAAGGCCCAGTGCAGCCTGGAATTGGAATGAGGAATAGTTTTTTGTAAAAAGCAAGTTGAAACAAGGAATTAAAAAGGTTAGTCATGAAAGAAATTGCATACTTACTCTTGCAGTTAAATTCATCACTACCATCAATGCAATCCTTAAAACCATCGCACTTCTTGCTTTCAGGAAAACAGCTAGCACCACATTTAAAATAATCAGGCTTGCAGATCTGAAGTGCTGAAATGAAAGTTAAAATTCAAGATTAAGGAAAAAAGGACATCTTAACACTTAATTTGAAAGTAATGGACATTACTATTTGAGAATTTTCTGGATATCTTGTAAAGTCAAAAAACTTCTGGTATGAATGTTTTGGGATTCATTGAATCTACTCAAAATATTTTGGCTTTTGGAAAAGATAATTTTTTTTGAATAGGTTCAGTAATTTTAAAAATTTAGAAAACTAACTCTTCAATTTACCATGCTGTCTCTGGTGTTATAGCTGCACTCCACTACCATACCAATTTGTTGAATCCAACTGTTCCACTATTTACTGATAAACTGGTTAAATGCTCCTGGAACAAAAGCTACATTTAAAAAAATACACCAAACCCAAAGGGATCAAGTGTACTTACAGCAATTGGCTTCATCACTTCCATCTTTGCAGTCACTATCACCATCACATAACCACAGATGATGAATGCATTCACCAGAATTACACAGGAAGTCTGAGGGAGAGCAGGTCACAACTGAAGGCAGCACATGCCCACAGTGGTCTGGAGATTCATCCGATTGGTCAGCACAATCTGCGTGTTTATCACACAACCAACTCAGGGGGATGCATTCAGAACTATTGCACCGAAACTCCTGTGGGCCACAAGAATGTGGAATACAGCCGCCTTCATCACTTCCATCACCACAGTCATCTGCACCATTGCAGACAAATGTTTTGGAAACACATCTGCCACTGGAGCAAGTAAACTCATCTGGATGGCAAGCCTGGTCACCTGAAAAAGAACCACCGAATTACAAGATACACAATTCAGAACACCACTTCTACTTGAAGTCTTTAAATCCAGGAGTCTTTAATGCCTTCCAACTTTAATAGTGATCAACCTTTTTAAATATATCCAAAGTACCATCACCAGCTCAGTAGATAAAATGAATGATATTCTATGACAGTTAATGGCACCCTTCAAGAAAGGGATTAAAAGTGATCAGGTTACTCCAGTGGATTGTTGCCAATTATCTGAAGGCAGCCACAAGCCAGCCAAACCAATAGACGATTTTACTTTCAAGAACTAGGTGGGCCATTTGGCCCTTTATGCCTGTGCCACCATGGTAAAAAAAATTCAGCAGAGACACTGTACCTCAAGTCCACTTACCCACCTTGTCCCTGTATCCATGAATTCCCTTGGCCATCAATATACAGCCAGGTAGTTACAAAACAAGTGTAAAGCCCAGCATGCATCACTACTTGGAATCAATACTGTACAACTTCCACCTTTGATATCTTTAGTATCTTTAGCACTACTACATTGGATTAAAATGTTTGCATTTTATAGTATGAAAAGCATCATTCCTTTCTATGACCCAACCAGCTGGAAGTCTTGTAATTACTGTGTGAGCTAACTACCTACCACCCATAGCTGCAATCTTTTGCACCGCATTTCCATTAGAATGGAATACACTGTACAGATCTAGAACAGTATTTCAACTTGGCAAGTATTCTTCCCCAAAGTGAGACATAACCAAATGACAGACAAGCTTCAGAAAGCTCCTATTAAGATGGAAGTGATTAGCAATTTAACTTTCCCTTTTCCAGAAGTAATTACTAAGACAAGATGATCAAAGCCGAAAGTAATTTGAACTCAAATGGATTGCAATGAGCTGCTTAAAGAATACATCACAGTAGATAAATGGAGTGAGAATAGATAATGTTCATACTGAAAGGGAACAAGTGTCCTTGCAAACACGCCACAGCCAGACAAGCAGGTGCAGCAAATAGGAAGACAAATGATATCTTGGTCTTTATTACAACAGGATTTGAATGTAGGAGTAAACATGTCTCACAGTAATAACATTGGGCCTTGGTGAAACCACAATGGAATACAAGTCTCCCTATCCTAAAAGGGATACACTTGCCATAGAAATAGTGCAGCAATGATTCACTGGCCTGGTCTTGGGGATAGCAGATTTGCTAATAAGGAATGATCAAGTCAATTAGGCCTGTTTACTCTAGATTTTTAAAGGAATGGGAAGAAATCTCAATGAAAGAAAATTCTTATGGGGCTGGCAGGATCACAAGCTGGCAGGTGATAGGCAAGTCCAGGTGACAGGGGGAAGGGGATGAAAGGATATGATACAAGAAGCTAAGAGGTTACCACTCGGTGTGAGATGGGAGACTTCGGCTGAATGACAACATCCCAGACACTCTACAGAGCCGACAGAATAATATCATTCTCTGGCAAGACCCGCGGAGGTGGCCTCTACGTATACCCAATGACTGCTTGGACACCTGCTGCATCAGCAGGTTCATTTTAAGCTGCTTTTGTTTGAGTTTTTTTTAATGCTGTTGTCTTTGTCTTTTTGTTTTC
>JARFYF010000104.1:62770938-62782951 GCA_030265395.1 Rhina ancylostomus
CGATTTCCTCCCACATTCCAAAGATGTTCAGGTTAGGAAGTTGTGGGCATGCTATATCGGCACTGGAAGCGTGGCGACACTTGTGGGCTGCCCCTAGAACATTCTACACAAAAGACGCATTCCACTGTGTGTTTCGATGCACATATGACTAATAAAAAGAGCTTATCTTATCTCAAGGTATGTCATCTCAAGGACTTAATATTGATGCCCACAGAACCACTCACATCTCAATCTATATTCTTGAAAAAAATTACATTTCTTTCCAAATTGCACCTAAGTATTGACTCTCTGAAGCACAAGATTGCCACAAACTATTTCCTAAATTTCTTCCCTAAATCTTACCACCTCTCCATCTCTTTCTACTTCAAGATATCTTCTATTTCAGTACAATTTCATGGGCAGAAGGGACATTGACTTGAAGTGTTAGTCTGCTTCTCTCCTCAAATGCTGCCTGACCTGTTGAGTGTTCCCAACACAGTTTGGGAACTTTCCACTCCAAATCCTAGCACACAGGGAATGTTCTGGGAATTTGACTCATATATTTTTGTAGGGAAGATATGGTGCTGCTCGGAGATGTTGATCCAGGAACGTAAGAAATAAGAGCAGGAGTAGGCTAACCTGACACCCCACCACCACCTTCCAGCCTGCTCTCATCATGGCTGATGTTCTATTCAGCCCCATTTTCAAGCACCATCCCCGTATCTCTTGATGTAAAATACAACAGTTGCTGGAAATCTGAAATAAGAGGATACACAGTTGACCAGGTAATATCTGTGGAGAGAGCAAATCTACATTAATGTTCGAGGTGGACAGCTAGTTGAATTCAGTGTTCAGTTGCATGAGCTGCCACATCTGTACATGAAGATGAAGTGCTGTTCCATGAACTCATTCTCTATGCTGTAAGATGCCTCAATCAGTAAGAATGAACTGATTGCATGAGAACACAAAGTGGAAAATTACACTGTATAGCAATGTTCCTGAAAAGGTAAGTCTTTAACTAAGAATGTATGGAATGATACTGAGCAATGATCTACAGCAACAATGATATGTATTTCTATAACACTTTAATGTAGCAAAACAGCCAAAGGCATTACATGTGATTGTTATCAATGAAGATCTGACATATTAAGATGACTGACAGAGGCAGGTTTTGAAAAGTATCTTGAAGTAGAAAGATGGAGAGGTGGTAAGATTTAGGGAAGAAATTTAGGAAATAGTTTGTGGCAATCTTCAATACTTAGGTGCGACTTGGAAAGAAACATAATTTTTTCAAGAATATAGATTGAGATGTGAGTGGCTCTTTGGGCATCAATATTAAGTCCTTGAGATAATATACCTCCTTGCATTGAGTGCTATAGTCATTGAAACAAAGGTTCTTAATGAGATGGATTGGAATACTGGATTTAATTTACTTCAGCACTCTATTAATAACCCTCAGCCCTGGTTCAGCTGGAAAAGCTTGGAGATATGAAGTGAAACTACCATTTGCTGCAATTTGTACAGATTATTGCAAGCTATCAGCTAAAAGGATTTTAAAAGCCAGTTTGTGCCAGCCAGAAATAGTGTTCTTTTGTATCAGCACAGAGCTATCAAAATATTTATGTGAGTTTACCTCCGAACTTAATTTTGCCCATTTTCGATTGCAACCAGCTTGCCGTGAAGAGACATCATTAAGTCTTCTTGATCGGGGACATTGAATGGAAGAATATGTGTGGACAACTGACAAATGCTGTACATCACTGATCCACCTTCCAGAGATTCCTGTGGATTTGAAGCATTTTGCACTGTTCCCTGTTTTAGTTTACTTTCAGCAAATGACATAAGAAACAGGACCAGGCTGTTCAGAACCTTGAGCCTGTTCTGCCACTTGCTATGAACATGGACGATCTAATCTTAACCTCAACTCCATTCTGTTGCCAGATCCTTGTAATCGTTGACTCTCCTAAAGTTTGAATAGAACAAGCTGCCAGAGGAAGTGGTTGAGGCAGGTACAATTACAACATTCAAAAGACAATAGGGCAGGTACATGGATAAGAAAAGTTTAGAGGGATATGGGACAAACGTGGGCAAATGGGATTAGCTTGGATGGGCACCTTTGTCAGCATGGATAAATTGGGCCGTATGGCCTGCTTTTGTCCTGCATGACTCCATGACTATCCATCTCAGCCTAGAATATATTTAATGACTCAGTATGCAAACTCTCTCTGGGGCAGAGAATTCTAAAGATTTACAATCCTTGAACAGTTCCCTTATACAATGAGATGGACTCTGACCTCACGATCTACCTTGTTGTGACCTTGCACCTTATTACACTGAACTTTCTCTGTAGCTGCGTCACTTTACTCTGTACTGTTATTGTTTTTATCTGTACTACATCAATGCACTCTGTACTGACTCAATGTAACTGTACTGTGTAATGAATTGACCTTACGATTGGTTTGGAAAAACAAGCTTTTCACTGTGCCTCGGTACAAGTGACAATAATAAACCAACACCAATAGATCCAGGATGTTGCCAGGCAACAGGCTACTCAATATTTGTGGCATAATGACTAAAATCCTATGGGATGGACATAACTAGGAAGAAAGTTCTCAATGTGGAAAGCAACTGCTAGCAATCTATTTATCAATGAGCTATCACTCATAGCTCGGCCATCAGCATTAAGAGTAACCTTTAGCCCTTTCTGTATCACTTCCAAAGCCAGAATCATCTGAGATTTAAAATAGCTTGTTCTATTATTATTATTCTGGATTGAGAAATTTAACACAAGTCAGTATAGCTGGCAGTATTAATACCATGAAAACACCCAATTGGTATATGTCCCCTGCTGAACTTCCTTTCCTTCACAATGTTCCCTGGACACTTAAATTTTAACTAGGTTAGTTATGGCTGAAAGTTTGTGTAGAAATCTTTCATGTGTAATTTCAAGGACTTTCTTGAAATCTACATACACGCGTTGAAAAACATACACCATCCATTTGGTGTGTCACTTTGCAAAAATGTCTAAGTTTTTCAGGCAGTATTACCCACTTCTGGAACGATGCTGATATCAAATTATTAGTTATTTTTTACCTTTAAAACTGATGTTGAATTGTGATAGTGGTTTATTAACTAATCTCAGAGACTAATTGAAGATTGCAACTTTGTGTCAGCATTCTTTTTAGATGTCCAATTTTGAGATGGTGTACCATGAGGATAGTAACAGACTTCAAGGAGATATAGACAGGGTCTTGGAATGGGCAGAGAGATGACAGATGAAATTGAATGTTAGAAATGTAGTGTCTGTCGCCTGTTGGTAAGAATATTGAGCAGAGTCATGATGAACTGGAGGGCACAATTCTAAAGGGGGTAGATAAACTGAATTCTCTGTGGCTATATGTGTATACTTCATTAAAAATGGCAGTGAGAAGGATCCTTGGTTTCATAAACACATGCAGAAGGTAAGAGCAAGGTAATCCTTATGAACCACTGGTTCAGACCATGCACAGTTTTGGGTGTAACACTTTAGGGAAGATGGAGAGGCCAGAGAGATCAAGAACTACGGACATCGAATGAATGTCATTGCAAAAGATCCAAAAAAGAATTTTTACAAGAGAATTTTTTTCCTTCACATAACAAGGTATGGAATGTACTGTCCAGGGTAATAGTGGTGACATATTCAATTGTAGTTTGGGCAGAGAGATGAGTGGTGGTAGTAACTTTAATGACCTTAATTAGATCTGGTGTAGACTTCATGGGCCAAGTAGCAGCCTCCTGTACTATAACTATTCTGTGAACTGATGGTCAGTCAGGACTACCACATACATAACTGTCTTGAAGGTTTTTGCCACATCAGCCACGAGGAAAACAGACTACAAATAGCACCGGACCTTGTATGTCAGATCCTGAGGCCCTGCACCCTGATGATCTTTAGACAACTTGCTATTGTCAAAGGCCTTTAAACTATTATCTCTTATAATCAGGAACATTTAAAATCAGTTCAAATAGATTTAAATAATTGAACTAATAAATGAATTTGCTTAAAATGAACACAGCAGAAATCAAAGAAAATTAAACAAACCACTTACTAAAAAAAAGTCAGTGACCTCATTAAATGTATGGGGCCACAATACTTTTCTCAGCCATTCCTGGCATAAAGCGGAGGTGCAGATATGAAATGCATCTGGCCCATCAGATCAGTATACTGGTGCTCTGCTGGTGGATTAAGTGACACAGAGAAGAGGCAAGATATGCCATCTTCTGACCAACTCGTCTGCCCTGTACAGGCATGAAAGAGATGGCCTAACCTGTGAACAAGGTGTAAGTGATATTCTATGGAAACATAGGCCAGCACAATCTATCCGATAGTTTCTTCTGTTGATTAAAAGTAAAAGTGGTTAATGGTAACAATTCAGACTCACTCTCAGATCCTGATTCTTCCTCCTCATCATCATCATCATTACTTTCCTCCTCACTTTCCTCTTCTTTGGCAATCTTCTGCCTTGCACTTTTGAATACTGACTGAAGAACAATGGAGTCTTCATAAATCTACAATAAGACAAAGGTTCAAACAGAAGGAGTAACATTTCATTACAACTACTATCATGTGTTTTGAACTTCAGTGGGCCAGTGACATTTGTAAAACAAAGTGTACTAAAACGAAATGTAATTAACAGTGTTTTGAAAACTGCATGACATTACACAGTATTTACAATTACAAATCACAATGCAAGTTTCAAGAAGTTAATTTCTCCAAGCTTTAAGAAAACTCCCATAGTAATCACAAGCCTCTAATAAATAAATGGAAGTGGCTAGGTGACCATAAAGATCAGAAGATTCATCATTTCACTTTCTTCTTTCCAATATTTTAGATTTAATAATGTTTTCTCATCACTAAGAAATCCAATGTTTTGGGCAACAGATATTTGTAATTACACAAGAGAAAAGACACTGATTTTTAATTAGTGAGTTTTGATAATTGGAATGTGGCAGAGTTTGGATATAGCTATTAAACTTTATTTTCCAACCTTTGATCTCAAAGTTGAGATGTCTGTCATTATTTCTCGAGTTTGATCTAAATTTGATGTGGAATTTGAACAAAACGATTCTCTACTTCTTGAACATTCTACAACTCAGAATTGTTATTTGTTAAAGAGCAGTTCTCTCTCAAACTCTCAATACATTAACAAATCCTTATGGATAAAGTACGTGAACTACGAATCTGAACAGAAGATCAGATTCAAAGAAGGAATTAGTTTGCATTTATACTTTTGATCTTAGGACATCACAAAGTACTTTATAGAAAGTAGGCATTGACCAATTACACAGTAGGTTTCTGTAAAAAGCAGTTTAATAAATTAGTAATACTTTAGATTTTGGGTTGGTTAAGGACTAAATGTTGGTCAGGGCAGTGGAAGAATTCCCTTGTTCTTCAAGCAATCTTGTAGTTTTCATTAAACTCAGCTGGTTAGATGCCCTTATCTGTAGTAAGATGGTATTTTCAACAGTGCAACATTCCTTCAGTGCTGCAATGAACAGCCAACCTTTACATGCTAGAAACACAGGAACACAAATAGGCTATTTAGAGCTTAGAGCCCGTTCTGCAATTTTGTAAGATCATAGGTGAACTGTGACTTAACTTTAAATACTCACCCTTCTCTATATTCTTTAGTACCTTAGGCTATTAAAAAAAATCCCAGATTCAGATTTAAAAGCATTTCTGCTAAGACTCACTTTATCCCTCTTTGGTTGTGCTACTTTTGCAAAAATCTTACAGAAATATTCATCTAGGTATAGCTTGTGTTTATTCTAAGTCCTTGTCAATTCTTTGATATTGGGCAGATAAACTCCATATAAAAATGGGGCCACAGTGGTGCACCAATGAAATATTCTTCATTTATTAATAGATATATAAAAAAATGTTGATGGCAAGTGAACAAATAGTAAACTGATTTATATAACAACTTTAATGTAGTAAATTATCCCAAGGTTTTTCCTATAAGAGCGAACACCATGGCACAATGTGAACAATCGGGACAAATGGCCTGCTAGAGCAACCTGGGCTTCATCCTCACCTTGGGTGCTGTTTGTGGAGAATTTGCACATTCTCCCTGTGTACACATGCTGTTCCCCTGCATGTTCCTAAAGGAAAAAGGTTACCTGGCTACTGTAGATTATCTACAGTAATGGTGAGTGGCAAAAGAATCAAGGGTGTTGATGGACATTTGAAAGAGAACACATTAGGGGGGAAATAAAGAACAGAATATGGGATTGCTTTGTTGGGAGCCAACATTAACTCAATAGGTCAAAAGTACCAAGTTCAAAAGGGAATATAACTTCCCAATATTCTCCTCCAAAGGACCTCATCGGAAGATTTCTCTGACCAAGCTTCAGGTCATCTGCCCTAATAATTTCTATTGTGGCTTAGTGTTCGTTTGTGTGAAAACCCCCGTGATGTTTTAGTGCATTAAGGGAGATGTACAAATTCATGTTTGTGTTACTCTTCTGTTTTAACAGAAATCATACCTATTTTTTTCCTTATCTACTTAAACTAATAATATTTAATTAAAACTGATGCATCTCTGCTAAGTTGTTTTCCCACATATTAGATAGGAAATTCCAATCTGGAATGCAAAAATGTTACTTCGAAAAGCTATGATAACCAATATATTATGTAGTTAATTGCAAAATCAAGCAAAACTGCATTACAAAGTTTTAACACTTTGCCCGTAAATAAATGAATGAATGGTTTGGCTCTAGTGCCAAATGCAGCAAGATGTGGGTTTGCTAATTTTGCAAAAAACCTTTTTCACTTCCTATATCTCAATAATAAACAGAGGAGGTACGTCTGGTAAGCATTCTCACAACTGGAAGCGAATCTGGAGACTCCACATTAGATAATGGAACCTTATTTAATACTTGCATTTTATTACATAAGCTAATCCAGGTTTAATATTAATTCAAATTGAGAGTCTTTCCTGTGACGAGTTGAAATTCTTCACTCGTGAAACCAGATATACTGGCAACCCCTGCCTTACAGCCGTCTGGGTAATGAAAATTCACCCTTACAGAATTCACAAATCACCACCCAAAAATTTGAGATACAGAATAAAATTTGCTATCCTGGAATTTACTTGAAAAAGAGTGTAAATAAATAAATTTCCCCTCCAACTCTCGCTTCTTCATGCATGCGCAGATGATGCTGCTTTGCATTACGGAAAATCATATCACCCCCTCTCCATAACACAAGTCATCTGTACTGATTTACTGTTCACACATTGAATTAGATTTGCTGATGGAAACAAAGTTTAAAGTTTGAGATGTAAAGACCAACAATGGTTATTGCTTCAGTTTTAAAATATAGACATTACAGCAAGTGTGACATTCAGTAAATAAACGAGAAAATACATTTCTAGTTGCTTGGAAATAACAGTTTTGGAAAAAAATAAACTTCAATAATTGAAGTGTTGTATTTCTTAATCATTTACAGATCTGAATACTCTTTAGTGGAAGGATTCCAACAACTAATAGTCCCTTCAGAAGCTATGATTACAACTATTTTGTAAATCTATTTCTTGTCACAATAGATTCAATAAAATCCAACATTAAATAAATAAACACTGACCTGTGATCCTTCCAGATTGAATGTCTGAGCATTATGGCATAACAGTGTTACATCCTTCTCCAGATCTCCCAGACTACGATATTTATGGTTGCGAATACGGTCCTAGGCAAATTCAACAGATTTGATGTACAGTTAAGAATCTCACTTACAGCATAAAAACTTTCCATCCACTAATGTCAATTTCTTCTTTCTGCATTTGTTCTTGGAAGGCAGAATTTAGTGTCAATTACCAGTGAACCCAAGAGCAACAGAGACAACTGCCAAACAATGAAGCTGAGGTTCCCTGGAAGACCTAAATGAATTAACAAACCTTTTATTTAAATATAAAAAATGATCTGGTGGATTTCTTAGTCATATTTTCAATATTGGCACAATTTAGTAGATTATTCAATTCCATGTTAGCGTAATGCTTTACAGCGCCAGTGACCCAGTTTCAATTCCGGCCTCTGTCTGTAAGAAGTCTGTATGTTCTCCCCGTGTCTGCATGGGTTTCCTCCGGGTGCTCTGGTTTCCTCCCATATTCCAGAGATGTACAGATTAGGAAGTTGTGGGCATGCTATGTTGGTGCCGGAAACATGGCAACACTTGTGGGCTGCCCCCAGAACACTACGCAAAAGACGCATTTCACTGTGTTTCGATGTACATGTGACTAATAGTACCTATCATAAGATATCTTTAAATCTCAGATTCTGCATCATAACTACTTCCCCCACCCCTATTCTTTCAGAGATATGCACATTGATCACAACTAGCCATTAATGACTGACCTAATTGTCCTTAGATAAAGTGCTGCAAAGTATCACCTTGAACTGTAGCAGTTAATATGTTGAAGGCATTTTCAGTACTATTGAAATCTAGAATTTTAACAATGTTATTTCAACAAGGCTATTTCATATATTGAGGTTAAAGAGTTGGGATGTGTTGTCCAAGAAGCCTAGAGTTGTTGTAGTGCATCCTCCCGACGACAAACCATGCAATCACAGCACCCAGGGGGTGGAGGGAGCAAATATTTAAAGTAATGTATGCAATGCTACACAGTTTCTTTAGCAGTGACACAAATCCAGGTTAATTGCAGAGTATTCCATTATATCTGACTTACAGCCTTTGTGGTACAAGGAGTCACTCAGTACAGAATATAGAGCCCTTGTTGCTGCAGTATACATTTTGGTGGCCCAGTTAAGCATTTGGTCAAAGGTGATTCCCATCCAGGATGCTGATGCTGTGGCATTTTGCCATGGTATCAAAGTTGACTGTCATGAGAAGATAGGCTCTCAGTGCACAAATGTTGCTTGTGATTTAGCAGCCCAAGACAGAACACTATTTAGATCTTGCTAAATGCAGGTACTCTTCATTATACAGATGTAAAGGCTATACAAACATGAGAGGACATGCTCTTCTGACCTACTGATGGAAGGAAAATCATTGAAACTGAAATTGGACCTTGAACACTGTCTTGAAGAACTCCTGTAGTGATAGCCTGGTGTTAAAATGATTGGATTCCAGCATACCCATCCTTTTTGCCAAGTATGAATCCACCCTGATTTCAACTGCCTTTGATTTTACAAGGACTTGCTGCCATGCCATCAAGGACAGTCACCTCATCTCTGGAGTTCAGTTATTATGTACACAATTGGACCGAGACTGCAAGGTCTAGAGCTCAATGATTCTGGTGGAACCAAAACCTCAGTCTTCAAATATGTCAGAAGGATATTTGTTGATAATTATGCAATATTCAATTCCACGATGCAGCAAGATGTGAGCCACAATCAGACATTATATGATAAGTACAATTTATTCCGCAAAAGTAACAGATAATGGCCATCTTAAAACAAGAGATTCATTCAACAGCATTACCATTCTTCTGTTTCTAGGGATCTAGGATGATTTGCTTCCACTTCAGTTTTCTGGGTTCTGAGACCAATGTGGGAAATGTATACTCTTCCACAAACGGTCAAGTGAGTAGTTTGCGAGGTGCACTCCTACTATTTACGCAGGGCTTCTGCACGCTTCCGATGCTTGGGGTCCAGGTTCTCAATATCATTATGAATGTTTCTTCTCCACTTTGGTTAAGGGTCAGTGGTCAAGAGTTGTGGGGCTATTGCAATTTTTCCCCAAGGAAGCTTTGAGTGCATTCTTGATTCTTTTCCTTTGTCCAGCTAATGATCTGTTCCTGTAACAAAGCTCAGTGTTCGGAATTCAGTATGTGATATCGGGCACCATGAAAGACAAGGCTTATCCAGTGACCAGACTGAGTAATTAGGACATCAGTGCTTAGGACATCAGGGAGAGGACATTCAGATGTTGGTTTACCTGCCCTTCTACAGAGTCACCTACAATCAACATCTTTTGGGTCACAGTTGACTAGAAACTTAACTGGACAGGCAGGTCAGAGGCTGTGTATTCTGCTGATTCTCCAAAACACTTCCATCATCTATAAAGCACAAGTTTGATGTGTGATAAACACTCTTCTCTTGCCACTCCATCTGTACAAGACCAACTTCAAAGGCACTTAATACCACCCAGGACTCTGACCTTCACATTAACCATCTATCAAGTAAAAACGACTCATCCCTACAAAGCCTGTGTGGTGGATACCTGTACCAATAGACTGGGAAAGATGAGGTGAAGTAGGTTTTTCTCTTATTTGGTTCACTTACTAATTGCCCAAGACCCTGTCTGGCAGTCATGACAAAGTCTTGGACAACTCACGACAGCTAGTTGTGCCAGTTATTGGTGATACTACTGAGCCACTGATGTTGATGTTCTTTGCCCTTGTTAGTCTAGGCACCACTTCCAAACTCATTCAGCATGGGAGTACAAATTCATTAGAATCAGAAGTAGATCAAACAAATCCCTGAAATCTGCTGTTCCTTTTACTGAGATTGTGGACTTTACTGAGATTGTGAACAATCCCATAACTCAAATTTACTGCCTCTTGATACCACCTTTTGATTTCCCATGTGTCTAAAAAGCTGACAATCTCAATCTTGAATACTTTAAAAAAAAATGGAGCATCCACAGCTTTTCAGGTTAGAGAATTTCCAAGATTCAAAACCTGTTTCCGCTCATCTGTCTTTAATTCCTAATTGGTAATCCAGTGACCACATCCCTTGTTCTACATTCTCCAGCCTAGGAAACCCCTTCTTTGCAGATACCTTATCAATTGCTCTCAGGACCTTGAAGATAAACTCCAGTGAGTACAACCAGAGTTACTCACTCTCTTCACAGGTCATCCATCATTGTAGGATTCTGTACTTCAGCCTCCAAAACTAGCATTTCCTTCCCTAGGTATGGAGACCAAAATTGCAAACAGTACTGGATTTGTGCTGTACAAGCCTTTCATACAGTAAGTACCCGTGTGATAAAGTGCACCCCAACCCTTTGTAATAAAGGCAACACACTTTGGTTGATTATTAACTACTCATTTTCATCTGAAGAACAGCAGGCATTAATTAAGATGTCTCCTTGCTCAATTTTGACCAGGTGCCATGACAGCATGAGGGCTAGATTCAATGTTGAAGGTTTCCTGGAGCTACACTTTAGCCCTGCATGGCTATGTGGTAGTCCTGGACAAGGCATATCCAAGAATGTCAGTGGAAGAGCCTGAGACACTGACAGAAAGTTATGATACTGTGAGTGGATTAAGTCAGACTGTTCGTTGGCCAGTTTGTGGCAGGTTTGGATCCCTCCCTGTTAATATACAAATTTTAAGTGGAAAGAAAATATAACTAATATTATTAGCCACTAAATTTTAAAGTGAACTTATCTGGAGCATAAAATATAGTATTTCAACTTCTCTCCAGAAAGGCCATTTAATTAGCCATTTTGTTTAAAAGGACATTTTAAATGAATTTTTAAAATATAGCTTGAAATATTTAACCAAGAATCCAATGACTACTTAATAGTACACAGGAAAATGAAAATCTTCAAAAATTCCATCTTTCAATTCATTAGAGCATAATGGCGATACAAGTCAGTTTAAAAGTTAAATGGTTATGATTAGTACTTTAAAATCAATTCACTGCAAGTTGAAGGAGGAAAAAGAACAAGTTTTACAAAACTATTCATACCTTAATTTTTTTGAAGTCCACAGGTTTTCGGATCAACTCATAGTATTCAGGCAACTCCTTCCGTGAGGGTAACTGGATGAAAACTTCACTCAGTTGTCGGCTCAAGCTATTTCAGGGCAAAGGTAGAACAGATGATCAATACTACATCACCATCATGTTAAAACAAATTCAAAGTCAATTCAATTTCCATGTGTCTATTTCTGACATTCATTTTTAAAGTATTTACTAATATTAAAGTATCACTGTAATATCAATCCTAAGTTTTACTTTTGATGGGCAAGAAAATTTGCTCTAATTTCCAAACAACACTTATAATATTAAAGGAATACCATGCTCTTAT
>JARFYF010000104.1:62899164-62911197 GCA_030265395.1 Rhina ancylostomus
TGATTTACAAGTCTCCTTTTTCATGTCTGTTAGTCAATCCTCAATCCATACTCATATTTTTTACCATGAGGCCTAATCTAGTGTACCAATGTGGCACCTTATCAAATACCTTCTGAAAATATAAATATACTACATCTTCTATTTCCCCCGAACTCCACTAGCTACACCCTCAAAACTCTAAGATTTGCCAAATATCTTTCCCCTTTCATAAAACTCCTGATTCTGCACAATCAAATTATGGCTTGGTACTATATCTTTAATACTTAATTCCACCATTTTCCACACTACTATGGCTGGTTATCTGCTTTATCGTTCCCAGGCTTCTCTTTTCTACTTTCCAACCTAAAGGGTCTATTCTCGAATCTGGAGAATTGCGGAAAATCAAAAGTGAAGCACCTGTGCTGTTATTACTTTTAAAACCCATAGGCATTAGGTTCCAGGGAACAGTCAGATGTTAGCATCAAATTTTTGCAGTACCTGTTTCTCACTCTCATTGTTTCTTTGGTTCCACAAAATTTTTTTAACTCCTTTGTTGCAAAGACAACCAATAAAGATTTTGTTTACAATCTCTTCCATTCTGTTGTTTCCCTTCATAATTTCTCTTGTGTTTGCATTTATCTTAACTACTCTCTTACTTCTAATATTAGTTTAAAAGTTACTTCAATCTCTTATTACATTTCTTGTTAGTTTATATTCTATTTTCTCTCTATATCATTGATTGCTCATTGTTTGCTAATTCTTTTATTAAAATTCTTCCATGTTCAGACCTATTAATGTTTCTGGCACTGTGGAGCTTTACTCCACGATTCTAAAACTATCCGAATAATTGTGGGTAGATATGGCTGTGCCAATGTTACATTGGACGTTTTATTCCTCCAAGTAGTATCAATAAGAAGTGTGGCCACATGGTTCTGACTTTTCAAGTGCTACACAATTAAAAGTTAATGTTTCTCTTTGCAAATATCAAAAACCCTTCCATTACACAAGTATCTTGAAGTCTGGGAAATTGGATCAGGTACTTCCAACTGCAATGTATGTCAGATGGTTGATGCTTAGCACATGCATAGAGTGATGCATTTCATTGAGCAATGCTTGCTTAGAATGTTGCTAGGAGAAATTGGGTCACGCTTTTCTGTTTCAGACAAATCCCTAGCTAATCACTAAGCATTTTCTTGGAATGCTCCATTCATTGCAGTAATGTGATTTCAAGGGCCTATTATATACTTGGCTTGTAAGTCTACTGCAGAATACACTGGAGGCTTGTTGCTGATTCAGAAATCTCCTGCTATTGACTAGAACAAACTTACGTGAGGTTCACTGTCTTTTCTGTACTTATTGTCTCCTTGCCATGAAAACTCCTCTTGTGATCCTGCTGGGTGAGCTGCGGAAGCTGGAGTAATAGGATATGGACTGAAAGTGGAAATACTCAGCAGGTCTGACAGCATCTGTGGAGAGGGAAACAGAGTTAACCCTTCATGTTGATGACTTTTCAGCGGTATTTAGGTCTGCCAATTCCAAAGAAAGGTCATTGACGTCACATTGAGTATTTGTCCTGCATTTTCTGTTTTTCAGATTTTCAGTACCTGCTGTTTTTGCTTATTAGGACAGGAATTGCTTGCAGGGCAGGTACATTCTTGGAGTTTGAGGAAGGAGGGGAAAAAGAGCTCAGATCAACAAGCAATGAACTCCAGCAATATTTACAGAGCTACATTCCTATCTCTATTCATAGCTTTGTAGAACAACATATCCAGAGTCTATGGCTTTCTTTATTAAATCAGTAGTGACAGATATTTGCAACCTTCTCTAGGCAGAGCTTTAGCTATGCACTGTTCTTGAACAACTCTGGATGTATAGATTAAGGTCACACTCAACATGAGCATTGAAGCCTTTGGGTCATTCCATACTGTTCTTATTATGACACAGAACAGGGTCATTCATTCTATCAGGTTCCTCTCTCTCCTTTCTACACTCTCTTGTGCCCAGCAACTCCCCTTTGCATCTTTAATTGCTTAACCACTTACCTACACTAAGGGATAATACATAATAGCCAAATAACCTATCAGCAGGCTGGTTGCTAACTGATCAAAACCACTTCTCCCAGTTTGCTACAACATTCAAGTGGTTGATAATGAAAGGATGTTTCTTATGGTTAAACCTACATATCCATAGAATTTACATGACTATTTTTAAACCAGAGCAGTCCATGTAAAATATGATTGGAAAGATATAAAAGTGTTTTACCTTCTTTATTCATGTTCCTTTCAGTGCATTGAGTGCCACTATAGGAATTGCCTTCAGAATCACCACGATCAAAGTGGTGAATGCCATCAGCGTCCTTAAGAAATATTAGGAAACTTGTTTAAAAGGTATGATAGTAGATGATCAATGGAAAGCACTTAAAATTATTCATAATTCTCAATAAGTATATTTGTCTAAAAATAGGACTGTTCCCAAATGGAATATTAATCCTAAATAAAGTATTTAACTCTCCCTATTGAAGCTCGGTAAGCTTGGACACAGGATTCAAGTACAATTTGGATGGAAATGTGTAAGTTTATTTGGAGTGTCCAAAGCTTTCTTAAATGGTTATCTGTGCAGATACTGACAATAACTATCCAACTTTAGCTCATCTGCATATATCTGCATATAATTGATGCCAGGGCTCCTGTTTTAAAGGGGGCTCTCCACAATATAGTCTATATTTATCCTCAACACTGGTGCCCTGCAAGACTGTGTCCTCAGCCCCTTACTTTACTCCCTATACACTCACAGCTACTTGGCTAGATTCTGCTCTAACTCCATTTGCTAGTTTTCAGGTAACACCGGCATAGTGGGCCAGATCTCAAACAAGGATAAGGAGGAGTACAAAACGGAGATAGAGAGCCTAGTAGCATGGTGACAAGACAACAACCTCTCCCTCAATGTCAGCTAAACAAAGAGCTGGTCATTGACTTCAGGAAGCTGGGTGGAGTACACACCCCTGTCTGTATCAATGGTGCTGAGGTGGAGGGGGTTGAAAGTTCCAAGGTGTAAATATCATGAATAATTTGTCCTGATCCAGCCATGCAGATGCTATGGTCAAGAAAGCACGACAGCAGCTCTGCTTTTTGCAGCAGGAATTTCAGCATTTCCCAGATGACCCTCACTAATTTTCACAGAAGCACCATCCTATCCAGATGCACCACAATTTAGTATGGCAACTGCTCTACCCAAGACCGCAAGAAATTGCAGAGAGTTGTGAACACAGCCCAGTCTATCATGAAAACAAGCCTCCCCTCCATTGACTCTGTCTACACTTCCTGCTGCCTTGGGAAAGCAGTGAAAATAATCGAGGACCCTTCCCACCCAAGTCATTCTCTCTTCTCCCCCCTTTTATCAGGCAGCAAATACAAAAGCTTGAGATACAAAAGCTTCTGTCCTGCTGTTATAAGATTCTTAAATGGACCTCTTATAGTATAAAGATGAACTCTTGATCTCTCAATCTACCTTGTAATGGTCTTGCACTTTGTCTACCTGCACTGCACTTTCTCTGTAACTGTAACATTATATTCTGCATTCTGTTTTTATTTCCTTTTGTACTACTGTGATGTACTTATGTATGGATGGATCTGTTCAGATGGCATGTAAACATAAGCTTTTCACTGTATCTCAGTACATGTGACAATAATAACCTAATTACATTTTAAGCAACACATTGTTCATACATTTTTTATTAGCTTTGCTCAAACTTAAGACCCTTTGTTTTAGATGACCATATCATTCTCAAAGTTTATATAACTCTATCATACTCCACAGGATCCTTTATTGTAATTACAAATTAATCCTGAATCATTAGCCAAGGTCAGTTATTTTCTTGATCTGTTGTTCCAATAATCTATCTTCAATTCAATCCCTGAACTCATCTTTCATTTCACACTTGCCAGTATGAAAATTACACTTTTTACTGATTACTGGGTTTCCCTTTTCAGATGCTTCTCTAATTCTTTTGATTTGTATGTACTCTGTTTAACATTGTAAGTACTGTTAATAAATTCTAAACTATTGACAACCATATTTTCTGCTCTGTTGGTTTGTAGCTCTGCCAGCGCAGATCTACAACTTGAACTTGTGGTTAAATTAATTTTGTCTCTTGCCTTCAACTATTTTTAATCAGGCCTATCCCAACTCCTTTTCCATATTGCCTCTCTCTTCTAAAAGTCAAGTACCCTGGCATATTTTCTTCCCAGTCTTGGTCATCCTACAATCACATCTTAGTACACAATGGCTCCCAAATAAAATGTAGTTATCTCTATTTTTGCCATTACGCTTCAATCTGATGACAAGTGCTTCACGTGCTCAGAGGTAAAACCATTGATTTTAATATTTTACTTCCTTTCCCTGATGTGGTCTTTTCACTTACGTTCCATTGCCATTTTCAAATACTTGTGTACTTACAACATTAGCTGCTTAACCTTACTTAAACTGATTATTACTCTCAGCTGGTTTCTAAAGTGGTTTAGCCAGCCATTCAATTATCAAAAAGGAAGCTTCCTGCTGTCTTCTCGTGGACAATTATGGATGTTGAACAAATTCTGGGTCACATTCTGTAAATGGATTTAAAAAATAGAGAGCAGTTGTGCTAAACTAGGATTACCCGATAGTCCATGAATTCCCGCATGCTGCAATTACAGTGCACCTCCCACAATTCCATTCATTCTAACCTTGTTTTTATATATTTAATTAATTAAATTTTATGTAATAAATTCACAGCTTACTTTAAACTTTTAATTTAACTAATAGGAACACTTCCTTCCCACTCTCAGCTAATATTTTGCTCTGTGCCTTCTCAAACGCCTACTTTTATACACCTTCTGAGCCATATCCAAGTTACAACTGTTCAGTCAGATTCCAGTTTATAGTAATTACCCCTACTGTGGGAATCATTTGCAGTTGATTAATTGATGACTGCTTAATTGTTATCTGCACAACTGCTAAATGCCTAACTGCTAACTGCCTTCCAGTTCTTGAAGCTCTAAATTAAATTCAAAGGCATAGAAATACCATCAAGCAATACAAGGGTTACCAAACTAGTTTTGCTGCGCCCTGCCTCCCAAATTCTCCACTCTAATTATAAATGCTGAATTGGAAACTATTCATTTTTAGAGTTGTACTTCCCTTCCAATGCCACCACTGTTCATGTGTCAGGTTGGGGTGGAAGAAGAGATGTGCCCGAGATTGCAAACCTAGTGAACGACACAATGTGTTTTTCAATCCTAAATGTATCTAAAATTCAACTATGTATTCCATGCTCACAAAGCAGGCTCTGGGACATTCTGTACTAGTCCTCATATAAAACCATGAGTGCACAAGGAGGATGCTGGGCATGTCTGGTATTGACAATTAAGATAAGATAACATTTGATTTCTTTATCAGTCACATGTACATCAAAACACACAGTGAAATGTATCTTTTGTGTAGAATGTTCTGGGGGCAGCCTGTAAGTTTCGCCATGCTTCTGGCGCCAACATGGCATGACCACAACTCGTGACCTGTACGTCTTTGGACATGGGGTGAATGGACAAACTCCTTGTAGACAGCAGCTGGAATTGAACCTGGGTCGCTGGCACTGTAATACCGTTATGCTAACCGCTACGCTACCGTGCTGCAATTGTGTATTGCCCTCTGATCGATATCATTTTTAAGAAATTCTTTTGTCTGCAAATGTTATGTGAATAGTATGGAGCTAGCCAGCAAAATTGTCCACTCCAAATGGTCAAGATTTGCTCCTACAGTATTTAAGGAGTCCACCCTTGCCTGGACTGCAGCCAGTAAGTCCAACAGCAGGATAAGGCATCCTTTCTTAAGGTAAGCACCTGTTGTCAACTGTATGTTGTTTAAATTTCAATGATCACTTCCATTCAACAATTTCCTTTGATGTCCTGAATAACCCTTTCTCTAATCAATCTGCCTCCATCCTCACGAATCATTTCACTGCCACCTCCTACAAGCTAGTACCCCAATCTTCTCCCTGATTTGGTAATCCCTTTCGCCCTCACTCTTTCCTGGCCTCACTATTCCTCACTATTGTCCTGGCCCCAGTTTGATTCTCTCTGTTCTTTCTAAATTCAGATCTCTCAAATTTCTGTTTATGATGCACACTGTGGACTCTGTGTTAACTCTGATCCACACAAAGTCTGCTAACCACAAATATTTGTGTGATTATGGAAAGGACAGAGACATGGGATTAAGTGACATGAATAGGTGGCTCCTTCAGAGAGCTGACCAAGTATTACTGAATGGAATGACCTTTTCTTCCGCAAAATTCAATGCTTGATAATTCTAACTCTTTCTGCTTCTAAAAAAAACATACACTTGAGCCCTTTGCTCTTATAAGCTCCTATCCACCTCCCCACATACAAATTCACCAAGGAAAAAGTACATAACTAATTGGGACCTACTGCTTACTACTGTATTGAACATCCATCCACCAGACTATAAATCACATCATTCCATCTGACAATGCTGAAGATTTTAAAAGTCCTCAAATACTGCTAGGGAATGATTGCAAGCCACCTGGACCAACATTACCTGCCAACACAAACATCTTATATTATACACCCGAACTGAACTCAGTGGGAAATAATGCCCTATCTTGAAAAGGATTGGATCTCGTGAGGGTACATTAGTGTACTGCTGTTGCATCAAAAATAATGTGAATACAGATGTGAATTCCATTCCACAGAGCATGTTATCCACCACTGCCCCTTTCACAGCTTCAATGGACCAATATTTGAAACACCTGCCAATGAAATTAACAACTTAAAAAACAAGGTTTAACCATTGTTGATAGCTCTATCATATGAAAGAAGGTTTGTCATTTTCCTTGTCCTCATCCAATACATTGTGAGCAATTTCTTTCCATACAAATAGGAAAAATGTATTTGTACTGGAAGGGGTGTAGAGGAGGTGTTGCGAGGACTGAAAATTTTTATCTATAAGGAAAGATGAGATAAGTTGGGGATGCTTTCTTAGAAGAGGAAGCTGAAGGGAGATTTTATTGAATAAAGTTATGTGGTGCCTAATTGAAACCCATCTATTTACTCTATTTCTCTTTGGTGAAATGTCAAAAAACAATCGATATAGATTAAAGTAATTGGTAGGAGAAATGGAGCAGAGATGAACGAAGCTATTTTCCTCATTTCTGCTTCATTGAATGTTAGAGGAACTTGCCGACTAAGAGGATGGTAGAGGTGGAAACCCTCATCACATTTAAAATGCATTTGGATGTGCACTTTGAAAACTGATCTGCAAGACTGTAAATCTAGTGCTGGAAGGTGGATTAGGCTGGATAGTTATGTTTCAAGCAATATAGATACTTGGCTGAATGGCCTTCTGTGTCATAATTTTCTATCATTCCAAGGCCCTTATTTTTTACTGGTGATATTTGTACTATTGTGAGCCTTTGTGCATACTTTCTTTTCACTTTGATTTTGTTTTATAGCTGCTTGGAAGTTTAATATTAAGAAATATTAATATTGAGCTCTGTTCCTAGATTGAAGATGATCATATAGGAGATGAAGCAAATGACAGAGGTAAAACACTAGAAGCAGACAGGAAAGGAGAGAGACAGAGCATGAGTGAGAAATTATATCACAGTCATGCAGAGTGGAAGCAAACCAAAAACAAGAGAGTCAGAAAGACACTTAAGGATTATATTTCTTGCCGATTATGTTTGGATAGCAGGAGAGATTTAAGTTAATTAGGATAGGCTGATTCTGCCATATATTTCTATGACTGATCTCATTACATAGGCAGTGTAAACTCCAGACTAGATTAGATCACCTTGTGGGAGCCAGTCGAGTGGGAGAAGATTGGGACTGGCATAGATGTATTTTTCAAGGACAACACATCCATTTAAAAGAACTGGTCACTGCAGGGAAAGTTAGAAAATAATCCCTGTGATAAATTAGAGACCATCTGTAGTTCAATGTCTACGCATCAGCCAAAAGGCACCTAGATGTGAGCATCAAATGCTTGTGGTTTATTAAGAGTTAAATGTTGTAATCGGCCAGCATATATTGATGTATTGAAAAATCACACATTACAGTCATTAAGCCTGATTTTCTTACTCCCTTCAGCTTAAGCTTCTGATCTCACTTCACAACAGATTTGCACTTTAAGCTCAGCTAAGCAGCTATTACATCATGACTTCAAAATCTTCATCTTTGATTTTGCATAGGGTATTATTTGCCCAATGTATGAAAAGCCAAAAAAGGCTCCTCTTTATAACTCATGAAACTACTTTCTGATAATTCTCATTGATAAATTAATGAATATAAATAATATACATGAGTAGATTAGAACTATCCATCTCTACAGCCATACAGGCTTGCTAATAATTCAACCTATATAACTTGTCACTTACATCTACAGGCTTTTATTTTTATTGTTTTTAACCATTAAAACTAAGCCAAATATAAATGCATTATTTTTTTACAAAATAGATTCCTTTCACTAACACATGATTTTAATCTCTAGTTGCAAAGAAATAACTAGGTAGATTAATAATGACAAGAAGATTGAGCTGATGTGACCTTGCCGAGAGATTGATGGATACAAGAAAGCAGTCTCTGGACAAATATGCCACCACAGCTAAAGTTTTTATTTGATTGGTGGCAAGGTGGATGTATTGTGTTTAAAGTGCTTGCAAGAGCTGCTTTTCCAGATTCCAGTACCCAGTGTTCAAAGTCACGACTAATGTGGAAAATAGATGCCAGCATTGAAGGAAGCTGCCTAGGTATAACTGCTCAACAATGCCATGTAACAGGTCTTAGCTCAACTATAATGCCTCATAATATTGTCCTTCTGCATTCATAAGTCTCAGATGTCCCTATGTCTCTTTACTTACCGAATGTATGTATGCATACTCCAGCGGGGGCATACGTTTGACCATATTGTCCTGGATATGGCCAAATGCACAACTTGCTGCCTCTGGTTCCTGTCTAGGCTAACCAGTTACAGAAGTGGAGGAACAGCTGAACTAATCCTCCATTCTTGAGAAGTGTTTGTTTAACATATTGCACATTCAGCTGCCTTTTACATGGTCAGTTACTCTCAAACACAGTGAGGAGAAGGACCATTACTGTGGTTGCTTTATGTATGCCTGCATATGTTAGTGGTGGTGACAACATTAGTGAAGATATAAATATATTAGAAAAAAAATCATACCTTTTGTTAGAAATATGAATGAAACAAATTGTTATTAATACATTTCATTGCACATAACATCAGAGCAATTCGTAACAATCCATCACCACTTTATCTATTGGTAAGCTCTGGAACCTTTCCCAAATTATGCTAACTATTCTTTAACTATTTATGTTTTCCCAACTATTCACTGACCATATTTTTAAAGAATCTTCTCTGTGGCAGGTGTGAAGCAGATGTGGCAAACATGAAAGCAGCCTCATTTTGCTTCACTCAAAGTCTCAGAAATAGTGAGTTGATCAGGTCAGTCATAATTGTTATCCTTTAAAAACCATGAGCATAGAAATGACATTAGTTAGTGGATAAATCTCCAAAGCACTCTTAAGATATTCCATTGTCTATTATTTAATGCAGAGGCTGACATAAACACAGTTACATCTCAATGAAAACAGCATGCAGTGGAATGGAAGATATACTTGTTTAGTGTGCATATATCAATAACCGGTTGCAATTAAAATCTCTGAAGATTCACTCTTAAAGGCATGGATATTTGATGATTTTGGCATATTTGGGTAGCTGGAATGGCATGAAAGAAAAAAAATGAACCTCTACAAGGCAGCTTTGCTAATGCAGAAGTTGTGCTAATATAGGAGCAAATCTTTGCTGGAAATCGGAGTAGCCAGAATGAAGCTAGATCACTGTAACTTTCGAGGCCCCATTCTGTCACTCGACTTTCTAACTATACTAGATGGGAAGTCAGAGGGGAACATTAGAAAATCATGCAGCTGAGAGATCACCAGTTGAGATTGGGTAAGTGTTAGATTAGTGTTCATGCTCTCCTGGCCCCTTCCCCTCTCTTTCTTCTAACCTGAAGGCAAGTTTTTAAGGGAGGAGTATATGAAGCTTTGCTTTTTGGACAATTATTGGTCCCTATCCTCTTCCCCACTGGATTGACCGGGGGGAAACACATTGTGGCTGCTTGCTTGAACTTTCGTGTTAAAATTGTAGTCAAAGATTGTAGACACCATTAGGACAGTATGTAAATATGGACTTCAATAGTTTTAAGACTTTGATACCTGCTCAGGTGAGGAGCTTAAATCTGGTCAGCAATCTTAGGATACTTAAGTTTCTCAGGGTATTTTAATTGCCCACCTGTTTGTTTGCCATATACCTATCTATAACCATAGATCACAATATTGTAGATTATAGGACAGAAATTTTGAATGTAGAATGCAAAACTGATGTTATAGTATCAGAAATATGCTTCCATGAGACCAAAGTTTCATATTTTCAGGCCTTCTACCTCTAACCAAAAGACATTTTTAAACAATATATTTCCATTTATCTCTAAAATACACAGAAAAAAACAACAGAAATGTAATTTGGTTTATCATTCATGATGAAATTCATGAAGGTTGACAAATTCTGTACAAGTATTGTCTGTCCATAAATAAAAGAGCACAAAATTTCACATTTGTTATTTGGATCGTTCTATAGAATAATCGTCCTTATGTTCACAAATGAAATAGTTATATTTATGGTCCTCAAAATTAAATCAAAAGGCATACATATTGAAATAGTTTTGGATGACTAGCTGAAACTCTTTAGAATTTTCACTGGTATTGCTATAAAATTTTCCTTAGATGCTTTGCCACTATTTCTATTTAGTATCTTTTAGATGACTTGCCAATATTTCAATCAAAATGCAGCTGGAACTTCCAGACAACCTCTTTTACATACCGTATCAGTGCAGCTCAAGTTTTATTTTAAAGGAATAACCCTGAGGTAAGCTAAATAGTCCATTTAACCTAACTGTTGAAGAAAACGCTTATGACACTAAATTAATACATAGTCCTATATATTTTAAGATAGATTTATATGGTGTACCATCATGTTTTATAGAAATGGGAGGCAGCCAATGAATTCAGGTCAGTTCTGAACAAAGCAACATAAGAATTACATTGAAACATGGGTTCTTTTAAGATACCTGGGTACCAGGTTGTTGGGAAAGCTCTTTACCTTTCAACCTACAAGTATATATTAATATTTCATAGTATGGTGATTAACCTTTTCCTTTTTTAATTATCTTAGAAGATTATTACTGCATCTGGAAGAAAGAATGAGACTAAAAGCTATTAAGACAAGTTTAACTCCAGCTTTCATTACTGTAAGCTATTTGCTTTAGTCACTGAATAGTATCTAAGGATCTCATGAGATGAACTATTTATAATCTTGAAGCAGTATTGTTGAAAATTGACCTTATATTGTCCTGCAGTACAACATTGCCAAGCTTCAAATGTCCTTAGTTTTGCCTAGGCTAGTGACTTCTATTTTTTACTTACTTCTATATGTTAGAAACTGAGCAATTGTAATCTTGCCAACTAAGATTACTAACTCAGAAGATGCTAAGGATGTTGCCAGGTATGTTTATTTATTCACTTTATAACCTCACTGAACCATTAGAAACACTCCTCTAGCACCCTGAAGTCTATTCCAGAGATACCACTTGGTGTCAGTTGAATCAATGTTGGTATTATGCTTGCGGATAAAGCCTCCTCATCAGGCGGTAAGTTTGAGTTTCTGAATTTCCCAAACAAATAACTAACTAGAGGGAGCTATGATCAATAATTTTTGACTAAGTGGAAGAAGATCATAATAGATGTCTTAGACAACACAGCTATCTTCTGAACCTAGAACAGAAAATACTGTGGATACTCAGCAACTGTAACTGTGAAGAAAGAAAAACAGAGCTGATGTTTCAAGTTGGTGACCCTTCATCAGAACATTGAGTTTTGGTTAATATTTTATTGAAAATAAGAAGTGAAACGGAAACTCTTAAGGGTGAGC
>JARFYF010000104.1:62911297-62922073 GCA_030265395.1 Rhina ancylostomus
AAGTGAAACGGAAACTATTAAGGGTGAGCAAAATAAAAGAGAAAGGCAGAATTCCCATCACAGAAAGGAACACTTTAGGAAAAGAACTGTTACTCAATTAAACAATAATTTTTTAAAATGGCAGAGGCTGGGAATCTGAAATAAAGCCAAAACATGTTGGGGATACTCAACAGGTCAGGAAGCATCTGTGGAGGGAAAACAGAATTAATGTTTCAAGTCAATGATCTTCCATGAATAACCATCTCCTTGTGCTCTTCAAAATAAGCTTCATAAAAGTGAAAATATCTTTTACAGAAAAATATAAGCAAGAGTAGGCCATGCATCTTCAGCAGCTTACTCCACCATTCATTAATCTTATACCACATCTTTTGCCACCTCTTGTTTAATTCCCTGACCCCTCGATTCCCTTCCTCCAAATGTCTATCAATCTTAGCTCTGAATATGCCCAATGATGATAACCACACTGTTTTGTAATAGAGAATGCCAAAGATCCACAACTCTGAACAAATAAATTTCTCCTTGTTTCAGTTTTAAGTGGCTAACCTCTTATCCTGAGACTGTGTCCCCTAGTCCTGGACATGCATACATCCTGTGCCATCTTCCTTGAATCTCCCATGTTTCAGTAAGACCATAGCTCATTTTTCTAAACTTGGGGAAATCTATTCCAGAGATGCACCCAGTGTTCCTTATCTTACATGCTCTTCCTGAGCTGGAGAGCATCTTGACAGTTCAAATGATCAATGTATTGTCTGTGTCCGTGAAAGGAAAAGTGCCTGTGAAACAGCAGAAAGATTGGTTTGCCTCTTTCTCTCCTGATGCATCTCAGTCTTCATCCAATCCTACAACATAATGTCTCTAAGCAACCCATAAGAATTGAGAAATTCAAGATCTTTCTTTTTTGCCATTACACTAACTACCTGGTTCTCTCTTTTGTTTCTAAGTTGTTATTTTACCATTTTGACTGTTCCCAGCTAAGTTACCTCTACTGTTTAAAAGTAAAATTAAAGTAACAACTTTTTGGATAATTTCTCTTACACTAATAGAAAGTAAAAGCAATGCATAAAGTAGGTGAACGTTATAGGATAATTTATTATGGCCATGGACTCTGGTTTGATGATTCATTACTTGGTGAATCCTAAATCCTAGTTGATCTGCTGTTGACAGACAAAGCAGCTGTAGGGGCTCAGGAAGAAAAAACATCAGAGAATCAAGACCTGAAGAGGATCCCTGAACAAACCATTAAATTTGTTGATAATCCTTTGAGTCAGATAATAGTTCACAATAGAAGTGGTACATACAGAAAGCAAATGAATAGGGACATTGATAAAGAAGTAACTATTGATACTTACATAGATTAAAAGTAAAAGGCTTAAAAGAATACATTCTCTACTTCACAACATAAAATGCCATAAAAATGCATCTTAGTTGGGCTGAAGGAGGTCTCGACAAAATGTTAAAATTAACTTTAAATGCCTAGATAAACCTGGAAGAAAGACCATTCAAAACTTGATCTTGGAAACTGCTGTTGACATATTAAAAAGATATTAAGAATAGCTGTTGCTGTTCTTTTTCATATGATCAGAGTAGAAGCCCTTTTCTTTCCTTTTAGTAGTAACATCTCTGCCTCCTGTTTAAATATGAATATTTTTTTCCAAAATTGCTAATTCTTTCTCAAAGTTAAAATAGCCAAGAGGGTTAGCAGGTGAAGTTCATTTTCACCAGTCCTGCAAAACTGGCTTAGAGTGAATCAGAAGTCTGTTTTACACCGCTTTGTGAAATAGGTCGCTGATTTATAATGAGCCTATCTTAAGCTGTTTGCAAAAAGCAACTTTGCTCCTAATATTTAATGTAATTAATGTCTTTTGACAAAACTTACCTTTAATGTGAAAATTCTTGGCACACTTGTATTGGTCCTACATCCCACTAGGAAATTGTAAATGTTAAAATACTCAAATTTACATTCAAATCTCAATTTGGCCTTCCTGTTTCCTTCCCCTGTAACCTCCTCCAACTGTAAAACTTCTTGAGATATCTGCAGTCCTCCAATCGTGGTGTTTTATATAAACCTGATCATTTGTTCCATTATTAATGCCCATGCATTTAGCTGCCTATACACTAACTTCTAAAGTTCTCTTCATAACACTTTTGCTCTTGACTTACTTTCTTCCGTTAAAACTCTATTTTTATTCTAGCTCTTTAACTAAACATTTGGTCATAGGTATCTTATCATATATAATTGTGTCAAATTTTGTCTGATAATATTGCCATGAACAACTTTGGCATGTTTTACAGTGATAAAATTTCTACGTAGAGTTATGTTGATTTTGTTTTTTATAAAGTCTTAATTCATGGAGAAATTAGCCTGGATATCTGCCTGATCTATTTCCCACTGAGCATTCACAACCATGTGCACACAACGTATGTGACTTCACAGCCTGCAGGATAGTGTACTTACACAAATTATACTTTGTGCAACCAGTGAAAGGGATCAAATCCACCTGGTCCTTGGGTCCAAGTATCAGTTAGCTCATTATTTTAAAGGAAACCCATCATCAAAAAAAAACACTGTATGGGAGGAGTTAGTTCTCTGTGCCAATTTCATTACAGAGACTTCACATGCTGATATATATTAATGTAATTTACATCATTAAGTTCATCTAATTGTGAATGCAGAAAAATGTCAAACGCTTCATCCTTAAAATGTTATAGGGTAAATGTATAGCTGGAAGGTTGTTCATGATTCCAGCTGTTTCTTGGTAGAGCTTGGGAAAGGAATGTATTCATAGAAATAAATTCAATGCTTGGAGCAATGTTGAATTATAATTAAAACTGCTCTTAATATCGCTTTATGACTTAATTCAGGAAATCATTGTGAATGGTGATTATTGCCACGGAATCTGATAAATCATTGACAGAAGTTTATAGTTTTTTTTATGCTCAATGGGAATTTACATGCTGCTTACCATCTGCTGTTGGTAGGATGGTTAGCTCACTGCCAATTGTAGATAGGCCCTCTAGTCATCCATATATGAAAAAAGAATGCTCTAAGATTGCTTGGTGGATGTTATCACCATGCTTGGACTGAAGGAAATTTTGAATGGAAAATTAAATCAGTTTATCATGAAGTAGGTGTATTTACGGACTGTTCTCCAGCATGTCAATGTCTTCCAAAGAGGAGGGAATAGTGAATATTTTTGCATTTAATCTCTCACTACCACATTTTTTTTTGGCTTCAGGTGTATTTTTTCTGCATGCTGCTGCTCATTAATGAAAATGCCAGAAGGTACAGGTAAAGAAATCCTGTCCCAAACAGTTCAATTCTTTAAGCTGGTTCATATAAGGCTGGTGTAATATCAATTTTGAAGTAGATAAATGCCCACTATATGTCACTGAGTAGGGTCATTAATAAAATCATATTAATTGCATGACACTATTAGTATCAGCATAAGGAAACCTAGAACTGGAGCAATTTAGTGACTACAGTCCTTTAATATGAACATGATGACAACAAAGAAATTCATAATATTGTCAATTATCAACCAACAGCAGTATATTATAGCCGTAATGACAATAATAATTGATGTTTTTTGCGAATAAATGGTTAACATTTTTATTGGTTCTTGGTTAAGTAATTATCTAATAAATTATGCAATAATCTTTTTCACTTGACGATAATGAAAAGCTTCTAAAAAGGACAAATTTTGCCTCAGCAGCAAACCAATATTTTTAGGTAATGAAAATTTGAATATGTGTTATGGTTCAGAAATTTGCCAACTCTCATGTAAATGAATTAAATTATATAGCCACCAAGCAAAACAGCATACAAATGAAAATTTGGACAGATAGAATTAAAAGCACAAAACAATTGGAAAAGCAATTATTCAGAGGCAAATTCATTTAATTGATAATATTATTTAATTACCTGTTGCTTTAGGAGTTAATATTGAAAGCAATGCATACCTAGAAAAGGCTGAAAGCAGCATAAAAAGACTGTATTTTGGAAGGTATTATAGCTATCTATTCATTAAGGGTGCATGTTTGATGACATTTCCATAAAAAATTCAATTTTTCATTCATCACAATGCTGTTAAGCATACTGCCTTTTTGCTGAGAAGTTATCACTAAAGCTGGTTCAATGACAATGAACTGTATTGCCATTGATGCATAAATACTATATATTTCCCCTGTAGCACACACTGACATTTTTAATATATGTTAATGTGATGACTGTGCCAAAGGAAAGGCCCCACTGTTCTCTCCAAGGTCATATTGATCTGTTATAGCTTATGTGGATCAAATGTAGGTATACAAAGAGCTACATTTTTTCTTTTGAAATTGTGGAGAGAAAACACCTTTGAGAGAGATAGAGGAAAAAGAAAATCTGAATTGAGGATTAACTTATCAGAATTGACCAGTATCTTTTTGGAATAACATAGCTCTAGTCCCAGGAAAATGTTTTCTTCACGAGCAATGTGCAGTTCTGCAGGCCTATAAACCAATAAACCAATGGCAGTGGGCCACTCCCCAGTTTTGAGGCTTTATAGTGGTGGTTAATCCAAAGCCTGCTGGAGGCAGTGCACAAGCTGTGTAAAAGGCTCATTAGACTGCTCGACAATAATAAAATTAGGGGCTGCCCTAGGTTGTAACTGGAGTACCCGAGTAGCACTAAAGCTGTACAAAGTCAATCTGGAACCATTGTGGCACTGTTTGATGTCCTGATGCTGCCCTGGCCCCATGCCACTTCTGTACCTTGCCATAAAATTTCACTATATTGTACAGACAGCTCAATTCCTTCAATGAATGATGGCAGCTGTCTTTGCAGTCACTGCACAAATTTGTTCATTTCTCTACAGCTGTGTGGAGCATCTAAGTACTGTAGATTTAATTGGCCTTCCACAGGGTTTGTCTTATTGCCCTAGTGGTGCTCTTTATGAATGGTATTATGCATGGTGCAGAGGAGGAATCTTAAACAAAACCAGTTGCCTTTCAAAATTCTGGATTATTAGATTAAATCGATATCTTAAATCTTTGATTCACTACTTTACTGTGTACTTTCTTGGCCTTCACCGCTATTCACACTTTTTTAAAGACTAGAAACCCTGGTAGAAGGCATGACTAGAGCAAATGCCCTTTCTTGTTCCATGCATTTATGTTTTCTGATACCTGTACTGCTTAGTTTAAGATTAATTTGACAGCAAAACAAAGAATGGCCATGTTTCATTTTGCATGTAGACAAGAACTTTCACAACAATCTCATACACATGTTGGCTTAGAAAAATTTGTGCATATTGCAGTTTCCATGCTCTGTGTAATAGAATTTTAAAAAATAAAATAACTATTGTGTGTCACATATGCACATAGTTAAACGGCAGGCAATGTTCATTTTAATATCACTTACACAAAATTGTGCTGGGCAAATGAGACCTGTGATGGAATATGCATCATATGCTGATCATCACCCAATATATATGTTAAACATTTATAGAGTCATAACATCAGATAGCACAGAAACATGTCCATGCCAACCATCAAGTACCTGTCTATACTAACTCCATTTATCATTATTTGGTCTGTAGCTTTCTATGCATTGGCAATTTAAATGCTTGTCGAGATGCATTTTAAATGCTGTGAGAATACCTGCCTCCACCAACCACTTAGACAGTGTGTTCCAGATTCCAACCACCCCCGGGTAAAAAAATTTCTTCCTTAAATTCCCTCTGTACCTCCTCCCCTTACCCTAAACCTATACCCTCTAGTCTGAGATACATATGATGTGTGGAAATGTTTCCTACTATCTACCCTATCTGTGCCTCTTATAATTTTGTTTACCTCTATCAGGCCCACCCTCAGCCTTCACTGCTCCAAAGAAAACAAAACCCAACCTATCCAGTCTTTCCTCAAAACCGAGACACTCTATTGCAGGCAACAACATAGTGAATCTCCTATCCATCCTCTCCAGTGCAATGACATCCCTCCTGTAGTGAGGTGACCAGAACTGTACACAGTATTGCATTTCTGGTCTAACCAATGTTTTATATAAAGTTGTCCCTTAATCTTCCTCCTCTTATGAATTCGCTCATTCCCGCACTGGCAGAAAATAAATCTGACATCAATAAGACTCATGCCATCAACTCATCAGGCTTTCTTTAACAGCACTTCACAAATCTATGACCTTTACCATATAGAAGGACAAAGTCAACAGTTGCATCGGAATGTCCTTCTTCAGAGGTTCCTTCCAAAGCACACACCATCCTGACTTGGAAATACTTTGTAGTTCATTCATTTTCAATGAGACTAAGTCTAGGTGCCCCCTACTTAACAGCAGTGTGAGAAGACTTTCCCTATATGGACTGTAGCATTCAAGAGGGCAACTTCTTAAAAGTGTGGATGGATAATACATATGGGCCTTGGCAGTGATACCTTCAAACTTAAATAAATTAAACAAAATTTGATGACAATAAACATACAAGAAAGATAGATGGACTAAATGTTGATGATTGGTGAGCTGTAGCTCAGATACTGACAAGAGTGGTGAAGGAAAGCACAGTCGTGTAGCAAGAACAAAGTTGTGATGGTCCTATTAATCTTAATGGGAGGGCCTCGGTTAAGAGATCTGTAGATTCCCACCCAACTATTTTTAAAATTGACAACCTTGGAATATGATTAAGTGCTCTAAGAAGCAACAGGAAGCTGCATTCAGAAAATCCAGCAGCTTTAGGGTGCCACTGAAGCATGAAATGGTTGACTGAACTGAACTGGTGGGGATGTTGGTGTGGAATTGGTGGCAGAAGGTTCATTGTCTTCAGGGCTCAAGGCCAAAGTTTACGAAGTTTGCAAAAGTCCACTGGAAATTGTCTGTGAATAATTTTAAATGAAAAACTTAGCGAAGAAGGTCAAATGCTTCAACTGTTCAAGTAAAAGCACAGTATTGAAATTTTACTGGGAAAAGTGTCAAAGCTGTAGAATGTACAGAAAGGTTTTTAATGGTTCTTGTTCATTAACAGGAAAAGGGACAGCCACTTACTTATCAAAAAGTCTATAATTTTCTTTCCCCATGGAACAATTATTCGTGCTGAGGATAGATACATTATTCTGAAAGCGTTGTTAAGATGTCAAGAAACAATTTTACCCACGAAGAAAAGGACTAAATTTTCTACCCATTCATATGTAACGGGTAGAAATTCTTTCAAACGTGGTGCATAATCCTGAATGTTCATGTCATATGCATTAAAATAAAAAAGTTGTCTAATATAACTGAAGTTTCTTCCATCTTTTTTATATCGCTCAAGAATAAGTTTAATGGCAAGAGGGCATGGATTTAAGGTGAGAGGAAGGAGTCTGAAAGGGGATCTGAGGGGTAAGTCTTTTTACACAGAGAGTGGTTGATATCTGGAATGTGCTGCTGGAGGGGGTAGTGGAATCAGATACAATTGCTATGTTTAAAAGGTTTTGAAACAGACACTTAAATAGGTAAGACATGGAAAGATACAGTCCTAACACAGGCAAATAGGGTTAGTGTAGATGGACATGGTGGGCTGAGGGATTCCTTTCTGTGCTGTACGACTCTATGGCTCTATAACATTATAGGGCAGGTTTACCAATCAACCATGGCCTGGAATAACTAGACATTTAGCAGATGGTTCCATAGACTGCTTTCCATAGTTCATGGTTCTGCTCTTCTCAAACTTCCATCTATCTTATTTTTTACATTGCCACTGGATGACCATGAGCAGGACAAGCTGAAGAAAGGTATGAGATGCATTAATTTTACACCAGAACTGTCTGGTAAAAAGGGTAATTGGTTTACTTATATTATTTTAATAAGTTTTATTATTTGCTTAAATTTTTAAGTGCTTTTCTATCTTTTTATTTTAAAAATATCTTTAATTATTTAAATCTACTTGACAATCACAGGCATTCAAAAAGATTCCAAAAGCCTTTAACAGCAGGGTTGAGACCACAGGAAATGCTTGCATTACAGACCCTCCTTGGGGAGTTAGATTGGCCAGCCTTCCACATCCAGGATAGGTTAGTACAAGTAGGCAGGCACAAATTTTGTGGAAGACAAATTTGGGCAGCAGGCTAGATTTAGGACAATCCAGCCCAATTTCCTTCTGAAAACGATTTTGCCAAGTTTATCTAATCTCTGTCAAATGAATACAGAAATAAAAGCAGAAAATGCTGGAAATGCTCAGCAGGTCAGACAGTATCAGTGGAGAAGAAATAGAATTAATGTTTCAGGACAATGGACAAACTGATCTATTTTTATGGAGACACAAGAGACACCAGATGCTGGAATCTGGAGCAACACACAAAGCGCTGGAGGACCTCCATCCTGTCCAGATGAAGAATCTCAATCCGAAACATCGACTGTCCATTTCCCTCCATAGATGTGGCCTGACCCATGAAGTTCCTCTAGTGCTTTGTGTGTTGATCTATTTTTATTTCAGGTTCCCAGCATCTGCAGGGTTTTGATTTTCAAATAAATTCAGCATGTATTGGGGCATTGAGCTATTTAGATCAAATAGTGGTGGGACATAATTATTTACTTTGACATTGCCAGGCTAAAATTGGGTAAATTGTCCGAAGTCCCTATTCTTATCATTTTTTGGTTTGCATTGTACATTCTGTTTTGTACAGAAAGTTTCTTTTATTTCTCATAAAAGAGTAATTTCCAATAAAGACAGGACTTGGTATGAAGGCTCAATGATAGATCAGACATGTAAGCAGAGAGATTCAGCCACATGTACAATTCCGCATTGACGTGAATCATACAAAGGGATCAATAGGAACAATGAATCCTAGCCCCAAAGGTGATGTGAAGAGAGCAGGTGATTCTTTCTCAGACCATCAATACACCTTTGGCCACTTTACTTCACAACTAATACTCACCATGGTATCAATGCACCAGCTGGGCAAAACTGCCTGGATATGTTTCAGATTCAGATTAGTTTATTGCCATATGCACCCAGGGTGTAACAAAATCCCTTGCCCACGTAAAGCTCACAGAGTAAACAGTATACATGGTAATGATAAACACAACAATACATACAGAGACGAGTGTAAGACAACAGAATGGTGTGAAGTATGGTAATGGAAACTGAAGTAGTGCAAAAGAAACGCTGAAGTTACAATTACAGAAGAGGTAGAACTAAGGGTTTGAGAATGTGGCAGCACCACTGGGAAGGGGATGTGAAAGAGGTGATTGGTTCAGAAGATTAATGCACTGGGGAAGAAGCTGTTCTTGAGTCTGGTTGTCTGGACTTTCAAGCAGCTGTATCTTCAGGAAGGTAGAAGTGTTTTGCAGTGTATTGTACATTCAAGGCACTGTATAAATGAAAGTTGTTCATGTTGCTCTACTTTCTCTTTTCTCATCAGTTTGCCATTTTCTGGGATTTGGAACCAAAGGAAATGTGATCATCACACATGTAAAGGAAATAAAAGCCAATAAATCTAATTATTTATCTTAAGCATAAGCAGAATGCAGAATATTGAAACCGTTGGATACTCAGTGGATTTCTTTTAATGAGTGATGCTTCTAGAACTAAAATGCAGTAAAGCCAATTTTAGATGATGAGGTCTTCCTTAAGAGAGGCAAAATAGTGCCTCTCCTGCTGTTTCCAATTTTGTATCTCTGACAGTTATGTTTTATATGTAGTTTTCAAGCAAGTAAACACGCAGCTTTGATGCTAATCCATGCTTTTGAACATCATCAATGTTGTATTCTGAATAGCCAATAGCTGTATGAGGTTTTCAACACTCTTCCAATAGGATTTTCTAGGATTAAATCCTGGAATTCCCTACCCAACAACACTGTAGGAGTACCTACATCAGAAGAATTGATTTTTAAAAATGTATTATTTGGAACTGGTTCCCACAGGAAAGGCCAACATTTATTGCATATCCCTAATTGCCCCTGAGAAAGTGGTGGTGAGCCCCTTTGACCTTGTACAATTTTTCTGGTGTAGGTACTCCCACTGAGCTGTGGAGGGGGAAATTCCTGGAATTTGACCCTTCAATGAAGGACTGCTGATACATTTCCAGATCAGAATGGTGTGTTACTGGGAGGTGACCCTATGTGTGTTATTATTTCCATGTGCCTGCTGCTCTTGTTTGTTCCAGCAATAGTGATGCCAAGTTTGGGATGTGCTGTCAAGTGTGGCCTAGGCTAGTAGCTGCATTGCATTTTGCACTTCAGCCACTGTATACTGGGGTGGAGAGAGTGAATACTTAGGATGGTTGATGGAGTGCCCGTCAATTGGGCTGCTTTGTTCTGGATGGTGTCGAGCTCCTTGAAGTATTGTTCGGGCTGCACTCATCCAGGCAAATACCCAGTTACAATAAAGAAGGTGTCCATTCAGTCTCTGCTGCTCTGAGAGCATCCCTATCAATCCCATTCTTCTACTTATTTCTCTGTAGCATTCTCACAAGCCCATCAACTCCCCCCTGAGATAACAACAGAAATTGCTGGAAACACTCAACAGGTCAGACAGTATCTATGGAAGGAGAAACAGAGTTAATGTTTTAGGATAAAGACAAAGATTTTCAAGCACTTTTGTTTTTATTTCAGAATTCCTGCTCCTGTAGTTTTTTTTTTGATTTTCATCAACTATCCCAATTCTCCTGCCTCTCACTCCACACTATGGGTAAATTACAGTAGCCAAGAATTTACCAACCAACATAGAACTAAGGACATAGAGAACATAGAACACTACAGCACAGTACAGGTCCTTCGGCCCACAATGTTGTGCCGACATTTTATCCTGCTCTAAGATC
>JARFYF010000104.1:63053774-63064313 GCA_030265395.1 Rhina ancylostomus
TTATCCGACATATAACCTTCATTTTTTAATGAATACCCTTTCATCTTAAATGGCAGTATTTTAAAAAGTCCTGGTAAATATGGACAATTTTTCATCAAATCATTCATTATCTTTTTCAAACAATGGACTAAACGGACCTGAATACTGATTGAAGAAGATAATCTGCAAAGTGATTCTGCTGCATACAATATGCACTGAAGCAGCTTCATAAAAAACAGTAAGTGTCTCAGTATCTTCTTTTGTTTCTGACTAGGATACTGGGGATTGCTGGTAATTTAAATTAACAAAGTCCTTTATTGGATAAAAGACCTTGGGGAGAGATATACAGATAGAGTGGATTTCAGCAAGCTCTGTACCAGCTAGGTACCAACAATGTTGTATAATGCAATTCTTAAAGTAGTTTAAGTCAATATTACATACACTCTTTACTAATGAAAGAGAATGAAAAAGTCACATCCAAATCAGCACATACAATGGTCACATCCAAAAGGTCACATCCAATCCAGTCAGCACAGACCTTTGCAGATCCCTGGGCCAACAGACTGCCTTTCCAAATCAGATCCTATGCCACCCCCATACGCAGAGAACTTTGTTTTCAGCCACTCATGTTGCTGCCCACGATACTTGCAACATCTGGGGCTGTACTTGTTCTGCCTTTTGTCTTGCATTCCACCACATATACTTCCTGCCATCCAACATACTTCCTGCCATCCAACATATCCATGGCTCTGCATAAATTTGTAGCTTTGCATGTCCATCTTCTTTTCTAATTTTGTTCACTGATGAGCAAGTTCTTCAGATCTGCAGTTCCCAGTAACTGTCTCCATTTCCATTAAGGAAATACTAAAGATTCTCCCTGCTCCTGCTTGCAAGAAAGGAACTAGTAATAACTGAACAAAATTCAAAACAAAAACACAGATGCTAGAAATCCAAAAATACAAACAGAAATACTGGAAATACTCAGGAGGTCAGGAAACATCTGTGGATAGAGAAGGTTCACTAACCTGAGACATCAACTCTGTTTTTCTGTCCACAGATGCTGCCTGACCTGCTGACTGCTTCCAGCATTACCTCTTTTTATATTTCATTCCTAAATTGCAAAGTGTTTGTAAAGCATCCAGCGATTCTCTTGGCTCTCATCTGAGGGCTTTATGGATTGGTACAATTCTGTCCCCATAGTATCACTGAGATGCAATCATATCTTTACTTTTATCTGGTCTGCTTTATCTGACATAGCCAGTTCAATATAAAATGTAAACTCTTTCCACCATTGTCTCCATTCTACAGGTGACTTGTCTGGAAATCCAGCCTGGGCATCTTTACTTTTTCCTTGTGTATTATCTCTACTGATTCGCACAGCTCGGTGGTGGTCAGTACATACCCATGTGCTGTCTCAGTTGGGAACGACAATACCCAAAATTCCATATTCACATGCAGGTACAGCATCCATATTTCATAGTTTCAAAACCAGCGCTTGTAACACAGTGCTTCTGTATCTTCTCTCCTTCACACTAAGGTATTGGAGAAAAGCCAGCAACTTAAACTAAACAAAATAACATGGAGAAGCAAGCAGCATTTCCAATATGTGTCTAGTTGACAGTTACAGCAAGTTCTACACAAACAGTGTAAAAACAAGACATTGATCTGTTGGTCACGTGCTTCAATTCTTAAAGATACCAAGTAATATTAAGTGTGTTAGCAGGGTACTCCATATACAGGAAATCCTTAACTTTTACATTTTTAACATTTATGGTTTATTGAATTCACGATGAGACCATTGGTGGTTTCCCTGGTGAGGCTGCTGTGTGACCACAGCACGGCAGAAGAAATTGTGCAAGCAGCATCCAGCATTACTCAGCATCTACCTGTCATGATTCTGAGTACTGGCCCTCGATTTGGCTCTTTAGATGCCTTGTTGCACATGGATTCCATGCTGGACTGATTGTATAATGACACACACCTGAGCCCCATCAGGGGCCTAGCATAAGTACCTGGGTTTCTCTAGCACTAATTGTCAGAGTATTGGTCAACCTTTGGCTCCTGGCTGCTTAGAGTGCTCTACTCTGGAGCAATTCTGTGTTCTCTATTCCCATTTGAAGATTCAGTTCATGTTGGGATTCCTACTCAGATCTCTGAGGCAAGATTCCTCCCAGCTGCTGTTGGTGTTTGGTCCTGAGGAAGTATCCTGACTCCAATCCTGTACCAGTGTGCTGCATTTGGGTTCTCTGAGAGCTTTCTCTTTGCTCAACATTGTGACACTATTTTTGAAATTTAAACAATCTGGCTGCATTATGGGCATTCGGAGTGTGCACTCACCTATTACAGAGCCTCCCATGGCAACCTCCTGCCAAATGTGGCCAGGGAGGGTCTTTGTGGCATAAAGAACACATCTCTCAATGTCAGCTTTCTCCACCCTCTGACAAGTCCCTCTGACGCCACACTGGGATCACTGTCCCACTTATTGCAATATGCATTCATTTACCTGACATCATTTATACGGCAGGACAGAGGGCAAATCAGGAGCAGATCATTTGTCTGTTGTGATGGGAAATCTAATGAAATGTTGGCCTTAATTGATACAAATACACTTATCTGTGTTACATTCACCCAGTGCTTCAGTTTAATGTTATTATTAAAGACTTTAAGAATATATTTAAATCATATTTTCTCATTTTTGAGCTTTTATATCACCTTTTATGGTGGAGGCATGTGTCTAGACCAAAGGTTTCCTTTTGTGGAATGCTCATAATTAGAGCCACAGAAGAATTATTAATTTGAAGATCTTTTTCATTACCTGAATCCTGTAACAGAAAAATAATTGGTGTTGAGGACTTAAATACTGCTTGTTTACTTCATCATTGGCTCAATGTGGCATCTTGCAAGACAAGCTCTCCAAAATCCCAACCAAGAGAAGAAATAGTGCAAGGATATTCAAATACCATTGCTGGTGTAAATCCTGCAAATTTGGCACTTTGGAGCCAAAATGAAGTTTCCTTACCATGTTTGAATAATTTAGTTCAATACATCCTTTATGCACCTATTTTTTCATACAATACACCACCATTGCACACTTGTTTCCCTGTTGCTTTCTGCCAATAAAATGTCACAAGTGCTTTAATCTCATGAGACATTGACCAGCATGTGAAATACATAGCATTATCTTACTTGATCATGTAGATATGCCAATTGAAATCAATGTAATCTTGCATAATACCATGACATTACAGAAAAAGACTCAAAGCTGTTGAGCTGAGCACTTAACTATTTCATCTACATATTTTCAATATACAGTAATGCTCAATATTTTTGTTTTGTTTTTTGTGAATTATTTCTTTCCAAGTCCCTGCAGTGTCATTCACTGGCCAAGACCTCAGAAAAATAGGGCTCCATTTTCCACCTGCTGTCATTCCTTATAAATGGGTAGTGGGGCAAGAAGCATATGAACCTCCAATCTACAGTACTAATGCACAAAGAGTATGTGTTCACCGACACTATGCATTATGTGGCTGCAATCCCCTTTGTCCTTTGCCTTGTATTGCAGTCTGGTTGCTCAGACCAGTTGACTCATGATTCCTTCTAGGAACCAATATTTACAGGTGAGACTAAAGTCTCCAAGAAGGAGACTATTAAAATCCTTGAGCAGTATTGCCAATGGCTAGTCTTGTCTGGTGTCATCTTCCAATAAAACCCAGGGAGCTAATGTTAATTGTTAGGTGCATGATGAAATAGGGGTATTATAAGAGGCCATCATTATATAAGGATCTTCAGCATGATGTACGAAAGGACATTGACGACATAAATTAAATGTGTGGGATTGAGCAATTAGGGCAAACTGATTTTGTCAGCACAGCTCACTATAGAGGACTTTCTCAGGAAATCCATGTTTCCCTCATAGAAAATTAATCAAGCCATGACCAGTATTGATATACATCAACTATCATTGCAAAATCACCAAAGACTGAAGTAGAATGGAGATGTCAAATAGGATTATGTTTTTACTGGGTTATACAAATACCCACACACTAATTCTGACCCTTGTACATGTCCTGAACGACCTCTTATGTTCTGCAAAGTATTCCCTAAATTTTCAACCCAGCAAGTGGAAGGTTGCATAATATTACATAAGAAATAGCAGTAATAAGCCATTGGTTTCTCATGTTCCTTTCAATAAGATCATGGCTGATCAATTTTTTACCTCAGCACCACTTTCATGTGCTATATCTAAAGACTTTGATTTTAATATCCAGAGATCTATTGATCTCTGATGTAATTTCAGATGGGTTCCCCTGTTCAATTGTAAGGTCAAAAATTTCTAATAGACCTGAAGAAAAGTGAAAAGGAACAATGTGTTACAGTGTGAAGAGAGAGCGCCTTTCTTTCGTCCTTTCTTCCAAGCAACCAAAAAAACTCTTGGGGAATTCCAGAGGTGATACTGTGTGAGATGTACAAGTAACCGTTGCTGAACAATCCTGAAAGTTTTGATTACCATGGCAAACACTGATCTAATAATGCAGCCTAGTTCAAGATTTGTCTACAAACCTGCTCCCGGCTGCAAAACATTTCCCTTGACAGTAAAAAGTCTATGAGGAGATACTGGAAGGCCTGGACCACTCTCATATCTCGGGACCCACTTCACTGTGAGGGCAGATATTGATGAAGAAATTTACTGTTGCCTACAACGCACCATCCCAGCCCTTGACTGTCCGTGGTGAAGTGTGTCCAAAGACCTTAGATCCAGCACAAAGCTTATAGTCTATGCACCAATAGTGACCCCAGTCATGCATGCTTCAGCATTATGGACTACCAACAATAGTCACCTCAAAGCTCAGGAGATGTTCAACAATGCTTTTCACAAAATCCTATAGATCCACTGGCAGGATGAGTACAGCAATGTCAGTGTCCTCAACAGTCCAACATCCCCAGCACTGAGTCTCTAATTAAGCTCAGTTAGCTCCCTTGGGAAGGTTTCCTCATTGCCATCTTGACATCTGACTCTTGCAACAGAACAGACATTCTATTAGGATTAGGGTAGTAGTACAAAAGATAAGTGGATAACTCTTTTAAAAGAGCTGGAACTGTGCCAAATTTTTCCATGACATTCTAGGACCCTATGAAGAAAATATTTGCATTTATCTAGTACCTTCCAAAATTTTCAGTATATCCTGAAGCACTTGGCAGTCATTGAAGTATTTTTGAAACAGCCAACTTAGGGAATTCTATGTGTTCAGTTCACCATAGCAATCTGATTGGTGTTAATTACTTTAAGATCTAATAGTGGTTGTTAAGTATATTGTTTTCCTTCTTTAGAAGTTCCATCCATTCTAATGTCCAGTGGGCATTATTGGGACAATGAATGACCAATGGATACTGAACGACAGAACCATTAAATACAGATCTTAATACTGTCAACCATAAGCCTTCAATTTGCTTTTGATAATTGTTAATTAAAACCTGTTAGTTTTGGTTAACCAAGAATTAATTCTTTAATCTATTAATAATGAGAAGAAAGTATCTGACCTGAATCATGTGTCAGAACAGATGCAGACAATCTCTACTAACTGAGAGTATAGATACCCCACTGGGAGTTTAGGAGCTGGGGATTGTCCTACAGTTTTAGTGTGGCACTTCTTACTTCACTTCAAGTTAACTTTATTTAAATATTAAAGGCTAGCAAGTGGCAAATTTTAGTAGTGAAGGAAGTTGGTCCAGTGCTTTGAGTTTTAATTATTCATGGCCACAGCAGATGAATGGTTGGTTATAACACATGGTGGAATAGTTACTGGCGAGGATCCTTCATGCATTTAAACAATAATTGATGGCCAGAAAATATGGCAAATGTGATGCAAAATCACATTGCATTTGCCAACTGTTCAATTAACATCATAATTAACATGATATTTAATATATATGAATGTAGTCATTAAAACATCAGTTTAAAAGACATGTAAACTAAGTTTCTAAACAATGTGGCTTTGTTATAATAGAAATCATTTATTTTACAGCTTGGCACATAATCTACATATTTGTTAATTAAATTATTCTTTTCTAAATTCACAGAGCAGTAACCTTTCCACCTTCACTTTTCCACTCAGCTCACATTTCAGCACATAAAGTAGCCTAATGTACAGAGAAGCACTTATAACTGACAAATAAAATGCCTTGATGCACTTGATTTGTAGTGGGTGCACAGCAGGAGCCAGCCTCGGACTGCTGCACATTAGTATTTTGTCTAGCTGCAGTGTGTGCACTCTGCCAAGAAACAACATGTTTTCAATGCAGCGATGATCATCAAGTTACCAGTACTGGGATGAGAAACAACCTGTCATTCCCATATGCATTAAATATATAACAAAGGGAGGCTATGTTCAAATGAAATTCACCATAAACCTCTGCACAGAGAAGTATTTTAATTGATCTTCTTATGGCTTGGCAGCTATTATCATTTCATGATTTGATGTCGATCACAATGGCCGAAGCACATGAGAATGCCTGTTAACCTCTTGACCCCAGCAATTTAGCTTATGTCACAGGGGTAGCAAATGCAGAGCAGAAGGCAGTCAAAGTTGTAAGAGTGTTAAAGTGGAACTCTGGGATATAACAGAAAGCGGAAGATGTCCTAAGGGAGCAATTCTTCTCTTCAGAGTCCTGTGAACTGCTTTTTAGTATCAGGTGCATCATCTTGAGAAACCATCTTGAGTTCCAAGTAGAATCAGTTTAATGCTCGTCTCACATAAAAGTAGTAAAGCCAGGTGGCGAGTAAATATACGAGTGTGTTGTGTGGAACTAAAGAGGTCTGCATGTTTCTAGGAGCTCAGTTTTGTTTAAGCTTAACTTGCTATTTGACACATCTCAAACATTTCTTGAAATGCCAATAATAGGGATATTCTGTTTAGTTACTTTAGGGCCCTTTCATGCATCTGTTCTATGTGAATGGAGTTGCTGTCAATGTAAAGGACTGCAGATAGAAGAATTATGTTATTCTGGCTTTCCACAACACGCACAACCCAAACAAAAAATGCCATTGCTGAGAAATAGATTCCCCAGATAGTTTTGAGAGCAGAAATCTGTTTGCTATTTTTGAGCGTCCCAGAGAATGATATTTAATAACATTATTTACAGGGTATCACACAAGTGCAGGGAAGTCACAGGAATTCCTACACAGGTGTGAAAAGGCCATAACATAAATATGCCACAACTTTCAAGTAAATTATGACAGTACAGAATGTACTCTCATAACGTATTGCCAATGGCGTGTGAGTTCTAACCTCTCTCAAGCACTTCCTGGAATGTGCCTGGAAGATTGCACTGTTCCACGAGAAGGTATTTTAAGCAGTGAACAGCAAAATTATCATGTCCATGGAGCAAAGTATGGAATATTACAAAGAGGGGGTGAGGAAAATTTAAACCTTTCTTCACATACATACGCAATAGGTTAGAAGCAACTGGTAGAGCTGCTGCCTCACAGCACTGGGGACCCGGATTCAATCTTGACCTCCGGCACTGTCCATGTAGAGTTCACATGTTCTCCAATTGGTCCAGTTTCTTCCCACATGCAAAAAACAGGCAGGTTGGGAGGTTAATTGGCTTATGTAAATTGCCCCTTGTGTGTCAATAAATCTAGGGGTTGGTGGGGTGTTGGGAATAAGATAAAATAAGTTAGGAGATAGGATTACTGTAAAAATGGGTGCTTGATGGTCAACATGGACTCAGTGGAACAAAGGGCCTATTTCCATGCTGTATCTCTCTATGACTCTACAACTCTTTCTGAAATCTTTGTGTGGCTCTTCAATGAGATGAATGATTGCCAGCCAAGCAAGGGCTATGTGTGTGGGTATCCGATTGTTATGGAATATCTTTGAATTTCAGATGGAAGGAATTATCCAGGTCTCATCTAGCATGGCACCAGCTCCAGGGAACTGAATGTTGTGCAGTTCCAGTCTTTTACCCACTGTTCTCATTTGAACTTGTGGTTACTTTATATCAGGAAGAACAAGTGTTTCTTTAAGATGTAGATCAGGATGAATTTATTCTCTTGGAGCGCTGCGAATTTTAGGAATTTTCGATTCCAGACAGCAGTGTGGTTGGCGTCATTGAATACATTCAGAGCAGAGTCTCGCAAATATTTAAATTACAAAGAAGTCAAAGGGTATGAGGAGAAATTGAAAAAACAGTGTTGAGGCCAAGATTAGATTAGCTGTGATCTTAATGAATGACTCAAGGGGCTGATTGACCTACTCCTGCTCCTCTTTCTATGTAAATTGGTAAATTTGTTTATTATTGTCATGCGTACTGAGGTACAGTGAAAAACTTTGTTTTGCATGCCATCCATACAAATCATTTCATCACATCAGTACATTGAGGTAGAACAAGTGAAAAGCAATAACAGAATGCAGAATAAAGTGTTGCAGATTACCGAGGAAGTACTGTGCAAGCAGACAATGACAAGGCCATGACGAGGTAGATCGTGAGGTCAAGAATCCATTTTATCTTACTAGGGGACCATTCAACAGTCTTATAACAGCAGGATAGGAGCTGTCCTTGAGCCTGATGGTACGTGCTTTGAGGCTTTTATGTCTCCTGCCTGATGGGAGGGGGGAGAAGAGAGAAAGTCCAGGTTTGGTGGGTTCTTTGCATATGTTGGCTGCTTTATCAGTCTTTATTGGTGGTATCATGTGTTGCCAATATTGCACAAGTGAATCTGACTAAGGATTTGCCTGGGCCTTCTTCCAGTTTAATTTTTTTTAGAATTTGTTTTCTCCCTTCCTGCGAGACATATGAGCTACGCAAATCATTCTTTAAAATTCTCTGGGCAGTCTTTTCACCTACATCAACACGTAATTGTCCAGCAGGACCACAATCCTAAGAGTTGGCTGCAGCTACAATAATGAGATTGCAGATGCTGTTAAGAGAGTCATTGGTGATCCCTAATGAATGGAATTGCATTTACTTCTCACATCTGATTTTCCCACAACCATGCTGTTTTTATCAACCATGTGTGGATCATCCAAGATCAGATACACTCTGTTTTCAGACAGTTTTGATGTCAATGAGACAAACTTGTCAGCCATGCTAAAATACTTATAATAAAATGCCTGAGATCAGTTCATTCCTCTCAAAGGATTTTAAGTTCTTCAGAGATTGATCAAAATGCATTTCTTACATTTATCAGCATGTAATTATAATAGAATGTATTTGGCAGAGGGGAAAACAATTACCATCCACACTCTACTTCCTTACTTTAACTTTTACATTCTGCTCTGATTATATTTCCACCATTTTTAAGGTGAGGTTCTAAATTTAACCATATACATTCCTTCTTTTGTGTATAGTTCTATAAAAGGATACAGCAGGATATAGATAAGATGCAGATATGGCAGAGAAGCAGCACATATAATTTAATCTGGGCAAGTGTGAGGTGTTGCACTTTGGGAGATCAAATAAAAGGGAAAGGATGCAGTAAATGGCAGAACCCGTAGGAGCATTGATGTACAGGGGAATCTTTGGGTGCAAGTCCATAGCTCCCTGAAAGTGGCAACACAAGTAGATAGGGTGGTAAAAAAGGTGTATGGCATTCTTGCTTTCATTGGATGGGGCGTTGAGTATAAGAGTCATAAAGTTATGTTGAAGCTGTGTAAAAGTTTGGTTAGGCCACGTTTGGAGTATCGTGTGCTGTTTTGGTTGCCCCATTACAGGAAGGATGTGGAGGCTTTGGAGAGAGTGCCTGTATTAGAGAGTATTAGCTATAAAGAGAAGTTGGACAAACTTGGAGAATTAAAGTGAGAGGCAACTGGAAGGGTGATCCTTCAGAATGAAAAAGGGAGTCCTTATCTTGATATGAGAAATAAAAAGGTACATGTATAGACATAGGAAAGTGATGTTTCGCTCCCTGAAGTTATGTTATCTTCTACATCTACATGCAGAGCTTATGGACGTGTATAGAGGATTGAACCTGTTTCCAACAGGCTCCTATATAGGGGTTACTGTGCTTTGAAGAATAAGCTATGGAATACCCATCTCATGGAGAAATACCACAGCCTAGACACTTATTCCACTGTATTGCATTTTTGAACAATATGTGATTGAATTTCAACGATTTTGTGCAGTCTACGAAATTCAGCTTGGTATCTCTGTGCACATTATGTGTTAATCATATTAATGTATGCAAGATGTTTGGCAAATAGAACATGCACATTTCTCAGGCAGTGCTCATTTAGAGCATTAGCAGCTGAAATTTGGTCACTCTTTTTGTTTTAGAAACATGGTGAGACATGCACAAAAAAAACAAATTTTCATCGCTCTCCATTCACTGCAGCTGGGGTTTCAAAGTTCGACCTAGCCAGTTCACTTGTTTCATGTGGTATTGACTGTCTTCAGTAAAGGATATTTTGTTGATAGCTTAATCTCAAAGCTGTCTTATCAAACAGCAACATTCAGACCTAAAGGCATTACACCTCTCCATTTCCAATGAAAGGTCATTGACCTGAAACATTAACTCTGTTTTTCTCTACACAGATGCTGCCTGACCTGCTGAGTGTTTCC
>JARFYF010000104.1:63101995-63123524 GCA_030265395.1 Rhina ancylostomus
TTTCGTCTTATCCATACACTTCCCCCCCCCCCCCCCCATGCAACATAAAACTAACTTGTTTTCTCTCTTTCCCAGGCTAACTAAGGGCCTTGTACCTGAAACATTAACTTTGTACCTCTTTCCACAGATGCTGCCTGACCTGCTGAGTGTTTCCAGCATTTTCTCTTTTATTTCAGACTCTCAGCATCTGCAGTTTTTTGATTTTCATCCAGTGCAGACGTGTCAGAAATGCAGGCAGGAAGAATTGAAACTAATTGGTAATGCAGGATGCATGTGTGAAAATGAGATGGATCATGGAATTGGCATTTGTAAAATAAATCCAGTACTTTGTCTAATGCTGCCATGTGCTTTTTATTATTGACAACATATGGTGCATCAGTTTTATTGATGAGGAAACAGTTTTAACTGTAAGGAAATTGTTTCTCAAATTTCACAAAAGTATCTCTGCACATTTCACAAATAAATCTCAGCCACAAAAGGCAGGGCAGTGAAGCATCTTGGAGATCCAACGCACTGAGCCACAAAGTAGTCAGCTGCAAATCAGATGGAAGTCCACAGGTAGTGGATTTACTATCTTCTGTGTGTTGTTGTACAAAGATCAGTGGCAGTCAGGCATTTCCTCAAAGGGAGGGGGTAACATCTGCACAAAAGGTATTCTGGTTTGCGCGTGTGCACTTTCTAGTGGTTAGATGGAGAGTTCCACTTCACAGATTGAGGAAAGTGCACTGTATGATGATTTACCGGGAGAGAGGAATGGGGAAGATGATAAGAAGCAAGAAAGAAAACTGCCTTATTAGGAAAAAAAAACTGAAGCAAGATTTACAAAACTTTCCTTCAGTTTTACTGGACTTGTTTACCACCTTATTCCATGCAGAGGACTTCAATAGAGCTTATTGAAAGAATTTTTTGACTGACTAGAAGACTGTCAATTTAAATCTAGAGATTAAAGTAAAGGATATTAGGCTAGAACTGTACAAAAATGGGTGGACCCAGGGAAAGAATTAAGATGAAAGGATAAAAGATTCATGGGAGTTAATGTTAGCTGATCAGCTGGGAAAGCCACAATATTGAGTGAATTGCTCACTTTATACTCTGTCTAATGTTAACCTGCACTGACTTCAAGGGTGAGTGAAATTGGGCAGAGTGTAAAACCAGCGTATCATCTTAATCCCATCAGTTTTTTACCAGATGGCTTAAGTTAAATTTGCCCCCCAAAGTCCTTGCAAGCATGTAAGTTCCTTTGTTTTTACATTTGGCAGAGCTGGGCAGATAGTAAGTGAAAATTTTCCCTCATGCACAGTTCCCTGTTACCATCACAATTCTTGCTATTGAGATAGCTTGTCGATTCACAATTCTCTCACTGGGCTGCTGGCACCCTCTTCAAAGACAACAGAAATGTTAATAGTTTTCCTAAACCCTCATGGGATAAAATTTGCTCTGTGCACCATATGCAACAGTTTTGGAAAATCACTCTTTATAAATGGGGTTACAATTTTGCTACATAGTACATAGAGGAAAGTTACCCCCTATTACTAACTCCCAAAGAGGCTGTTTGGTTTTTGGTTTCATTCATACCTAGTCACAGTAATTAATTTTTGGCCACACCCTTTTTGCATTAATCAACCAAGCAGGAAGAAACCATGTCTCATCTATCGTTACCATCTTCATTGTATTCCTATTATTAAGGGAAAGCAATCTATGGGACTTTTCATGGGAGAAGTAGATGTTATATTGCTTTATAAATGATCCTTTTTTTAATTACCAGTGTAGCGGTTAGCATAACGCTATTACAGCACCAGCGACCAGGGTTCAATTCCCGCTACTGTCTGTAAGGAGTTTGTACGCTCTCCCTGTATCTGCATGGGTTTCCTCTGGGTGCTCCGTTTTCCTACTACATTCCAAAAGCATACAGGCTAGGAAATTGTGGGCATGCTATTTTGGTGCTGGAAGAGTGCCAACGCTTGCGGGCTGCCCTCAGAACATTCTATGCAAAAGATGCATTTCACTGTGTGTTTCGATGCACATGTGACTAATAAAGATATCGTATCTTTATCTTATCCTTAAAACTGTTAAGTCACACCCAGTTATAACTCAGTTCCTCAGGAAACAGCAGCAGGACTACCATGCAATGCAAAATGAAACATCTTGATTTTCATTAACAATGCCATGACTGAAAGGTGAAACATTGAAGATAATGGAGTTTCCTTCAGAATGTCAGATATTAATCACAGCAGTATTTTTCTGAATATTAAAATCGAGCACAACTGAAAATGAATAAAGAATGATTTAACGGACACTAATTCTCTCTAATAATTACATCCATAATCTAACCACTAGATGTAGTCAGATTGGCCAGATTCACACTTTGGTAACACTAGGTTTTTTATTTGTCCATTTCCTTGGTGTGTGTCAGATTTGCACTGGACCAATTATATGAAGGAAAGCAAAGATAATATGGAGTATTCAAAAGCACATCTGGTTAGCTAAAGCTTTGCTGCCAGGCATTTTAATTCAGCTGGAATATTTGTAAAATAAACTTTGTCTGAGTTTTACTATTGTCATTTGGCTTTAGCTTCTGTGACCCTTCAGCTGTTAAATTTGGCTCCAAATGTTTGTAACTTTATTTTCAACAGTTGCATTTTCTACTAATTTTCTCCACTTTGCTGTGTGCCTAAAAATTTGGTTTAAATTTTACGGTCATCTTTTTCTTTTGTCCTGCTTACAGCTGCAACCTGGTAAGAAAATAAGTCCCCTCCCTCTTTTCAATGAACAGGACTTTAAGGAGAAAAGGATAAGAGGGGCATTTCATCATTAGCCTTGTAAAGCCACAGAATACAGTCGCAAACTTAACACTATAAAAATAATCCAGTGCACTTTCTGGAGAAAAACCATTGACGGGACATGTACTGCGAAGGAAAGTTATAGGACAGCAGAGGCTTTAGCCGAACCATCGCTGAATTCCCATGAAATTTGTAAATATTTCTTTCATTTGTTCTCCATCTCCAATTAGTTGCGGTCAGGCTGATCAAAGGCCGAGGGGGCCAGTTGCATGTGAACCAGCATCCCTCATCGTGACATCCGCAAAGCAGAATGAAATATGAAAGATCAAGTTTCTGCGGATGTATGAACTTGTAAAAATCTGAAAGAATAGGAGGTTTTTCACACTGAGTAATGTGAAACATTTGGTGGGGATTCTAAAGTGCAGAAGAGGAAAACTAAGGTCCAGATCCGACAAACAGTAAGACAGAAGTAGGCAGAAGCTAAAATAACAGCTAGTACCACTTCTCTTGAGGTAAAGTTTATTAAGACTTCAGCCACACTGTAAAGGAAAATACAAATCTCTCCTGGGAGTATCTGCAGCAAACTCATTGGGATGGTAAACATCTCAGTGAAAAAACAAAAACATATCTTTTCATTTCTTTGTTTTTCCTAATTCACTCAAAGGCTTTTGACTGAAAGCAGACTAAAGAGGGGATCTGCTTTTGTTGCAAACTGTGTCCGCAGAGACAGGTGTTGCAGATAATTAGTCAAGTAGCCCAAAGCCTACAGCCCTTAAAAACAGCCTACGTAAATAAATAACCTCAAGTGAAACCAGAAGGATACATCACACAAAATCTTACAGACCATGTAACACAAGCCTGGAACCCTTTATCTCTTTTGCAGACCACTGTTCAAGAGTGCGAAGTGCCATCAGGGACAGAGCTTTCTGAGCAAAGCGGTGTTTTTAATTGCTTCCTATGTCTTTCCCAGCTGTCACTTTTTAAGTGGGGTCAGAGGCTGGCACTGATTCTGCTTAAGGTACTTGCAGAACTTCTTCGTCTTGCTGGGAGTGCCATTGCTTCCTTCCAACACAAGTTAACAGGTACTCCTTCCCGAAGTTATTCTACAATACTGATTCAGTTGCAGAACTCATTCCAATCAAAACAGTTTTGTGTGTACATTAATTTTAGTTACACTGTTTATAGCCATTTAATATCTGAAGTTGCTTTATTTTTACAAAGATGTAGTTGGCCAAAAATAAGGGTAATTTCATATGGCAAGGAACTTGCATGTTTATGTTTCTACCAGCAATGTAACATTGCCCAAGCCACTGTTTGCAACCACCTCTTTCCAGTGTGGATTCTCAGACAGTAGTAACAGTGCTTAGTTTTTATTGTCTGTTTGCTGCTAGAGTAGCATTAGCACAACAGAGAGGTGTAATGTAAAGCTTCTAGTAACAACTAGTTGTTTAACCAGTTTGCATTAATTCCAAAACATCATTTAATCAGTTATCTATTCACCAAAATTATAAACCAAAAAATTAACATGTATTGAATAATCTGAATATAATCAGGAACAAAAAAATCATCCCTAGCAACTTCAACATTTATTTTTTTATTTAAGTAATTGTTAGAGTCATTGAGAAATACAGCATGGAAAAAGGCCCTTCAACCCCTAGTCAACTCTGACCATTGACCACCCATAAACACTAATCCTACGTTAATCCCATTTTTTATTCTCATCAACTCATCCCAGGTTCTTTTACCCACCCACTAGCGACAATTGACAGTGGCCAATCAGTCTTTGAACCCACATGTTTTTGGGATGTAGGGGGAAACTGGAGCAACTCACATGGTCACAGAGAGATCATACAAACTCCACACAGATAACACCCAAGATCAAGATTGAGGCAGCGGTTCTACTGGCTGCACCACTGTGCCATTTATTAAACATGTGCACATCTCAACATAGTTTCATGACACCCATTGGATTTGCTACTTCATTAAGCTATCGTTACTTATTCTGCCAATACAACTAAGTTTGAACACATAAGCTTAGATGCTATATTGATACTAACAGTTGAGTATGGTTAATGTACTTGCAGCAGATTTTCCTCACTGAATTGCAGTCTCCATAAAGACCAAATCCTACTCCTGCCTTAGTTTATCTGCTGCTGAAACCTTTAGAACTAGAATAAATTTTCCAAACACTCCTCGCCTATCTTCGTTTTATCCTCTGTAGACAAAGCCATCCAAAAGTTCTTTCCGTGATATCACTTAGATGGGTTCACATTCATCTATCTCCCTTGTGTTCACTGACCTACAATCATTCTTGGTTAAGCAATAGCTTGGTTTTAACATTCCTTTCTTCGTTTCAAACCCCTCAGTTGCTCTGTGACTCCACCCCTCCAACCCTACAAGATATCTGCACTCCTCCATTACTGTTTTCTTGGGCATCCTTGATTTTAATCCACCATCGGTGGCCTTGCCTTCAGGTCTTAAGGTCCAAAACTTTCAAATCCTCTCCCTAAACACTTCCATCTCTCTTTCTCTCTATTCTTTTTAAGTGTTCACTAAAAGTTATGTGTTTGACCAAACATCTGGTCATCTGCTGTGGTATCAGTATCAAATTTTGTCCAATGATGTTGGTTTGAAATGCGGAGACACAAGAGACTACAGATGCTGGAATCTGGAACAACAAACAACCTGCTGGAGGAACTCAGCAGGTCGAGCAGCATCTGTGGGGGGGGGGGGGCAAGGAAAGGTTTGAAATACCTCAGACTTTTCAACTACATTAAAGGTGCAATATAATACAAATTTTGTTGTTATTGTTGTTTTATCAGACATTTTAACCATCTAAAATAAATATATTCATGATCCTACTAAAAAACAAACTGGAGAATGTTATCTGAACACAATCTAGAAATTAGACTATACCACCCCTATCTTACAGGCATAATGTGAATGCCTAAGCACATTGTGACTGCTGTCTATTTATGCCAGAGTCTTGCCAGACTCCTACCCCCACCACCATATTTTGAGTTTGTGACATTAGAAGCAAGGAGGGAGGAATTGCAAACACTAGCATTTTACAGTCTTATTATATTGAATGTCACATTGAGTTGAAATCCACTCTCATTTACAACATACTTTGTTTCTTTAATTGATACAATTGGCCACATTGCATTGTGTTCAAAATGATTATTGTTCAAAATCATCCATGTGCTGGAATGAAGCCCACTCTGCAGTGGAACAGCACTTAAAACAAAAAGTCATTTAAGAAGAAATTGAATGAATTAACACACCAGTAACTCAAATAACAGAGCAGCTGCAAAACTGAGAATAAAGAGTTTGGAAGCAAGCTGGTATGTTGGTTTATTCCTTACTTAATAATACATCCTTGAAGAAAATCTTGTCTTCCCAAGAAAAGTATTCTTATTACATGCCTTTAGAGTACAATAGGGCATTTCACAGGCATTGAATTTCTAACTGTATTCAGAAACTAAACTGGTCAATAATTGCAGGTTCTAGCATTACAGCTATAACAGGCTTCGGTAAAGTTACAGTACATGTTATATGAAAGGATCATTTAAAGGAAATAAATCAGAGTGTGGTAAAAGATGAATAAAGGTGTGAAAAGGTGGTTCTCAGAGCATGCAATCAATTTCACTGAAATAAATACTTGTTAACTGAACCTATCGGTTTTCTTTCCAAATTTATTATTGTCATTTTCTCATAGAATTGTATAATCATACAGCAGGAGGACATTTGGCCCATTGTGTTCAATTATTTCCACTGACCTCCTATTTTCTATTCTCCCACAAATTTGTATATTTCAAATATTCCTTTCTAAAAGTTGTCATTGAATTTCTTCCACCCACTTTCAGGCAGATCATTTTGTAATTATTAATTCTGCAGCATAAGAAGAATTTTCCTTTTGCCAATCATGTTAAAATAGCTTCATCTGGTTACCAACCCTCCTGCCAATGAAAACTGCTCCTCCACTCAAATCAAAACCTCACATACATTTCAACATCTTTTTTAAATTTCCCCATAATCCTCTGTACTCTAAGGAGAACAATTCCAGTTTCTCCAGTGCATCCACAAAATTGAAGTTTCTCATCACTGGAATAATTCTAGTAAATAGTCTCTGCTCTTTATCCAAGGCCCTGGCATCTTAAAATGTCACCACATTTGCTCCTTCTATCCTTTAGCCAACTGTGTATCCACCCAGGAACTGCTCCTTTTATTGCCTTCAGAAATTTATTGTGCAGTACTCCATCAAATGGTGAACACATCAATCCTCATGAAACATTACTTCATCCAGGAAATTAGTTAAGTAATTCCATTATTATTTGGTTTTAACAAGTACATGCAAGCTTTCATTCATTATTCCATATTTTTCAAAATGCTAATTAATTTTTCTCAGGACTATTGTTTCTAAACCCTTCCCCATTGCTGACTATGGGTGTATTAGTCTGTAATTCATGTCTCCTTCCTTCGTTGGACAAATTATATCATTTGTGGTTCTCCAACCCACTGGCATTTCTCTTACGTTGAAGGTGAATTGGAGATTTTTGACCAGACCCTCTGGCTTATTTCCCTCAGCCAAAGAAGGTGCACCCTGCTCTGACTAATGTATTTTCTACTTTTGGTGCTGACAATCTTTTTAATTCCTCATCTCTATTTGCTTGTGTCTACTTTCTTACCTACTTTCTCATTTAATGTGCCATGGGCAGCATCCTTTTATTTCTTGTATGTGATTCAGGTTATAAATTTGACATCTCTGCTGAACCCATTTTTGGTCCCTAATGGCATCACATTTAATTTAACTGTTCTTTCACAGTTCAAGTGTTGATAAAGGAGGTTTGGTTTCCCTTTTGCGTTAGCCACTAATCTGAGTTCATTCAAAAGAAAGAATATAGTGGAAGCTGGAAATCTCTAAATGAAATAAAAGAAGTTAAAAAATATTCAAGAGATTAAGCAGCATCTGTCAAGAGAGAAAATGATCACTTTTCATTAAAGCTAATGGAAGATCATCAGTATGAATTATTAGGTCTTATTATTTCACTCTCCATGGATTCTGCCTGTCCTGGTAAGTATTACCTGAATTTTCTGTTTCTTCTTTTGATTTGTCATTCTATTTCTTCTTTAAGCTCTCCTTTGTAATTTTCTGTGTTCTACTTGGTTCTCTACTGAATTATCATAATCTTCCCTCTTCAGTTTAACTTTAGCTTCAATGTCTTTCTTCATCCAGGGAGGTTCAGTTTGGATGAACTTCCTTTCCTCTAATGAGCATTTGTTCTGCTCAGTACCTTATTTAAAATTTATTTTTTTGGTATGTGGGAGTGACTAGACAACCAGCATCCCTCATTGCCTTGGATGATGAGCCACATTCTTCAGTCCTTTGAGTGAAGGTATTCTCATGTTGCTGTTGAACAGGGAGTTCCAGTATTTACATCCTATCACAATGGAGCAACACTGATATTTCCAAATCAGAAATGTGTGTGACTTTGCACAAGACCTGAGGAGTGATGTTTCCATGCTCCCTGAACTAAGCCCTCTTTAAAATATTGAGCTGGATTTTGTTAGATCCAGCCCACTATCCCTGCCCTCCTACGCCAAGATAATCTGGACAGAGAGCCAATCTTGCTGGCCCTCTGCATCATTAAGTCAGGCAGCAGGGTCTAGGTGGTGACTGGCCTCAGGCTTTGACGGGAGATAAAGCTAAAGGCAGTGCTTTGCCTGATGTTAAAGCTGAGAGTGAATTTAGCAGTTTTTAAAAATACCAAACATTCAGAAAACTTGAGGTAAATTAAGAAAGAAAAATTATTAATAAGTTTTAAAAGATAAAAAGAATATAACAAAAACACTTGGATATAATTGAAAAGCTTAACCTAAAAATGTAATTTTTAAAAAACTTACCTTACCTTAACTAATAGACTTAGAATCCCAACTGAGGTTAGATTCTGCACCAAGTCTGAGTTGGCATTGAATTGGAGAGGCAATTCCCCAACATAATGCTGGAGAATCCCAGCAAGAATGCCAGTTGTTGGATCTAATATTGATTCCAGTGACAATGCAGAATAACAGACACAGCTCCATCTGTCACTCAGTAGGTCCTGGACTTCTGCATTCAGCAGTGCATGCCAAGGTTTCAACAGCTGAAATTTAGTAGTTCCAATCAGAATAATTGACTCCAGCCTATTGTATTGGCCATTATTTACTAAAATTGTCATTGGAAGCTTGCTGTGCCAAAATGACTGCTATGTTTTCTACATTACAATAGTGGCTTCAATTCAAAAGTACTTCACTGGCTGTAATATGCTTTAGAAGCTCCAAAGAATTGTGAAAGGTACAAAATAAAGGCTTTCTTTCAATTTCGTTGATTATTTACAGTTATACCCAGTAAACTTTGAATTGTATCCACTTGAACATCTCACTGAAATTAGTCCTTCTGCATGAGAATACTTTCACCCGCATGTTATGCAAGCATTTTTGGAGCTAAATACTGGCACTGAAGTTATTTTTTTACACGTTACTCATTAAACAATCCATTCCATTGCAACTCCTTGTTTAACAGTTTCCCCTTTTTTCTCTGTTTAGGGAACAATTTTCATTCATTAGAGATTCTCAGGTTACTACACATTTTTTCTCCTCAGTATTTATATTATATTACTGCATGTTATGTTATAACACAACATGTTACATTACTGCAGATTCATACTTTTTTTGTGAGACTTACAGCCTGGCTATAAATTTCATTCAAGTTATGAAACTGATTTTCTGTGGATGCTTAATGCAGAAATTATAAATCCTGAATTGCTTAATTTATCATAATTATTACAGGAAAAGATGTCATGACAAGCCAGGTTGTCTAAAAAAAGCAATCATATAGATTTCTTTAACTATTCGGATCGGAAACACCTGAGAATCATTCATAGCAATTAAGGAAAGAAGAAAAATGAGTAATGTATTTAAAAAAATTGAGTTCAACCCTGGGGATACAGACCCTCTTAAACAATAGAGCATCCCACAAAGGGAACCAGAGTGATATAAATGAGTCTGATTACACAGTATATTTAATTAAGAGTGTTGAAGATTGATGTATGTTATATCAGTTGTATACAGTGACTGCTCTGTTGAATGATATGGTGAGTTATTAATGACAATGTGAATTCAGTTTGTTAGTTTTCCTAATATTTTCAAGGATTTTTGAAAATAAAATGCTCATTTCTCCTGCATCGGTGCTGTTTAACTTGGTTTGCTGTGCCTGGTTTGTGATTTTGTGATATCTTAATACTGAAGAAATTAATTCTACAGAAGAGTGGCCTCACATTTCTTTCACCATGCCATTGCTGAGATCATTACCATTATTACAAATGTAAGATAGTGCGCTGTCAGTTATGCATCACAAATTCCAGGCCAACGTCCCCTGTATTCAAGTCTCTGATTACACTCATTGTTTCCATTGGACAGGCCACATCATTTGCATGCTCAGCACTAGACTCTCTGTTCTGAACTCTGTATTCTGAGTTCCCTCAAAGCCACCTGGGACAAAATGCAATATCCTCACTGACTCAAGGGAATCGCTGGCCTATCGAGTCCTCCCCATTCCTGAGGGACTGCCTAAGAAGGAGAAGTACAAGCCAGGTGCCTATAAAAAGTTAAGATGGTGTGCTACATCTTTAGTGTGACAAACTGATTCCAGAGTGACAAAATCATAGAGTCATGGAGCCTTAAAGCACAAAATCAGAATCTTTGGTCCAGCATGTCCATGCCTACCATTTTCCTGTCCCATTTGCCCCCATTCAGTCTGTATCCTCTATGCTTTGCCTATTCAAGGGCCTATCTAAATGTCTCTTAAACATAGTGATTGCATCTTATTCCAGCACCTCCTCTGACAACATGTTGCAGATATCCATCACTCTGTAAAAGAAACTTCTCCCTCAGTCACTTTTAAAACCCCTCTTTGTTTTTGATACCCCAACCATGAGGAAAAGTTTCTGACTATCTACCCTATTTTATATACCTCTATCAGGTCATCCTTCAGTCTTCTTCACTTCAAGGAAAACAAGCCCACCCTATCCAATCATTCCCCAAAATTAAAGTCCTTTAATTCATGCAACATCCTGCTGAATCTCCTTTCCACTCCTTCCATTGCAACCACATCTTCTTAGTGTGGCAACTATGTAACGTGTAGAAATTTATCAATCCCATTTCAACAAAATGGCTGCAAATATGTGGGCATCTCTTTTATATCAACCTCTTGATCTTCAGGTGAAACAACAAGGAGAAAACATTAAACGATCACAATCCTGAGGCAAGACACTGCTTTCTGGGTCTGTTTTCGGGAAAAGAAAGCCCTGATACTTACAGTTTAATATGTTTGCATCCTTGGTCCACTGTGGGAAAACTATTATTCTGAAATCTTATTTGATTCTGGTCAGCAATAAAGTTACTGATTAGTCACTTTTTTGAACATCATACAGGATCAATTCTGAGACATCTAACAACAAAGCCTATTAATTTTATAATAATGTTAATGGACTACGTTAGTTTGGCTAGTGACATGGTACATGCAAACAGGAAAAAAATCATGAATTGGGCTCAGTCCACTTCTGGGTTTACCATCCAATCTGTGGGAGCAGGCAAGATGAAAGCCCACGTGTTGCAATTTTAATCCTAGCATTTAAAGGGCCAATCAAAAGATGAGATAAAATTTGAAAGAAAGAATTAAAGTAGAGGAAGGTAAAGAAAGGATTTCCATCTGGTGCAGGCTTCATCACATTGCTCAGAAGCTTTCCCTGATGGGCTGCAGTGGGAGCCTGTGAAGAGAAAGTCTACCCAATCATTGGAAGGAGGAAGGCACTGCTTACACCAAGGATGTAATTGGAGGTGGCCTAACAGGTTAGTGGCCAGGGCTTCACAGCACATTCATGGATTCAAGTCAGGAAGTGCTTTAATGGCCTAATTAGAATGAGAAGTAGAAGTGAGGAGGGTGCGATAGAGTGGGTACAGTTCCATGTTTACCTGTGTTCATCTGCATCCATCACGGCACTACCTCAGATAATGCTGAAACACTCAGCAGATCATGCAATTTCTATGGAAAGAGAAAGGGAGTTAGTTTCAGATCAAAGACTATTCACTGGAACAGGGCAAGAGAGAAAACAAATGAATTTTAAGATGCCGGGGGGCAGGGGAATGATAGAACAGAGAGAATTTCTCTGATAGGGTGAGGCCAGGGTTGTCATGGGAATACACTGTGGATGAAATGATCTAGTTGATAGGAAATGAATTAGATCAAAAGAAAACAAGTGAAGCAACATAAACGCGTGGGCAGATGGAGAGAGAGAGCATAAACAAAGAAACATAAAATCTGTTAAGTAAGGATCATTAGAGAGAACCGGGACAAATGGGTGTAAATGCTATGAAATGTTGAGTTGAAGGAAATGCCCAGCACATCATTCCATGCAAGTAAGTAAAGTGAATCATTGAGCCAATATTACAGAAGGATGAACTACAGCAGAACTGGCTATTTTTGATGGCGATTGAGAAAGTAAGTTAACTTAAGTTGTCAAAATGCATATTCAATTCCAAAGGCTGCAATCTGCTGTGATGGAAGATGACGTGCAGTTCCTCAAGCTTATATTGGTCCTCATTGCACTGGTGCAGCTAGCTACGGACAGTTAGTTTAGGGTTGGAGTGGGACGGAGAATTGACGTGACAGGCAGCTGGAAGCTCAGACACTCTGCAAACCAATCATCCAACCTGCGCTTGGTTTCTCCAGTGTTCACAATGAGATCACATTGTGAACACTGATTGGAAGAAATGCAAGTGAATTGCTGCTTCACCTGGAAGGCTGGTTTGGAAAGGAAAGAGATGTTGCATTTCCTGTGGTTGCATGGGAAAGAGATTTGCAATTTCCATCACCTTCGGTGAGGTTTCACCATCAGACACATCACTTTAATTCTCCACCCTGTTACCACTCTGACCCATGTGTAGCCCTCTACACTGTTAAAATGAGGCCTAACGAGGAACAGCACCTTACTTCCATCTAGGCATGTTGCAACCTTCCAGACTCAATGTTGCATTCAACAACTTTGGGTAACTCCCTTTCTCTGTCTACAACAGAATGAGACAGTTCTGCTGTAGTGTTTGCTCAGTATTTCTCTTTCCATTTGCAAGGCCTGACCTGCTGGGCACTTCCACAGGCCTTTGCATTTCACGGTTTTCACATTCCTTTGTTGCTCTAACTTTGATTGTAAACCTATCAAACAAATAACTTCATCCATAATTCATCCCCAGAGCAAATCTGCCTCACCCTAACAAAGATATTCCCTTTGCCTTCCCCGTCTCTACCCACCTCTCACCAATTTAAAACCGACTTATTTCCCTTATTTTTCTCTCTTTCTGACAAAGAACCTTAGACCGGAAATGTTAACTCTTTTTGTCCTTCCCCAGATGCTGCCTGGCCTGCTAAGTGTTCCCCGAATTTTCTGTTCTTATTTCAAATTTCTATCCTGTGCTTTCCTTGACTTTCGCTCCACATTCTTTAGCTTCTCAATCCTTCTCTATCTGAGCACTCTTCAATCACACTTACCTTCCACATGCACCAATCATTTCTTTCATTCTGTTTACACTCTCACATTTCCATTTATCCACTTATCATTCACCCTTATTGTCATGCAGTTTTATGCCTTTGTCTGATGGTCACCCACAGTAAATAGACTGTAACGATTAGGTGCATGCACGTCATTATAGCCTCTGTTCTTGCTGAAAGAGAAAAGAGCATAGATTACCAGGGAGTAGGGGAGAATAGGAGGCAATCCCCTACACATTTTCTTGCTAGTTTGAACTAAAGGGGCAGTGTTAAATAACAGAGCCGACAGTTAGTAATCTGGTCTCAATATTTAACAATATCATCTTAGGTCAACACTAAAGAGGAGGTGCTGGAAATCCTTGACTGTTGGACATGGGAATAAAGATCTCAACATCCAATTGAATGTACTCAAGAAGCCAGTTATCCTAAGCTCTCAGCAAAGGTATTGTAAACAACCTTGGCCAACAATATTTATGAAAACAGCTGTACTGACTATTTATTGCAGCATTTCCAAGAGATTGATTCAGTCCTCTCAATTGCCATTGTGATCTCATTTCATTTTCACTGCTGGGTTTTATGAAGTCCAGGAAACCCACAGATGCACAGTTAAATTTATAACTTAGATGAAATATTGTTCTAATTAACATTTGCTGATAGGCAGCCTGCCTCTCCTAGGCAGTTGCTCCTCAGCAGCCTAACACACTGTACTTAAACATAGAAGTCGGCTTCCTGTTGCTTTGACATTTTTGTTCATTTTAACCTTCCCCCCTACCAAACCAATATGATCCTTCAGATTAAAATTCTCACAAATGAGTCTATCAAATATTCATTGATCTATAATCACTCTTCATGTTTTAATATTCATTCAAATGGAAATTTGTGATGTCTGAACAGTATTCCAAATCATTTTATAAGAAAATTCAAGTCTGCACACAATTAAAGAAAATCTGAAACCAATATTCTGAATGGGAATAGCAGGGTTTTATAATCCTGATAGCCAGTTATACCAGTAACATGGTGTGTAAACCATTGAACCTTGCACTTGTAGTTTAAGTTGACATCTATGTCTGTTAAGTTTATCTCTCTTTAATCTATTTTTTTAATCATGCAGACCTCACATTCCATGAATCAAAGAAAGATCTTACGTTGTGTGACAGGTCAGTACAACAAGGAGATCTGCTTACTAGTCTCCATGGTGAAATATTGAATGCTAAAGCAGCAGGGGAGTTTTGACATTAATATCATATTCTCAGAAGGTGCAGTGAATTGGGAGAATAAATCTTTCTTTAACCTATGGTGCGGGTCCGTTTATACTTTAGATCCCAAATATTTAGAAAGTTTTTCAATGTTTGCTTCATGCCAAAGGCCACACTTCTGAAGATGGCTGATCCTTGCCTCACCAATTTCTAAACTAGTTTCCTGATTACTCTTCCAGCTGGAGTGTTATATTGAAGCCTCTCAGAAGAACTCCTAGGATTAGTTTAATTTTCCAACTTATGGCCAAGAAGCAAAACTGAGGCTTTTTAGTCTCCCAAATGGGGGAAAGAATTGGATAAGATTTGAAGCTGGCACAGAAGAAACTAAGAACTGTGTGGTCTGAGCAAAGTGATACTGGGATGACTAGAACTTATTAGCATTAATCAAGTTAACAGGCAGCTTATTTCCAATTCTTTTTTATGGCCATCATCTGGTACTGAATTTACCTATAGTTTCTATACCATTAAAATTGTTAGAGAAACTTTTAGCCTAAATTTCTTCTGTTCTTCTATTTGATACCTGATCTATTCTACCTTTCACCTTGCACTTAATAACTAACATGGAATGCCAAATTCACTCTTTTGTGTTTTTGATCATTTTTCTTTTGTAACTCCTTTTTTTTACTATGTTACTCCCTAAACTAAACACTTGTGCTTTTGCCAAAGAACCTGCAGAACATTAATCCACATTTTATTTCAGACTAAATTGCTAGTATAGACATTTCAATCACTCTTCCGAAATCTAACCTTGTGTTTTAGACATGCATATGTATTTGAAGATAGAGATACGCTGGTTAGTGTGTCAGGATGAGTTTTGCAAATAAGTATTAGAGTGTCTCCCTGTAGCTTCAGGCCAACTCACTGCTGTGTTTCTCTGGTGTAGGTCACGTTTTGGAGAAGTAACAAATATGCTATTCTGGGCCTACTACTCAAGAATTCATAAGCACCAGAAAGCTAAGAATACAACCATCACTCAATGCCACATTTTAGTCTTCAAATATATCAAATGATTTGAACAACCTTGCTGTGATTTGAACAATTCCAAATTGTATCACACCCTTTGTGTGGCTTTGATAGTCCACAGACTAGCTTGGCAGCAACAATTTTCATATAATTACTGCTGAACTAATAATATATCAATTATTGCATTTTCCTCTGTAAGATTTAGTGTCATTGCCTAATAAAGCAATGTAGTTGAGGATAGGAATTAATAAGACAAATGAAATAATATAAACTATCAAAAACAATTTGTGTGCAATAAATTTCCTTTGACAATCAGAGACTTTCCTAGTTTTTGTTGGATGTTTCGAGCAGGATGTTCTTTATATTAATGTATCCTTTTTATTCAAAAAGTAATACGATGAATGCAAACTATATTTTCCCAAACCAACACGGTTTCAAGATATCCTAAAATGAAATAAATCCCCAAAATCAAACAGTCCGAAAAAGATAGCAATGTAAATTCTACATGATGGCAAGTCAGAAGGGTCATTGAAGGCAGGAGCAAATATACAGCTATATGACTGTAAAAATTAATGTTTCAGAAGAGTGAAGCTTACTATCCACGTGTTCTTTGCCTTGGGATTCTATAAAATTATTATCTTGACTATTACAAATTATATTATTGAATTATTAGTACTTTCATGCCACCAACAGCTGGTCATAAAATAATACGCAGCACCTAATACATTTTTAAAAAGTCTAACTGTTTAAGTGAACAGACTTCCCCATCAAAAACACTAATCAAGAATTAGTCCATGAACCATGCATGTCATTTTCTTCATAATTGGTGGTAAATTGTGAATCTTTCCATCAGTCAAGGACCTCCACGAGGAATGAGTTTGGAATAATATTTAAGCTCAAATAGATTATAAGTACATTTTAACAGATTTTACTGATGGTTACTGATGGCCACATTTCCCTTGAATAAAACAAATGTGAAAAATCATGGACATTTAGATAGCAATATCCTGATATCTACATCTGCTGAGCCAGGTTCCCTATAGGCTGAAATTAATGATATAAATGTTTTATTATTAAGAGTGCCAGAAATCACAAAATATTATACAGGCAAATGAACCAATAAATCTAAAAGATGATGCCTCAATTCAAAATGCTCCACACAGCCACTTCATCAGCAAAAAAGTAACCATTACGGTTGCCCAGGTGTGTGATCAAGCTTCAATTAAACATAACAATCATTTTGTTTCAAGTGTCCTTGCTCCTTCCTTCAGGAAAGAGTGCCAACCTGATCGGGCGGTTACCGTGATATCGAGGCTACTAAAAGCAGTCCAAATTGTTTTCCTTATAGGGAAATCCAGACCTGTCCTCAAGATCCAAATATGACCCATTTTGCCACATGGCAATTTACCCACAGTATCACCTTGAAGATAGATTGTCTCCTCTAGAGTTTGGCTCCAGCTTCAGCTCTTTAAATCAATGAACTCTGAAATTTACGAGGACCTGGGGTACAATGGGTTTTGCACCTTCCAACACATTCCTACTGCAATTAAAGCAGAGGTGCACTAGAAAGGCTGAAGACCTTTTACACCTGGGTGTGTATTTGTGTTCAGAGCATATTCATCATGGGCTTATCTTGAGGATAACCTAACCCTAACCAAAGTCAAAGTATAAATACAGGCAGGATTGCCAATGTTGCAGTGATATACATCATCACTCCATGCATAGAATGAGAAAGGGTGGAAATTTGAGAAGGATATTTACACATGGCATTAAACACATTGATTATGTGAGATAGACATGGCATTTGCATGCAAGACAAAAATGAGTTCACTTTCCTTATTGTAGTGGTATGTGCGTTGCAAACCTTTATCCAAACATCCTTTAATGAAAAATGTCAGAAATTTGTCCAAAGCAACTGCAAATGCTTTCTGGCAGCATAATCTTAAAGGTAATGTACCAATGTTTTCAAAAAAGAAAGGAGAATATTTTGACTACAAAATATATCATATTTTATGAATTTGAATTGCCTTATGATCTTTTATTATGTTTTCTTTTAACCATTATTACCTGTGGATGTACAAGTGTCTAAGAGCATCATAACCAAAATAGACTTTCTACCACACTTTCTAAAAAATGATGGTGTGCAGTAATAAGCTTTAGTCCACTCATTTCACCTCTACCTCTTTGGGTCACCTTAAATCAAGGAAGAAATGTTTCCTCTCATTGCTAATTATAAGGATCTTGCTAAAAATAAGTCTATATTAACTGACTTTTATATGCAAACTATATTATACAAACTATCAATTATTACATACTAACAGGCAATTTCATTAAGAGAGGTCATAAAGGTAGCTTTCCAAGAAAGTGCAATATTCATTGGGGTCCAAAGGTTTTGTTCACTAGAGACTGGGATGAAACTTATTTATTAAGGGACATTAAAGAATAGTTCACTTTTAATATTTGGATTAAAGCATATTTCACTTTAATTTGTACAACAATATCTTTAACTAATTGAAGAGTTGCTGATATGGGCACCGGATCCCAAATGTAGAAATGTTCCATTCTCCCTGCATTGACATCCCTCATCTCGATAAGAAAAAAAAATCAACAAAATCTTAAATTTGTATACCAGTACTCTCTGGTGAGATACAATCCAACACCCACTGGTGCTGCTTTCCTCCCATGAAAAAAGTAATCAAAGATAAAGAGTTTTGTCTGCCAGGATGAAAGTCATCTGTTCATCTGCCTGCATGTATACATCTGCCCACGCCAGTGAATACATTACATATGATCCAATTATTGGATAGATTCAGAAGTAAATAGTGCAATTATTCCTCTACAGCACACAAGTCCCTACAAAAACTCCAAACACAATCTTAGAAGCTATGCAAAATATACTTCGTATCAATAGAAGGTATACAAGATGTATTATAAAGAGCACATGTTATAGGAAGATACCAATTTTAACTCTACAACAAAATTCATTGACTGCAAACTAAGATGTTGCTATGAAGCACTGGGTTAGATTAATCCCATTTAGGTGTTTATAATAATGTAAAGTGTTTTTTTTGTAAAATGTCAGTCCTTCTTTGCTTCTAATTCTGGGTCTATTACTTTTTTCCAATGCAATTTGCCAGTAAAGTCCAAATTTAAGCCACTTTTAATCAACCATAACTTGTTCTGCTTGATTCTGTCAACATGAGGGTGAAAGAGCCAACATCCATGAAGCACTAAAGGCGAGAAGCTGATAACCCAGGAGCTCAAAGAATGTTTTAAGAGAGGACAAACAGAGGACATTGCTACATAACGCATGGATTCAAGTGCTCCTGTGTCAGCCACCTTGACTTTCTGAGGGGCAGTGCCCGAGAACCTTCAGTAGAAGCGTAAGTGGCTGCCTCTGGCATTTCATGCAATAGGATAGAAAGACACAATGAACAAACAACTCTGCAATCTTGCAAGTAGTTTAACTTACCACTGCTTTGAAGTTCCATCTGTTTGTTTATCCTGCATGCTCTCATGGTACATCTCTGATCTCAGTTTATGTACAATTCATTGTGCCTCATGGCTGGGACAGATGTTTTGTTTTCACACACAGTTATCTGCACACATTTCCCCAAAAGTTGACAGAGTGCAGCCAGTTCATTTTATAAATCAAAAATGATTTTGCTCAGGTCAAAGTTATTTTCATAACTGTAAATTACAGAGGTATAGAAATAAAGAAACTAGGAACAGGAATGGCAGATTATCCAAATTCAGTTCTCTTTCCAATTTCAGTATCGTACCCACAATCCTGTATGCTTTAATTTCATATGCTGATCTTTTATGGGGTACTTTATTGAATACCTTCTGAAAATCCAAATCCATCACATCTGCTGTTTCTTCCTCATATACTCTGTTAGTTCCATCCTCAAGAAATTCCAGTAGATCTGTCAAGCATGATAACTATGTTACACCATACATGAATGGAAAGGTTTATAATTCATATGCACACACATAGAGCAGGTCAGTTCCCTCCACAGATGCTGTCTGACTTGCTGAGTTCCTCCAGCATTTTGTGTGTTGCTCCAAATTTCCGGCATTTGCAGCCTTTCTTGTGTCTCCATAGAGCAGCGATACTCAGATGAGTGTCTTGTATGTTAAAGCCTAATATTTGGGAAGACTTCTTCACTCCTAAGCAAATTTCCTCAGTGTTTGTTTGTATAAGCTGTAGAATTTTTACCTTGGTTCTTCATATCTCCAACTGTAGTTTCAAGGAAAACCTGCAAATATATCACTTATAAAAGAATCCTTGTCCCCTATTTCTCTGGGAGTTCCCCTGAGGTTAAGGTGAAAGGTTAGGGAACACCTGGAGAAATTCTTTCCCATGAAGTTTTCTATTGCTTTTTGGCAAGGTTTCCTGTAGCATGTTGCCATTAATAATGTTGCAACTTTTATAAATAATATGAATAATAGAAAAGAGACACATAGCTGTAATTTCATGAAAAATGCTTAATCAGCCTTGGCTGTTTCATTTTCATGGCAAGCCAGTCATGCAGAACAAAAACTTTTGATGAACCTTGTATAGTTTTAAAATTTAAAAGGAATCATTCTTTGTAAAAGCAATGTTCACTTAGGAACAGACCTGCAGGGAAAAAAGAATCACAGCAGCCTTTTTCTGTACTTGCCAGCTCTGGCTGCATTCTGTAGTGGTGCCACCTAATGTATAACCAAACAAAGGAACAGATGGTGTGGAGGCAGGTTATGCTGTGGATTCATTGTGATAAAACTGTTCCCTTCTTCTGAACTGCATACTTACCATGCTATACACAAATATAAAATGCAGTATTCCATTATCCTCCACACCATTCAATGTACTCAGGTACTAAGTAAAAACAACGCCTAATTTGTAGGGTGCCATGTAACAAGCCACTTTTATTCAACACACTCACCAAGTAAAGGATATTGATAACAATAGAATTACAAGACAAGGATCCTTCACCTTCCCAGGATCTTAAAGTGCCATCAGGTTATCACATTCACGCAGTTTGATAAATTAGTTTCTGTCACTGTTTGACCACAAATATAAAGGAAGACAAACTACAGTAGTGACAAGCCAGATGGATTGAGATGGATACCAACCATTCTCTCATTCCTTCTCCATTCCACTCCAATTTCTCTCACGTGCCGCGTCCTTATTATCATTGGTCACTGCATTTTTTCAGCTCTACATGGGACTTGTGGCTACATTCATGTTTGATTACTACTACTTATAACAAGATAAATATAACATACAAACTGGATTTGCAGCCCCAGGAGATTTTGTTTCTCAATTTTTCTGCATTTATGAATGCAGGCAGATACTGTGGCTTGGATGGCGAAAGGTTCACAATGTTTATATTCAGCACTATTGTGTAAAGCAAAATATTAGTATTAGTATTTTCTAGATTCTTATCAACTTAACATTGCTGTGGAAACAACTGTGGCTAAAGCTATACAAATTATTGACAAGTCTATCATTTAACTTCAGGATCTATGGTGTGGTGTCTTCTTGAGAAGTGTCTACAGGAAGGAAACAAACTTACAATATTTGATAGAACAGATCATATAACATATGATCATAGAACATAAGAAATTCAAACTATTATTCAACTGCTTATTAGTTAAAGAATCAGGCCATTCTGAATCATAAGGGGAGATATTTTCTGTATAGCAGCATCACACCATCAAAATCACCAATGACCGATGCAGCTTTTCTGCTGCAAAATGATATCAAGTTGATCCTACACTGATGTCTTCCATCTGCTGCCATGCAGTCCTGCCATGTAAGCGGAACCCAGTAAAGAGAACAGGAACTTCTTGAACCCCCCCAGATAGGACACTCATTTCCAGATCACATTCCCCCAGGATGGAACTTCCAAAATGAGCTGCTTTGGTGTTGTATCTAACAGTAGGCTACATATGAACTGGGA
>JARFYF010000104.1:63175844-63190573 GCA_030265395.1 Rhina ancylostomus
CCAATCATCATCCCCAAGCATCTCCCTACCCATGATCTTTCCTCTGCCCATCAGTTCTCTCTGTGCCCCATAATTCTTGACTCCATTGATTCCCTTCTTTCTAGCAAGTCACTGCTGAACTAACTTTCTTCACAGGCTCAGTGACAAGAGATCTCTATGTGCATTTAACCTTAAAACACCTGCCCTATTGTCCACAATACCATGCACCTCAAAGGTGATAGAAAATCACGGCTAGAGGATCCATACAAAATTATTCCAGAGACTATAATGTACAATTCATAGCCCTGAGTATTTGCAAAACTGTGAAACTAATCTTAGAACATATGACATGCATCAAACTAGACTGGAAGGGAATGCAGTCACTTTCACCATGAGAGTTGCAGGGATGGGGACAGAGCTACTGCCATTTTTCCACTAATCTCAATATCATTAGATGCAAAACTTTTAGATTATTAAAGATCCAGCAGCCTGAAAATAATGCATTATAATTTAAAGTATTATGGTAATTAATGCCAAAAAAACCCTCAAAAATGCATGGGGTGAATACCATAAACATAGAATACTATGGATGCTGGAAATATTCAGGTAGCATCTATGAAGATGGAAACAGAGTTAACATTTCAAATCATTGTCTTTTCAAGCCAATGGAACATGATGTATTCAATATCCATTTGCACAATGAAGTATACATTACCAAACACACCAGTCCTTGCTAAATGAAAGCTAGATGCTTAATTGTAATGAATCCAATTAGAATCCTGGTATTGAATAAAATTTGATTCAAACGGCACCAAACCCCTAAAGAATGATATAGCAAATGTCTTCTATTGAGATCATAACATAGAAACTGGTGTCAACCTGACTGTGCTCTTGAATTCCTGTATCCTAAGACCAGTAAGTAGGAGGACTAGATGAGCTTTGCCATTTTGTGTCATCAGTAAATGGCTGGCGTGCTGGTGCCAACTGTCTCTCAAGTGACAGAACATTGGTTGTGAAGCAGTGAAGATCAGGCTGCAAAGACAATACTGCAGAGAGTCTGGGAGCAAATGAGTGACACCCACCAGCAGCCCATAGTTTAATATGGAGCCAATAAGAACAGCACCTGTTACTGCTCAAAAAGTGAATGATAGTTAGGTCCATGTTATAGCTGATAACACCCAAATATTTGATCTTGATCTGTGATAAAGAGTTTATCAATTCTCAAACCTCACTGAAGTTCTTAACAGCAGGAGAATTTTACTTATTAATATAGCAAAATAAATATTAGCAAGGAAGTTAATTTGTCCTAACTGATCTCATTCATCAAGAAATACCTGACAATGCAAATACACAGCATCAGCCCTATGGTGCGACAGTGGTACTGGATAACACTATTCTGAATTTTTATGCATAATGTAGAATAACTAAGTAGAATAAAAGTACTAAATGCTTTAGTACTTTTGAGGGACTCAAACTACATTAGAAACTTGAAACCTTGAATTTCTTTTTATAGCCATCTCACCTTTGTGTGAATGCTGCAGACTTGTAATGCATGATTTAAAACAAATGTTGTTTGGGTTAAATAATTGATACTCCTATGTTTTTATTTCATTTATGGTTAGTGGTTGTTTCTTTGCATTCCAAGGAGTTGCTGCTTCTTTCATCTATAATTGCTGAACAACTACATTGATAAGACAGGAAGGATGGAGCCAAATGGAGAAATATCAAATTTGTTTTTACTGTGTGTGGAATTTACCTTCTGGGTTACACGATAAATATGTTCTAGTTCATTCTTAGCATTATACACAGTCATACAAACATGTCTAAAGAAATCAAAAGTTTTAGTGCATAATGCATTTCAGAACAGGCTAATTTTATACCGATATCACACAAGCTATTCTCCATCAACAAGAGAAAGTGTAACTGCAAAATTATTCTACTTTGAGTTTTTCCCTCATTAAGCCAGAACTTGCTGCTGGAAGTGAGCTGCCTTTTCTCACAGGCATGCATTGCAATTACAGACTTACCTTTTCTGGATCTGGTGCTATCAATCTGGTATGAAAGCCATTCTAACGCAAAATGGTGGGGTTTTTTTTGGGCAATGGAGCAAAGCCAATATATATTGCCCATCTCTAACTATCCTGAGAAGGTGGAGATGAGCCACTTTCTTGAATAGTTGCAGTCCTTTTGTTGAAGGTACATCCACATTGTCATTAGGGAGGGAGTTCCAGGATTTGGATTCAGTGCCAGTGAAGGAATGTTAATATAATTTGAAGACAAGATGTTGTTTGTATTGGAGAAGAGCCTATGACTTTGAAGCTCATCCTTCTTGGTGGGACAGCTCCTGGGTTTAGGAGTTGCTGTCAGGGTAGCATAGTGAGGAAATGCTGTTCATTTTGTAGACGGTACATGTTGCAGCCACAGTGCACTGGTGATGGTGTTGAAGGGGGAGCCAGTCAAACTGGTTGCTTTTTTTCTATATCGTGTCAAGATTCTTGAGTGTTATTGGAGATGCACTTATCCAGGCAATTGGAGAGTATTTCATCATACTCCTAACTTGTGCATTGTGGATGGTAGATAGGGAGTCACAAGGTGAGTCACTCACTACAGGATACACAACCTTGAATTCCTGTTGAATGATGAACACCAAAATGTTGATGGTGAGAAACCTCGCAGTGGTAATGCCTAACCACCTGCAACTGCAGGTGGTTAAACTCTCTCTTGTTGAGATGTCATTACCTTGCATTTTTTTGGCATGAATGTTACTTATTAGTTCACGGCATGAAGGTTTTCAAGGTCTCGCTGCATGCAGGCATGGACTGCTTCTTTTGGTGAGGAGTTGCAAATGAAATTGATCATTGCATAGTCATCAGCAAACATCTCCATCTCTGACCTGAGATGCTTCACTGTGGCAAGGCCTTAAGTGGTGAGGAGAGGAGGATGGATAAAGCCTTGCACATGAACAGCTGAAAAAAAAACTTTGACAGCTGGATAGACTGCACCCTTGGTTTTGCTAACTATTATAGCTTTTAAGTACTTTGAACGCTTCTGAATGTTCCTGACATTCAGCAACATAAGAAAACATTCAAAAAATCAATGACAATATAACATGTAAATGATTAAATATGTTGTAAATTTAAGTCACTTAGAAACATTCTAACCAATTAATGCAAACTCAATTAATTCAAAATTATATAAATTATCTTATGCTTGTGTATCTCTCTTGTGCCAATCCTCTCCATTCAAATGAAAGGACTCAGACTTGTGGCATACTCGCACACTCCACAGCTGGGTTCCATGTGGTCCCATGTAGAAGTATGGCTGGGAATTCCCAGCAGGATTCACCTAGCAAGATTGGCACTTCCACATTCAAATGGGAGTCTCAAACCTCCTGATATGTGCTTGGATATTTATGGGGGTGGATTGGGTGTGAGGCAAGGAGGAAGGGGAGGCATTGTAATATATGCTACACATTATTGTAGAAGTGACAGCATTTCCCAGCAAGTTATACCTCATTCATTTCTATGGCATGAAGCTTTTATTCTGTTGATGTTGAGGCAGGGCTTCAAATTTGTCAAGGCAATTGTTCTCAAGTGATGGAGCAGAATGTTCTTAATGTTCATCCAAAGTGAAGGTCACAATGCCAAGCTAAATTTAGACTTTGGGGCTCTTCTGAATAATCTGGGCAATCTAATCCTCATGAATGAATTCTGGGCTGCTTGCTTTGTCCACAATACCCATAGATAAATGCATGGAGAGAGTAGCATCAATCAATGCTGGCTTTGGGCTTCAGCAGTGTTGTGGAGCCAGAAGAAACTGCCCTTCTTGGTGCATTCTGATGAGTGGGCCAAAATCATGAGCAAAACAGATATCAGGCCTGCTATTAGCTCATCATATGGCCAAATGCTTGTAGAAGTCAGCTGCAAAAATGTCTGAAAAATAGCTCAACCCAACATTAGCTCAGATATCTTTCAAGGGTCTTTGCAGCACAGGGCATCTGTCACTGAAACTGGCCCTTGCTGCACTGTTTTAACTCTGTAAAATGGCTCCAATGACATCCAGTTCCCTGGTTAAGATTTTTCCTTAGCTGTACCCTGGTAAAACAACCTGCTCTTTCATGTTTTAGTCCTGCATGCCAAAAGTCATAACTGCCTATTAAAGTCCGTTTGAACTTTTGCTTTCATTTAATAGTCTTTTTCAAAAAATATATGTTCATGTTTCTCAGTTATTAATTAAAATACAGAGAAATATTGAATAAGATCCTTTCCTGTAAGAAGTAGGAGTTTTGTCGGTAAATACACCTCCTATTGTTTATAAGCTCAAGGGAGAGAGGTCTGTGTTTCCATTCTAACAATTAGAATAATTCCTAATACAAAATAATGTGCAGGATTTGCAATTTTGAAATCAAATAATGCACGGGATATCAGATTACAGTATCAAGGAAGTTATAAATTCACCTGGTGGGTAAGGAATGGTAATAGATTACAGCCAGTGCTAAATCTTCATATCAATCACAACAGCATCAAAGATCAGACATATGGTCAATCAATACCACAAAGGGTCAGACACATATACCCCACCAGGGATCTAACACATACTCACCTCCAGTATTACCCAAAATCAAATACACATTCAGCAGAGAACATGTCAAGCTTCAACTCAATGTTTATTCAGCATCTTGAAATAGGTGTTTTGAAAATATAATTTTAAAGTGAAATAATAATTATGAATAGCATATTCCCATATATATAAATCATCATCTGATTTAGGAACGTAGTCAGAAAAGTAGATTATTAAACCCCTTGAGCCAGCTTTACTATTTAATTAGATCATGACTGATCTGTACCTCAACTTTATTTACCTGCTTTTGATCCCTTGATACCATAACATAATAAAAATCTATTACTTTCTATCCTCAGAATTGGAATTGAATCAGCACAGACATTTAAGGGCAATATTTCAGATTTCTGACATACTTTGCATGAAAAAGTGATTCTTGATTTTACTCTATAATGGTCTCATTCTGATGATGCTACTTTACCTTCTTATCCTCATTTCTCCCACAGGAAAAAAGGGTTTCATTATTTATGGTATCAAATCCTTCTGTAATTTTAAACAACTCAGATCACCACCCACCTCACCCCATCCCACCACCCCACCTCACCTTTACAGTGCAGCCCCACTGCTCTAGTGACCCAGGTTCAATCCTGACCACCAGTGCTGCCTTTATGAGTTTGTACATTCTCTCTGTGACCACATTGGTTTCCCCAGGTACTCTGGTTTCTTCCCATGTCCCAAAAATGTATAAGTTGATAGATGAGTGGTAGAATCTGGAGAGAGTAGATGGGAATATAGGGAGAATAAAATGGGATTAGGGTTAATGGCTACTTGATGTTCAGGGCCTGTTTCCATGCTTTATGACTTTATGATTCTAACACAGGATTATCTTATCCAACATGGCCTTAGACAGAACCACTGAAATCTTCGGGTCATTCTGGTGAATTAGGACTGGACTGCCCTCCAAAGAAAAATTGCATCCTGAGGTACAGTGGTCACAAGTGTGCTAAACCAGGAGGGTCCTGACCAAAGTTCTGCACGATTGAAGGGAAACTTCCTCCCCTTTGTATTCCAATTCCCTTTCTGATCACTTTTTATATCTGTGCACTAACTTTTAGTGATTTGTTTACATACAAATCCCATTGCTCCTGCACAAAATTCTTGCTATTTTGAAAACATTCTGATTTTCCTTTCTTATCTATATCACCCTCTACTCCTCATTCCTGAAGGCCATCTGCAAAGTTCAGTATATAGCTTTCTATTATGTCATTTGAGTCATGGACATACATGATAAATAACTCAGGTTTCAATATATGCAAACATATGAAATAGGACCAATGGCACACCATGGCCCTTTATGCCTGCTCTGCTAATCTATCATGATCAATCTTCTGCCTCAACTATACCTTGCTACATTATTCCCTTTTTTTTAAATTCTTAGTATCCAAAAGAGTTGCCATATATCCGCCTTGTATATTCTCAGAAAATAAGCATCAGTAGCTCTCTAGGGAAAGATTTTCAAAGATCCATTGTCCTACAGTGATTAAATTTCTCCTCATGACAATACCAAATAGCCAAACCCTTAATATGAGTCTTTAAACCCCATTTCAAGGCTCCCCAGCCAGGGAAAACATTCTCATAGCACCTAACCAGTCAAGTCCCTTATGAGTTTTTATGTGTTTCAACGTGACCATCTTTCATTCCTCAAAACTTTAGGAAATATAGGGTTGTATCTGCTGACAATAATCTTGAGCTAGAAATCTAGCACACCTTCATGGTACTCTCTCAAAGGGAAAGCATCCTTCCTTTGGTAAGGAGACAAAAAATTTACAAAGTTCTCCAATCTTAATATCAACAAATACGGTGTTTGCTGTAACACTCCTTTACTCATAATCCAAATTCTTCTGTAATGAAACCTGACATTCATTTGTTTTTCTAATTGCTTGGGGTGTCCACATGTTGTTACTTTCTGAGCTTAATGTACAAGTGTCTCAGGTCCCCCTGAAAACCAGTATTTCTTGGCCTCTCATCACTTATGAAATATTTTCCTTTTCCATAGGAGGCAATCACTTCATATTTCTCCACATTGTACTCCATCTCCCATTTAAAGGTTCAGGCCCTTAATGTGCCTAAATCCCTTTGATGCATTTTTGCATTCTCCTCAGAGCTTACTTTCTTACCTAGATCTGAATCATCAACAATCTTGGATGCATTGCACCCAGTCTCCTTGCCTAAGTCGTTATTACACATTTAAAAAAAATGAGGCTCAAGCATTGATTCTTGCAGTACCCCACTATCTGCAACCTGCTAATCCAGAAGTGACACTGCTATTCCTAGATTCAGTTTTGTTAGTCATTCCTCAATCCATCTTAATGTATTACCACTGAAACCATAAATCCTAAATTTGCAAAGGAACATTTTTATGTGGTACCTTATTGAATATTTTTTTAAAGTCAAAATAAAGAACATCCACTGATTCACCCCATCTGTCCTGCTGTTTAAACCCTCAAACTAATCTTACAGACATATTAAATTTGATTTCCCTTTTATAAATCTGTCTTCGCTCTGACCAATCGTATTATAATTCATGAAATGCCTGTGAACACATCGTCCTGACTGCACAATAATCTACATGAGAAAATACAAAGTGAATAAAGTATTAATCTAGAAATTTGTTGACCCCCTGTACTGGTGCTGAGATCATACAATCTCAAGCCACCTGCTGAAAAACAATAAGATGAATATTGTAAGGAAGTATTACCAACTCTTTCCTATTATCACTGCAGATGCTACTTTAGTGAGGCTTCAGGATGTGGAACCATGTTATTGTTACAAGCAGGTAGATGCTCACATGTCTGTGCAAATTGGGATCCTATGTCATCTGTAGGACACCAATGTAATTTTGGTGCACTGGTTTCCAGGAATGCTCAGCCTGTAATTCATTTTCATTGATTAGCCCAGCCAAAGAAAAAGAGTGCACATTTGTAATGTAATTATTGATATTCCAACAATGCATTTTGCACACTGCTGATAATCAATTTTGCTACATTATGTTCTACTTTATAGTTTTCAACACGTGAGGAGGTACTTATGCTTAATATTTGCTGTAAAATGATGCATTATGTACAATGAATATACAAATTAGGAGCAGTAGAAAATCGCTCAACCCCTTGAGCCGGCTCTACCGCTTAATAAGATCATGTTTAATTTTGCTGTTGCTATAATGTCATTGTTAGTATTTTCTTGTTTTTTGGTGGATACATTTTCACATGCCTGATTCTATCAATAGGGTACTATGTATTGCAAGGCACAGTTCAATATGGAATGAAAGTTACCCATACTGAATGAGTGCTGACAGACATCTCACCAAAAGGGAATGTGCCTAGCAATCTAGCAGCACCTATACAGACCCAAGTTAAAGTAGCAGGAGGAAGACCATTTGGGATTGGCAGTGGAGAGCCTGGCAGAATGTGAAAATACATCTTTTAGTGTTTTTAATTCATTTTATAATGGCCTGCAGCAACCCCTTTAAGAACTGCTGGACTCTTGATGTTCGGCTATAGTGAGACTTCCATAAATTTATTCGGCAGTCAACATACAGCTCAGTGCTAGTCTTCCACATTCCAAAGGTGAGCAGCAACATGTGAAAGCAAAGGCTACAACCATAGATACTACCTAAAATGAACACTCCATTCCTTCTCTTTGCATGAGTTGTCAATGCTCCATTAAGTGAAGAAACTCTGGCTGGGGCATAAGTAGCTGGGACTCAGGCCTAGGAGTGCCTTAACAATGGAATGATTAAAATGTCTAGGTTAAAACAAAATAAGTACTGTAGAATTTGTGTATTCTTGTATAATCTTTGTCTACGTGGATTGTTTAACTCACCTCCATCTGAACATTTCATTGTTTGAAGAAATTGTTCAGAGAGACTTGCTTTCTTGATTGTGATCACACTTGCAAGATCCTCAGTCAACTGATCATGGATTAACCCTCCTGTGCAATTTTATTAATGCTATCTTAAACAAGCAACTGTGTTGGTAATTTTGTCCAACATAGAGCTATTAATTTGGCACTTGCACTTTAACGTGGTTCAGTGTTGTGAATTGAAAGCAAATTGAGATTGTTTCAGATTTAGCCCAATATAACAATTCCATTCCACCACCCGTTCCCTGTCCCAATTTTTCCCCCAAAAATAAAATAATAATTTTTATTGCATTACTATCAGATAACATGAAGAAAGTAAACTGTGTGGATGCAGCAGATTTAACCATGCAAGAGCTACAAGTGTGACCCACAATGGGAAATAGGTTAAGAATCATTGACTTCCTGCATGGCCTTTACAGTCTGTTTATCAACATTAACAAAGATTGTCGTTTGTAACCATTCTCCTGTGCACCATGTTACTAATATCCTAATATGTCCTTTTTGCTTAACTGTGGGAGTATGGGGTTAACTATTTCAGACTATAAAAAAAGTGAATGAATTCAATAAAAAAGTTTACAGAAGAAACCCAGGTAACTGGCAGTACCATAAAAATAGAATGGAGATGAGCTCATGCTTTTTTTGTTCAACTGAGATGATCTATTGTACAAATGTCCTCTCACTGCATGGTACCACCTGCTATTAAACTGACAGAAGAAATACCACCTGTAGACAATGAGTAATGTCTGTTTCATGCCTTGCCTAAAACAGTTGAAGATGGCGTATGGATTAGTTTAGTAACAGCAGTCTTCAGATTTTCAGGCAGAGCGTCTTCTTAAATTATATACCTCATACAACCTGGAAGGTCATTATGGCTCATCATTTCTTTCTCGCTGGAACGTTTTAAAGGCAGATTAGTCACAGATCGCAAATTCCGAGTTTTTATTGGTGAATGATACTCCTTAAAGTTACAGAGATTCTCCTGGGTATACAATTATTTTATACATCTGCTGCTGTTTTACCAATGTGTTTGATGTTTCCCGTTTGCAGACCAGATATTTGTTTCACATCTTAATAGCAAAAAGAGACTGAATAATTTGCTAGTAATGCCAAACCAGTCACTTCCCTTACTTAGTAACAGAGGACTAGCAATCTTAGTAAGTCGATTATTCTTAGAGTCATATGCATGAACGACAATTGGGATGTGACCAATTTGTTTCTTAGGGAGAATGCTCAATGGTATTTAAATAGGGAAGTCAGATGGAAGTTGGAATGATTTAGACCTATTTTATTGAGATAACTGAATCCAAGGCTTGGAAGCTTAAGAAATAATCACAAATATTGCATACAATCTTATGGAATTGATAGCAATAACAATGACTCAGTTTAGACAATGATAAATTAGTAAGTCTATTTTTGATCCCTTATTTTTACAATACCTTCCTTCCTTGATGTTAGCCTAAATCTTTCTACTTCCTACTTTGTCTTCTAGCCTTCTGCTCAGCTTTCTCACTTGAGCCTCCAGGTAGCCTTCTAAACCTGCCTGCAGAATAGAAAACACCCCAGAAAAGTCAGCAGCAACATTATTACTCTGATTCATCTTCCTTAAGCTCTCATGGTATTTAATAGTCAACCATTGTATCCTTCTCTACTTTTCTGCTGTGGCACTCTCTGAGAATTATTTCACACCTGTATGACTCAATGTAACCTATCCTGATTTGGCACTCACTTTTCTTCTCATCTTTTACTCATGTTCAGAGGAAATTACTAATCCTTATTTCTTTGTTGTCTATCACTATTACCCATTACTATAAGTTTGATGCCCATATACAGAGCAATGATACCAAGAATTAAATTTTTATCTTTTGGCTTTATAACCGCTTTTATGGTGTCTGACTGCTTACCTGATGTCTTCATGGATGAGCCAAAATTTTACACAACTTACAATGGAAAGATTGAAGCTCTTCAATTCAATTCTTACCAATACTTTCACACTCAAGTTTCATCTCCACTTTTCACTTTAGCTGGGTCCACCCAACAAATAACAACCTAAATGTCCTACCTATTTCAGACATGAACCTCATACCCCATACACTGTATGTCTGCCCATTCTTCTCCTGGTAACAATAAAGCCATCTTCTATTACCTTTAAGCCTCTTCTAAGCCTGACTTTTGTTGTTCTATTGATGTGGATGACACTGGCAGGGCTGAAGTTAGTTTCCATTCTTATTTTAAAGGTGGTGTTGAACCTGTAACTTGAACTGCACCAAGCTCTTTTCCTCTTCCCCCACATGCGTGTCCAAAATTCCTTCCTCTCCCTTCTAATTCACCATGCCTTGCTCATTCATTAAACCTGCCTACTGCAAAGTCAGCAAGGAAATTTTCTATGCCACCTACTGATCCCTGTCTCTTGACTCCCTCTCTCCTCTTTATACTGACTACCTTCCCTCACTCCTGATGCAGAGTTTTGACCTGAAATATCAACAATTCCTTTCCCCCCACGGATGCTGCTTGACCCACTGAGTTCCTCCAGCAGATTGTTTGTTGCTCCAGGTTCCAGCATCTGCAGTCTCTTGCATCTTCATTTTCAATTCCAGCACAATTAAAACAAAATATGTGATTATCTAAGGAAGTAGTGGGTCTTTTTTGCTATTTTACCTATTCTGTTTCAGAGTATTTAAGCTGTGTGTGAATCTGTTCTGAAGTCTGATTCTGCTCTTGGGTGACCAGGCCCACTTCTATTGCTGTGGAATGTAGGTTCATTTGCCCTTGGTACAAAATTGACAAACACATTTCTTCATCCCAGTGAATGCAATGTGAAGTGCTCTCAAATAGGTACATTTATATCAACTTGAACACCCCTTCATTCAGTAATGATTGGCATAGATGTGACAGTGATTAATTTGCAACATAAAGTATGTGTTAAATGGATCTTGGATTGAAGTGTGTACAATACATGACAGTTTTTCTAAAGGTCAAGCAGAATTTGTTACTGTCAAGCCTATTCTTAAGCATTACTTAACAATAAAATGCATTTGCCATGCTTTACATCTGCACCCCAGAAGTTGTACAATTACCTCCAAATGATTTAAAAGAAAATGTGACATGAATTACAATCCATTTCATTGTACAGACCAATATTTACTTTAAAAGACAGAAGTAGGATGTGAAGACATGAGTTAATTGATGTTACGAGAATGGATCTCAATTCAAAATTATGTGTGACAGTGATGGAAGATTTAAAGAAAACTCCAAGTATTGTAAACCAATTATTGAGTGATTAGGCTGTGAACTGTTAATGTACAATCAACCTAGCCATATCTACTACATATATCTACATCTAACTATACCCAGCTATATCTATATACAAATCTTACATATATTTGGTGACATATTTACTACATCTACATTTCCCATTCAAATTTCTAACATCAAATCACATTATCAAAGGCTGTTGATTAAGCAATTAATTCATTCAAATATTTCAGTCTTTCCTTTTATCTCAGTAATGGAAATGTAAAACATTCAACACAAGTAGTCAACCCACAAAAGTAAAAGTAGAAAAATTGCGTATGATTGCTGTAGGGACATTTTGATCCATTATGTTGTATTTTATGGCCTGGCCTCTGATCTCATCATAACAAGCACAAAAGATTGCAGAATTTTAAACACAATTTATGTTCAGTGCAACTCAAGCTTCTGTGATCTTTTGAGCTGTTAATAGAAATATCCAACTACAATAAGCCTCAGCCTAACATACTGGCCATTCCCCAGGGGTGAGTTAATTGTCCTTTGGAGTTTTGCTCATTTTAGGCTTTCAATGAAGGTCTAAAAGCTGTTGGACCTTCTTGGTGCAGGCAAATAGTAGGCAGGTTTTCAATGGCTTTTTGTGTGTATTCTTTAATGTGTTAAAGAACAGATTGGTGTGCACTAGTCTAATTAGAAATCAATTTTATATTTTTATGAATTTAAAACATGGTTATTCGTAGGGCAACACGGTAGCATAGTGGTTAGCATGACACTATTACAGCGCCAGTGACCGGGGTTCAATTCCCCACTGCCTGTAAGGAGTTTGTATGTTCTCCTGTGTCTGCGTGGGTTTCCTCTGGGGGCTCCAGTTTCCTCCCACATTCCAAAGACGTACGGGTAGGTTAATTTGGGGTTTAAAAAATGGGCTGTGTGGACTCGTTGGGCCGGAAGGGCCTGTTACCATGCCGTAAATAAAATTTTAAAAATTAATTTTAAAAAATAGTTAGTGGACTGTCACCATATCCTTGTGCCTTTTGTGATAAGCACTTTTTCAATTGTATTAAACTAACTTTACCAAGTTGCCAATCTTAAATATAAAAGGATTATTTTTAAAGCTCAACTTTCCAGTTCATTCTTTACAGATTTTGCACTTCATGACATGCAAATGAACCTGACCAGAAACTCTCAATTTCTAGCACAGTTTGAGCTCCCTTTGCTAATGTTGGCCTCAGTGAAAACTATCCATTTTAAAATCTTCATTATAGCTTTATGGCCTTAGCTGTATTGAAAGCCTGGGCTCTCTATGAATATTCCCCTTCATGACATACAAGTGTTCTCAGAACATGTGTTATTTGCAGAACATATCAGCATATACATCGCACTTTCTGAAAATATTTAAAGTAGAGGATCAAGGAAGGTTGAAGAATGTGAGTATGAGTCTTATAACATTCATGGACTTTACAACTTGTTTCCCTTTTTCCAAAATGTTTGGAAAGATTCCATTGAACTGAATTTGCAAACATTTGAACTAAGGCAAGTTAAGTGTCCTTAAACTATTGTTATTTTACAGTTATGAACTCATAATATCTGTAAATGGCAAGTTGTATGAACAGTAGCAATAGATATTCTTTCTTTTTGACAATATGAAGAGAAGACAGATTATTTTGAGTGCTTAATTTGTCAACCATTTATTTTTGTTATATACATTCTTCTGAAGCTTTATGAAGTTTAAAATACTTTTATATACAAGCATATGTGCATTTAATGCAGTAATTTGTGTTCTGCTTATAAAAATGTGAACTTATAAACTGTATAAGTTGGCAATTTATTAACATTGCCCTAAATTTTTGGTTTCCATAGTTCTGGCATATCCTGGAAATACATGTCAGGAAATGACATATGCACAGACCAGGAAAGCTTTTTAAGAAGTAGAAAATTTATGAGCGATAGCTTTAAGGAAGGAAATTAAAGACAGAATTAAATGGCAATTGTAAAAATAGTGATGAAAGTATCTGGGGGCATAGAAAGGTCTAGGATGTAGGAATATCATGCATCACAATATCCCTCTCAATCCTGCTGGAGCCCCAGACATCTTTCCTTTCTTTGTTGTCAGATTGTGGCACAATTACACATTTACGGCCCATCCCCATTTGCCCTGAAGAGATGACAGTGGACACTTTCCATAAACCTTTGCAGTTGTCATCTTGTCAGATCATTAAACCACTTCCAAGTGCTCCTATATCCCTGGGTCATCACAGTTCTGAGCTGTCAGTCGCTGACAATACTACTTAGTAAATCATCCATGTTTTTACAAAATCACAAACACCAGAGGTAATTTTGCAGGAAACCTGCTGGTATTTAAACTTAATATAGTTGAAGAACAATATGTCATTGCTTATTACATATTTGCAGTTGTTTGACTTCTTTAAAGCCTATTAAATGGCATGTTAACATGAAATATCAGGAAATGCATCTGAAAATATGTACCACACGAGACATTGGACTAAAAGCGTAGTGGAGCACAGGTTCATCTCAACCAGATTGGTTCCATTAGTCCTACCCTCCAACTGATGTGATTGGTTCTTGATGTTTGTTATTTAAATTGACCAGTTGGTTGACAGTGACAACTTCCAGTGTCAATGAGATGCATAGGTTTGTCTTGTAGGATCCTGGTAACCTGATGGGTGGGTTTAAATGCTGATTGCTTAAGAAAAAGAAGGTCATAGTATCTTGGGATTGAGGACAACTTGCTTCCTCTCCAGTTTTGTGGGTTTCTGAGGCTAAAATGCGAACTGCAGACTCTTTCAGAGTGGGGCTGGAAGTGGCTGACAGGGCAGGTAGGTGAGCGGTTTGTGAGGTGGTGCTTATGCACAGTTTCTGTGTGCACCCAATGAATGCCTCAGTTTTCTGTACCATCCCAAATGCTCCTTCTCCACTTTGAGAAGTCATGGGCCACAAGGTTCCCTGGAGTAAGTGGGAATGCTGCACTTCTTCAAGGAAGGTTTGAATTTTGTTCTCTATCT
>JARFYF010000104.1:63190895-63201218 GCA_030265395.1 Rhina ancylostomus
CTCAACTGACCTAAGGCTGTGCTGGCATATTAAAGGCAGTGGTAAATTTCATCATCATTGTCTGCCTGCATTGAGACATGGCTCCTATGATCCTGGGATAGAAAGTTTCAATTTTGGGATGGAATAGAATCATAGAGCCGTAGAGTCATACAGCACAGAAACAGGCCCTTCGGCCCAACTGGTCCATGCCAACCAAGATCCCCATCTAAGCTAGTCCCATTTGCCTGTGTTTGGCCCACATCCCTCTAAAGCTTTCCTATTCATGGACTTGTCCAAGTACCTTTTAAACATTTTTAATGTGCCTGCTCCAACCATGTCCTCTGGCAGCTCATTCCATATCTGACCAACTCTTTGGGTGAAAAAGTTGCCCCTCAGGTTCCTATTAAATCTCTCCCCTCTCACCTTAAACCTAGGTCCTCTAGTCCTTGATTCCCCAACCCTGGGAAAAAGACTGCACATTCAGCTTATATATGCCTCTCATAATTTTATACACCTCTATAAGATCACCCTCATTCTCCTAAGCTCCAATGAAGTCCCAACCTGCTCAACCTCTCTCCATAGCTCAGTCCCTTGAGTCCTGGCAACATCCTTGAAAATCTCCTCTGCTCTCTTTCAACCTTATGCTGTGAGGAATGTTTATGCAATGAGGTGGGACTGGATAGACTGGGTTTGTCTTCCTTGGAGCAGAGGAGGGTGAGGGGAGTCCTGATAGAGGTATCCAAAATTATGAGAGGTACAGATAGGGTAGATGGGGAAACTTTTCTCCATAGCAGTAGTGTCTAAAAACCAGAGGGCATAGGTATAAGGTGAGAAGTAAGAGGTTTAGCGGGGATCTGAGGAAGAATTTTTTTCACCCAGAGGGTGGTTGCAATCTGGAACACACTGCCTGAGTAGGTAGTGGAAGCAGGTATTGTCACAACATTTATGAAGTATGTTGACAAGCATTTGAATCACCAAGGCACAGTAGGCTAAGGACCAGGTGCTAGTAAATGAGATTAATATAGACAGGTCAAATTTTAAAAACTGCAGTGCTGGAAATATAAAACAAAAACAGAAAATGCAGGAAACACTCAGCAAGTCAGGTTGTATCTGCGGGAAGAAAAACAATCAACGTTTCAGGTCTACAACCCTTCATCAGAACCAACAACCTACCAAATACGGAAAGGCCTGGACAGAGTAGATTTGGAGAGGATGTTTCCATTAGTAGGTGAGTCTCAGATCCAAGGGCACAGCCTCAGAATAAAGAGACGTCCCTTTAGAACAGCGAGGAGGAAGAATTTCTTCGGCCACAGGGTGGTGAATCTGTGGACTTTGTTGCCACAGAGGCCTGCAGAAGCTCAGTCATTGGGTGTATTTAAGGTAGGGATTGATAGGTTCTTCTTGGTAAGGGAGTTAAGGGGAAAAGGCAGGACAATGGGTTTGGGAAAAAAAATCAACTATGTTTGAATGAAGGAGCAGACTTGATGGGCTGGATGACCTGATTCTGCTCCTATATCTTATTGTCTTATGGTCTTCTGGAAGATCAAAAGAGATGAGTTTCTCTTCCCACAGATGCGGCTTGACTTATTGAGTGTTTCCAGAATTTCATGCTTTTGTTTCACATTTCCAGCAACTGTATGTTTTTTTTATTTTCATGTAGTGCAGAGAGATACTTGATAGATGGAATGGACATGGTGGCCCAAAGGGCCTGTTTCTATGCTGTATAACTCTATGACTTTATATGGGAAGTCGTCCAAGTCTCACCATGAACCTTTACAGTGAGTGAAGAGTGTGGTGCAGTGGAGGCTGGTTAGTAGAGAACCTTGATGTTAAGTATAAGGCCTGCCTCTCATCTGCATTGGTGAATGAGTTGGCAATGTCTTGAAGGTCATCCTCCAAGCGCTGGCAAACCCAGTATTGTCTGCATGCTGCAACTCAAGTTTCAGGTGACTGTTCACCATAGGTTGGACAGTTTCCTGTTAGTTCTGAAGATTAGTTCCACTACCACAGAAAGTTTGCAGGAAATAAGTTGCAGCAGTGCATTGAGAAATATTGAGACAATCATTGTTGAAGTAGTTATGCAGCCTTGTTTGACATGGTCTTCGCTGAGAATACTTCTGTTGTAAACCCATTGCTTAGTATCATGGCTTGCTTGAGATGATTGCTTGATGGAGACAAATTTTCACGGGCAGCTGAATTTGAGGAGCGTGTTCTATAGTCTCTTCCAACTGATAAAATCAAAGGCTTTAATGAGGTCAGAGAAGGAATATACAGTGGATGGGTCCTCTCCCTGCATTTTTCTTGGAGTTGTCATGATTTGAAGATCAGGTCAACTCTGCTTCTCAGTAGATAAAATCCGCAGTGTGATTCAGGGAGCTGCTTTTCAGCCACAGTTGTGAGGATTCTGATGATGACTTTCCCTGAGGCAGGTATCAGAGAGACCCTTCTGTAGTTACCACTTCCTGACTTGATTCCTCTCTTGAAAACAGTTAGGATTGCGGCATCTCTGATGTCCCCCGGTATATCCTTCTCTTCCCAGATATGGATGGTGAGATTCTGGATTCGTGACTTGAAGCTCTTGACTGCTGAGTTTTACAGTTTCAGCGGGGATGGCATTTTAGTCTGAGGCCTTCTTATTTTTGAGTTGGGATCTGGCCCATGACAGCTTCTTGTAGGTCAGATAAAGCAGCAAGGCTGGCCCAGATGTTCCGCCATAAGATGGAGTTCAGGGGGGCAAGTCAAGGACAGCGATGGAGTTCATGAGGTCTCTGAAGTGAGGATTGACAGTCCTTAATGAGTTCACCCTGTTCTTGGCTCTAAGTGAAGTGGGGCTTTGAATATTTAGACTATAGAAGACTTTTATAGCACTTAACACACAGCAAATTGACCTCAAGGGTCTCATGGTCAGCATGAATGTATCGCATCATACTTTCAACCAGCACATGGTGATTAATGGATCATTATACTTTGTTCAATTATGATGATTGTGCGGACCAATACAGCAAGTATTTTCATATTGGCCCATACATTCACCATAATTCAATGAAAGGGTATTACCACTGATGTATCAATGACTGCACCAAGCTCAGTGCAATGACGACTTTGAGTTTTATATGGAAACAATACAATTCAACAAATGAGTAACTATACCACAGATTCATATCATTAGTTTAATCCAACTATTTTATCAGAACTTTGAATGTCTGTAATAAGAGAAGCTATCTCAAATAAAGTTGTAGTAATAAATTCCAGTAAGAAATAAATGATCTCTTAAATCGTTTCTGAAGGACTTTTAACTGCATCCCTGAGCTACCCTACGCCACTACCACCAGCACCCATTATTTCATCAATTGCCGTGTCAATTCTATGCTCCTGAAGTTGATGACTAGGTTCAAGGATTTCTTCACTATCAAGTCTTACTTAGCATCATCCAAGCAAAAATGAATTTGCTGGCACAATAGAGCCTCTCAGTGCCTTTCCTTTCCCTTAAAATAGAGCATTGACAACTTTAGGTCCTCTGGTTAATAGCTTAGCTGAGATCCAGTGAAAGCTCTTCACAGAAGGCAGCAAAGTATGAGTGGCAGTTGAGGTCACTGAAATATTAACAGTATCTGGGCCCAGTCACACAAAATACTATTATTCCACTAATACCACAGTGGGTTATTTTCTTTCTGGATTGGTATGTTTAACATAAACCAAAACAAAATGAAACAGAGCAGAACTATATTAAAAAATCACCCTTGATATTTGAAGAATTACAAGCTGGACCAATATTCCACATACTTATTAATAATTACTGTATGCACTTTCTTCATAGTTCAATATAATAGCAAGAAGAAAAATTAGTTCACTCCTCAAAGACATCTCACACTTCTAGCTTCCTGCTCTTGACTTGCACAGCATTAGGTCACTGAAGGAAAAAGGCCTATCACACATACAATGTGCTTAAGGCATTGCTTGTAATTCATTACTGTTTATTTTACATGAAAAGTCAAGACAGAATGGAGAATTAAGCATAAGGTGCAATCCTCCACATCATGTTTTGAGGAATTGGAGAACCATGCCAAAACATCATTTTGATGATAAACAAATAAACTGCTGGAAATCTGAAATAAAAACAGAAATTGGGGGATAAAGAAGATCATTCTTTCCCAGTTCTTTTGAAGGACTCTGAAATGTTTGCTGTTTCTCTTCCAGCAGCTCCTTAACCTACTGCTTTTCCAACATTTTCTGCTCGTTTCATGCTAATGATACTTCCGATACTAATTAACGGCCAGAAAAATAATTCCAATGTCTCTGAGAATGTCAAAATGGATGCTTCTGAATGGTCCGTGAACCCACAAACACTACCTCATTATTCCTCTTTTGCACTAGTTATTTATTTTTCTAACTTACAGTAATTTTTGTCTTTTTGTCTTGCACTGTACTACTGCCACAAAACAACGAACTTCACAACATGTCAGTGATAATAAATCTGATTCTGGTTCAGATTTTAGGCTTGAAATGAATGTTACTTTGCCTGAAACTCCATCAGGAAAAAAGAGCTTTAGTCTTCAACAACTGACACTTTTCAAACCTGATCATTACAAACTGAATAATATGATGGGGTGAACCAAAAGCAAAATACTGCAGATGCTAAAGTCTGAAATAAAAAGAGATAATGCTGGAAATGCTCAGCAAGTCAGACAGCATCTGCAGAGAGAAAAGTTGAGTTAATGCTCTAGACTGATGACCTTTCATCAGAATGGTGTATTTCCAGTATTTTCTGTTTCTATTTATGAGAGGAATGAAAGGTTTCTGTTCATGAATCTAGTAACACTCAATGCAAGTACCCCGGTTATTCACCAGATTTTGTCTACCTCTCTATAACTATTTACTGTTTGGTGAAAATTATGGTGATGTCAAAAAAATCAACAACATACGTTAAACTGAGCAGAGATAGAAGTCAGTCTTTGCCCAAACATGGCCCAATGGCATTAAACACAGAAGTATTGTGTATCTTAGTAAAGGCTACTTTGTTCAATAATTAGGCAATAAAACCTCAAATATTGTGCTAGCCTGAGCCTCTGGCTTATTACGCACTATTTTGGCAGGACATGAAACCACATTAAAATGGATCCCATTGTTCTAAAGGTATACTCAGAGCACACACCTTAAAGTTTATCCTTCGTCCATTACCATTAGATTACACTCAGTTATTATCTTTTAGCAAAATATTAAGTCTTTTTCAGTTGCCTATGGCATTTTTCTGCTTCTAGTGCAGAACAATAAGGTTTTAAACAAAAAAATTGTGCGTATAATGGGTTGTATAATGCCTCTTACCCAATCCAAAGCAATATTTTAATCTTACCGAAAATACACTATCTACATGTATTCCCTCGTAAAACAAATATGCAAAATTATGAGTTAAGCTATTTGGAGAAACAGTGACCTTGACTTAAAGTAAAGAGAACTATAAATAATAGCTCTCATCCATTTAACCTCAATTGCATAAATTGTTTGGGTTTCAACAGAATCTGTTTTGATGAAACATGGACAATGACAAAAGTTTATTGACTAAATAGAAAGCTAATGGTCTGACTTTTCCACCAAGATGAAGTGTTTCAGAAAGCCAAGGTTAATTTGCAAAAAATGTTCTCATACTATAACTTCAACTCATGATAAGGATTCTCACAACAAAATCACTTCCACTGGCCATTGTGGTGTAGCGTCATTTTAAGCCCAAATTAACAAATTAAATGCTTTGATTAAGAAGTAGCATACCAACTATAGAAACACCAGCATAATGTTTATTAAGACAATTGATGTGATGACTGCTTTAGGATATGGTTAATGCAGAATTTAATAAAACTTATGTAGTAAAAGCCTGACAGAAAGTTTGGAAGACTGGATGCAACACTGAGTAGCAGGAGATGCTTCTATGATTATATACCATATGGACATTGAGGTAGTGAAATCCCTTCTGTTTATGATGCACCAAGGAGTTTACTTGTGCACATCTGAAAACCCACAATCTTTTAGGTTTGCCCCATCTTCTGCTCTCTTTCTAGGCATTCAGCTCTCTGGGTGTAGTGAGAATCTGTCACCTCCAGTGGAGTGGATGACAAACTGGGTTCGATTGAAGCTATCTCCAGCTGCCTGAAAGGAGCCCAATACGTTAGTCCCAACTGTTACTTTAACATTTTGTGGCAAAGGGACTTTTACATAGGTTTGGGGTTTAAGCAATGGCTGGAGCTTAAAGCAGTTTCAGTGAGGACATCCTTCATGAAATGCTGGCATCTCTTGTATTTCAGGAGCATTTACCTGACATTTTTAAAATGATTTGAAACTGCACTGACATAGGACATATTCTAGAATAAGAGAAATCATGTTAAAAGTTCTATTATCAACAAGAGTATCTGATTTAAGAGCAATGCATTCCCCATTATCATAGGTTTTAATGAGATCTCACCTCGTCCTTCTAAACTCCATTGAGTATAGTTCCAGAGGCATCAAACTCTCCTCATACATTAAGACTTTCATTCCCGGGATCATTCTTGTGAACCTCCTCTGGACCCTCTCCAGGTCCAGCACATCTTTCCTTGGATATGGGACCCAAAGTTGCATACGATAATTCCAATGGCTTATAAAGCCTCAGCACTACATCCTTGGTAAGAGTTGGTTCCTTTGGTAAGAATTCCCATTGGTAAGAATATACTTCAACTATTTCATTCTGATGATTCATTTTTATCCTTCTTGGTGTAAATATCACCTTTCTATTAATTCTAACAAGACTGAGTTAGTGGGCAGAATTATACAATGGTGGAAAAGGCTCAAGTATTTACACTGTGTTAAAAGTGTACTGAGCCAAGATCACGATAGAACATTTGGCATCAGTTTCATACAAGAAACTGTCTCCTACATCACAAGCTGATTCTACAGGATCTGGCCTGTGGGACAAGGTGTACTGTGATCGTCCACTTTACTGGAATTCCAGGCAGCTTACTGAGTATATAATAGCACCCGAGAGAGCACCAAGTGTGTTCACCTGTTTTTCTCTCTGTTGGCCAGATGTTCCAGTAAATAGATATCCGTCATATGAAAGCATTACCCAGAAAAGACTTGTGCAGCATCTGCACTATAATTGGCTGAGGGCAAGAATGTATTAAATCAGTTACTTGCAAAAAATGGAAGCTGTCAATAGTTTATCAAGCAAGAATATACAGGCTTGTAGTACTACATGGATATTGAAGCAGCACAACATCGTGCTCAAAAAAATTTTCTTTCATGGTTCTAAGATTTCATTTTTCATTATCACACGGATGAAAGCTATTTAGTGCATCAAGTCCATGCTAACTCTCAGAGCAATCCTATTCCCCCATGTTTTTCTGTAACCAGTTCTCTTTCACACTCCCCTCTGATTCTCCTACCAAACAATTATATTAGGGATAATTTACAGTAGCCAATTAACTTGTTAACCAGTGCATCTTCGGAATGTGGGATCAAACTGAAGCACCCAGAGGAAACCCATATGATCACAGGGGAATCATGCAAATTCCACACAGACAGTACCTGAGATCAGGTTCAGGATTGAACCCAGGTCACTAGACTGGAAGGCAGCAGCACAACCTGTTGTCCACTGCGCCTTTCTTAAGATGTCACAAAGATGATTGTGTGGCATGGCCACTGATTCCATTCACTGCAAACTGATGCAAACCTCACAATAAAAAACTTCAAGAAATGGAAGTTGACACCATGGATTTTATAGCTGCACTGGTTTGACACCACCTGCAAGATCAATTCTAAAGAAAAGTTAATTGCCTTTTTAGGGCTGTTACAGGTACACCATACATGGCATATCAACCAATCAGAGGACCAGCAAAAAAAAAATCAGGAGGTTGGGGCAGAACCCCCTAAAATATTCATTGGGTTGTTTTTCACAATCATGGGTTAAAACCTATGTGATTTCCAATGGCGGTTGCCAGAGAAGATACAATTGCTGAGTCATTGCTGCACCTTTAAAGAACACTTTCCATGATGGCTACAACATGATGGGATAAGTCACTGTTCTCTGTCATGATGTTGGGGCTGAATCCAGCCCTGTGTTGTGAGTGTCCCCAAGCAACTGCGAGTTACATGCTCCTTAAGAGGCCAGTGATTGCCGTGCCTTGTACTGAGGTGCATACTTCAGAGTTGTGCATCGTTGCAGTGTAGTTAATGGATAAAACTAGAAGACAGAAAAATGAGCCTCACAAAGCCTATGGGAGCCCTTTAATTCACATATCTTTGTTCTTGCAAAGTTTGCTCCTTGTTTCAGTGTGAGAGAAAAAATGCAGATTGTGGGTCGCACACTTAACCACCAATTTCCCTCAGTAAACTCGGAACTGGCTGCTCCACTCTTGATGACATCATTAGGTGCCAGGTAAATGTCAGCCATGTAAAGGGGAATCACACCCAAAGTGTCTGGACCAAATTCCCAATGGTCATTTTTAAACCCAGAAATATACACCAGCATGACCTAACATGCACAAAATGGCTTTTTATCCACAAATTGCTCCTAAAACACAAATGCAAATAAATCCTGTTTCTGGGCAAGAATGCCTAGGAAGTGATCAAAGGATCCCCATCCACTTAGTAAGCATACAAAATTGTGCTAAGTGTCTTTAGGAATCTGGAACACGTCGCTTATGCTCTAAAACAATGAAATTTAATGGCTAGGAGAATTTTTTTGTGTGCATTCAAGTCTTTTACATAGCCCTTTGCTGGCTGTGAGCTTTCAGTTTGGAGCCAAGCAAAGTAAATATGGTTCCGCCTGCCTTGGATCTCAGTCTAAAATTATTAGCCCCTGACTCTGATTTTAATTACAACACCACATAATGTGAAACAAATTCAACTTAAGATTAAAAACTTCAGGTTGTTTTCAGCATAAGATAATTACTGCTGTCATTCTTCTGGAACTGTGAATAACTAAAAAGCAGGTTACTGCCAGTTATAAAGTCCAGATGGGCGGAAAGATCAGTGTGCACGTGGGGGGGCCGAAGGGCCTGTTCCTGTGCTGTACTGACTCTACAGAGAATTACAGCTTCATGTTTCGGTTGCAACTATGAAAATCCATTCAACAGAATTGGAAGGATCTCCTACTGCATTCAAGCAAACAACCAATTAGAGTTTTAGTCAGAGGTATCACTGGAAACCACTGTAAAGATATTCTGAAATGACTCCCCTCACTGAAAGAATGTGTCTTGATTGAGTCACCTTGATGGTGAAGTAAAAATACTACAGAGAAAAGTGATGCCTCTACTCCCAGGCCAGTTGGGTGACATGTAAGTTACATTTAAATATTTTGGTGAGCCAGCACCCATAATTTTGATGGGAAGCTGATTTGATCATGCTTGACTGTACCTTATCATTTTGTAATGCTCTCTGCGCCCTTATTCATAAATCCTTCCATTACAGTATCAACCTGGAGACACATGAAATTCCACTTCACTTTTTTTTGCAGGCTAAGTTAAAAAGGTCAAAGTTCTAGAAACCCAGCAAGAATTCTCTCTCTGCTCCTTTGGATTTGCAAATCCACCTGGATTCACGAGGTAAATAACTGCAGTATATTTTATGGATGGTAAATTCTGCATCCACCATGCAGTAGTGATGTGGGGAATGAGTGTTTAATGTGGTGGATGAGGTACCTGTCAAACTGGTTACTTTGTCCTCGGTGGTGCCAAGCAACATGGGGGTTGTAAAAGTTGCAATCATCCCAGACAAGTGGAGAGTATACTGTACCACTCCTAACTTATGCCTTGGTGGAAAGAATTCTGGATGTCAGGAGGTGAGTTACTCATTACAGAATACCCAACCTCTGGTCTACTCTTACAACACAGTATTTAGGTGGCTGATCCAGTTGAGATTCTGGTTGATGGTGTTCCCCAAGGTGCTGATAATGGGGTTTCAGCAATGGTAATGTCATTGTCAAGGATGGGTGTTTAGACTCTGTCTCTCACTGAAAATAGTCATTGCCTAACAGTTTTGTTGCACAAATGTTATATTCCACATTTTAGCCCTTGTTTGAATATTGTTTAGATCTTATTGCACGTAGGCATGGATGGCTTCACTTGCTGAGGAATGCAAATGGAACTGAGCATTGTGTAATCATCAATAAACACTCCAACTTCTGACCTTATGATGGAAGGAAGGTCATTGATGAAGCAGCTGAAAATGGTTGTGTGACAATGTTGATCCAGAGCAAAGTCGCAGAGAACCCAAATACGGCACACCAATACAAGACTGGGGGCAGGATACTTCCTCAGGACAAACGCAGGCAGTAACTGGAAGGAATCTTGTCTTGGAGATCAGAAGAGGAATCCCAAC
>JARFYF010000104.1:63239609-63250263 GCA_030265395.1 Rhina ancylostomus
GAAAAAATTAGGAGTGGCACTGTGGATTCTTCACTTAAATTTGAGGAAGTTTGGAGTCCATTCATTCAATATTTTCAAATGATATAGATCCCTTTTCAATAATCTTTGAACTTAAAGGAGCGGAGTTGATGACATAATAATGCTCTTTTTTTATCAAGGAATGTCAGTTCAGATTTTTTCTTTTGAAATTTTTTTCTACTTTGTTTCATTTCGTTACTTACAATTTTTTTTCGATTTGGGTTTTTTATATAATAAACCTTTTACTCTCTCATTTTTATTTATTTTTGTAATATATTCATTTACTACGAAACTATGGGGCTTAGAATATATTTTTTATTCTTTATGACTATATATGTAATGATTGTCCTCCTGATCTCTTTGTATTATGTGTATAATTACCGATGTTATATGTATTATTCTTTATTAATTTGAAAATTAATAAAAAGATTGAAAAAGAAAGAAGGGTCTCACTGATCTTCAGTATTCTACATCTGCCATATGCTTCCTTTGTTTTTCTTTTACCAAAACCACAATATCCATTGGCATTCAGAGTTCCCTGGACTTGCCTTCCTTACCTTTCACTTTTACAGGACACTGGCCCTAAACTCGCACTCTTTCACTTTTAAAAGACACCCACTTGTTGGGCAAGCACGGTAGTGTAGCAGTTAGAGTAACACTATTACAGTGCCGGTGACCCAGGTTCAATTCCAGCCACTATCTGTAAGGAGTTTGTACGTTCTCCTCGTGCCTGCGTGAGTTTCCTCCGGGTGCTCCAGTTTCCTCCCACATTCCAAAGACGTATGGGTTAGGAAGTTGTGGGCATGCTATGTTGGTGCCGAGAGCGTGGTGACACTTGCAGACTGCCGCCAGAATACTCTATGCAAAAGGTGCATTTCACTGTGTGTTTTGATGTACATGTGACTAATAAAGAAATCTTATCTTATAAATTTACTCACAAATACCCAACCCTAACCCACGAATAGCTGCTCCAATTCTATGTTTGCCATATCCTGTCTAATGATAGTCATGGAGTTTTACAGCATAAAAACAGACCCTTCAGCCCATCACATCTATACCAACCATTTTGTTCATCTATACTAATCCGACTTGCCTGCATTAGTTCCATATCCCTCTTATGCCTCATTCATTCAAGTACCTGTCCAGATGCCTCTTAAATGCTGTCACTGTTCCTGCCTCCAGCAACTGCTCTGGCAATTCATTTCCAGACATCAACTACTCCTTGTGTGAAAAATTTAGCTCCCATTTAAACTTCTTCCTTCTCACCTTAAACCCATGCCCTCTAGTTTTAGACACCACAGCCATGGGAAACAGTTACTGGCTATCTACCTTATCTATTCCTCTCATAATTTTATATACCTCTATTATATCACTTCTCAGCCTCCTTCACTCCAGGGAAAACAGATCCACCCCATCTCATCTATATTTTTGCCCACCAATTTAGGTAGCAGCCTTGTGAATCTTTTCTGCATCGTCTCCACTTAACCACATCTTTCCTATAATGTGACAACTAGAACTGCAGAGAATACTCCACGTGCAGCTTAATCCTCAGTTTATACACTGTAACCTATCATCCTAATTCTTGTACTCAATGCCACGGATTGAATTTGGTCTTCTCTCAATTCAGGGCTTTAATTTCCAGAGCATCCTTATCCCTTTTCATGACTTCCTTGAAACATACAGAGTTCTGGTCACTATCCCTAAAATGCCACTCACGGACATTTCAAGTACTTGCCTGGCTATGCTCCCTAAAACTAGGTTCAGGAGTATCCCTTCTCAGTAGGACTATCTACATGCTGGCTCAAAATGCTCTTCTGAATGCTCATTAAAAATTCCACCCCCTCTAAGCCTTTCACACTAAGGCAATCACAGTTAATATTGGGGAAGTTGAAACCCCTACTACTATTACCCTATTGTTCTTTCACCTCACTGTGACCTTCCTACATATCTGCTGCTTGATTTCCCACTGACTGTTGGGAGGCCTGTAGTATAATCCCAGCAAAGTGATCGCCCTTTTTTATTTCTAAGATCTACCCTTACGACATAATTTGAAGAGCCTTCTCGGACATCCTCCTTCATTACTTTAGTGATGATCACCTTAATCAGTACTGTAATGCCTCCTGCTCTTTCACTTCTTCCCCTATCATACCTGAACCTTCCATACCCCAGAATGTTGCGTTGCCAGTCCTGCTCTTCTTTCAACCACTTCTCTATAATTGCAGTGTCATATTCCCATGTGCTGCTTAATGCTCTAGGTTCATCTACCTTACCAGTCAGGTTTCTACTACTAAAATAGATGCAATTTAGCCTTCCATTCCTCCCATGTGCCCTTACTGCCCATGTCTGCTCTGCCTACTGAACTGCTTTAGTTTTTTTCTATATTTGTCTGTACCTTTTCCTCAGCTGTGCATCAGTCTGTGTCCCATTCCCCTGCCAAATCAGTTTAAAACCTCCCCAAGAGCCCAAGTTGCACCTCCTTCAGGTGCAACCAGTCCTGCCTGTACAGGTCACACCTTCCCACAGTCCCAGTGAATGAAAAATCTAAAGTCCTCTCTCCGTTAGGGGTTAGCGTAATGCTACTACAGAGCCAGCAATGGGTTCAAATCCAGCCACTGTCTGCCAGAACACTCTACACTAAAGATGCATTTCACTGTGTGTTTCGATGTACATGTGACTAATAAAGAGATCTTAAAATCTTACATCATCCCTTTAGTCATTCATTCATCAGACCAGTCCTCCTATTCCCACACTCACTGTGACTAGGAGTAATCTAGAGATTACAAACTTGGAGGTCCTGCCCTTTAACCTGTGATCTAGCTCTCTAAATTTGCATTGCAGGACTTTATCCCTCTTTTTAACTAAGTACTCTAGTGGAGCACAGCCTCTGGCTGTTTACCCTCCCCTTTCAGAGAACCCTGCAGCTGCTCTGAGACATCATGACTCTGGCACCAGGGAGGCAAAATGCCATTTGAAAATCTCATTTGTGGCCCCACAAATGCCTGTCTGCTCCACGTATACTTGAATCCCCTGTCATAGTGGATCCTTCTGTAACTCCGCCCCCACCTCCTGTGTAGCAGAGCCACTAATGGTGCCACAAACTTGGCTTTTGCTGCTTTCCCCTAGTAGGCCACCATACCCCCACCATATCCAACATGCTACACTGGTTTTTGTTCGATGAGTTGACCACCTCCTACCTGTCATGCCTCACTCATGGTGGCAATGTCATTGCCAAAGTGTCTAAGCTCCTCGGCCATGACAGCCCAACAAAGTTCAGCCATTTTGTTGCTGGCACTGTCCATGAACTCCGGATATTCCAGGTCCTGAAGATATTATGGAGGGGAGGTTACCTGCGTGTGGTTCCTCTTACAAATGGGTGACAATTGCACACCAGCCACCAGATGGGCTTCACAGAGCAGGGCCTTGATCCAGTGGTAATTTTTAAATGTTTTAAATTTTATTTACAGCATGGTAACAGGCCCTTCAGGATGACTGGAGACTGGACTCTGCTTCATGGGTAGAAATGTTCACACATTGTTGGGCACACACATGGGGGCAACAATCAGAATCTATGCACTCACTCTCACACACAATACCAAGTGTGCTCATTCACAGATGCCCTTATCCACTGCCTGCTCCTTATTCCTCCACCGGGGTGAAGGTAATTAGTTATGTTACACTCGTTTTGCCTATATCAGTGATTTTACCCATCAGTGATGATGACATCAATCTCTTTCTTACTGGACCATACTGGCTTACTTTCACCTCTGCTCCCCACCCATTCTTCCCTTGACCCCTCACACTCTCAGTCTTCTCTCTTCCTTTCAGCCACTAAAGCCCTACCTCTGTGGGCATATCTGGCCATGCTCCCAGCCGGACTCCGGACCTTGGCTCCCAGCTGAACACTGGATCCCATTCTCCACATTTAGATCTTCTCCTGGCTCATGTTCCCAGTGCCTGAAGGGTGGGGATGCTCTGCCCAGCCAACAGGAGCCAGAGAATGGCAGCTAGGGGAACAGCAATGGCTGCTGCTGGTGAGCAAGCCACACTCATCTGCTTCTGCTTTAGCAATCTAATCTCAGCAAATGGTGGTGCACAACACCCCTACCCTTCCTGCAACTTGAAGTCTTGAATATACTCAATGATTGATTGAGGATCCACAGTCCTTTGGGCTAGAAAATACCAAAGACCTCTGTGCAAAAGACATTTCTATCTCAGTCACCAATGTACAACCTATATCCTGAGCCATCTCTTTCACTCACATAGAACAGTACAGCACAGGAACAGGCCCTTCGGCCCACAATGCCTGTGCCAACCATTGCTACTGATCTAAACTAATCCCATTTGCTTGCACAAGGTCCATATCCCTCTATTCCCTGTCTGTTCATGCGTCTCTCAAAATACTTCTCAAATATTGCTATAGAATATAGAACAGAACAACACAGAAATAAAACAAATGGTGTGGTTGGAGAACTGTCATTGACAACAAGGCAAATAGCAGAAGATGGTTTCGATCCATCAACCTCTGGGTTATGGGCCCAGCACACTTCCATTGCTCCACTATGCTACCTCTGCATCTCCCAATACTGTAACCTCTGCCACTAAGAAGGTGCTTGAGGACGCTATTACCTGCAAGTTTCTCACTGAGTTGAACAGCATCCTAACTTGAAAATATACCCCTGTTTCCTTATTGTTACTGAGTGAAAATCCTGGAACTCCCGACCTAATAGCATTTTTGGAGTCAGAAGGAGGAAGCTCACCACCACCAAGGACAATTAGGAATGGGCAATAAATGGCGGCCTTTTCAGTGATGCCGCATCTTGCGAGGTGAATTTAAAGTGTGAATTAGCTGATGAAAGAACCAGAGTATGTAGAAATTGTAGGTAGCTTTTACAATCCACATTCAATTATTCTGAATGGACAGACATCAAAGGAATATACACAATGAATAATTCTAGAATTGCACAGATAATAAAGACTTTAATATGTCATTTGTTTAAATTTACCAAGCTATTCATTTCAAAACTTTGAGCCACAGAACCTTGTTCTACAACCATTGCCTATATCTTCATACTGTGAATTATAGCCAAAGTTATCCAGCTTTCTTTATCCTGGCATGCTTTCAGTGGTTCCTGAACAAATACATTAAGTAAACTGGCAAGGAGAAATGAATCAAGCCAGTCTGGATTGTAGTGTTTCTTGACAGTTGTGTCTGACAGATATGAGGGCAGAGCCAAGGAAGCAGCAGTGTAAATACTGCCCTGTCTCTATTTCTTTCTACCACAGATCCATTTCACAATTACATCCTAGATCCTGCTCTTTGATTGGAAGAAGACATCTCATAGCATTCCTAAGAAATCTCAACATCTCAACAAGTAAGAGGGTTGGCATATTGTTTATACACCATAAGCTTAATTTGTCACTGAAGAAAGACTGGAAATTTCATTCACTCCAAGTGAATTGACAGTTAGAAGATATACCCCTTGCATTATAAGATATCTTTATTAGTCCCACGTACATTGAAACACACAGTGAAATGCGTCTTTTGTGTAGAGTGTTTTGGGGGCAGCCCGCAAGGGTCACCACGCTTCCAGTTTCAACATTATCAATATCTCCTCAAGGCTCCCTATGAGCCGTATTAAGCATCCTTCAATCCAGCCCACTGATTACTCCATTTCTCAAAACATTTGGTAGTGTACGCCAGATTTCCGAGTGAATCACCCAACAATAACATATCACCAGTGTGAAGGATCACTGTAATATTTTCAGAACAAGACTTGAAAGCTATGCTTTATGATGCCAGCCAGCACATTATAGATGACAACACTGAACAAAATGCAGGCAAGCACTCACTTCAATTTTTTTTTGTAAAAGCTGGCTTTAGTCAGATGTTACATCCAGTCAGGCCATATGAAATCCAAGAATTAGGCACCTGCACCTATAGTTTCCAAACCTTTCCCAAATGCCACATGAAGGGCTCAGTAAAAAGCATTTCATAAATGAATTATAACAATATAAGTTAGTTTCCCCCGAGACTTACAAAGCACAACAATCGTGAACAAAGCTACAAGCTCCTACACATTCTTCAGAAGAATGAAATCCAACCTTTTTCTTTCTAGTTATCCCAAAGGGCACCAGAGTATTTGATATGCCTGCCATCAAACCGACAATCCATGATATGAGTAGCTCTTAAGAGCTTTCTTCAGATCGTGAGAGTTTGATTCATTGCCAGACACCATTAATCAGGTATTGATCAGATAGTAATTCAGTAGTTACTGCTCCCAAGAGTGGTAGCTAAAGTTTGAACACACCCTTATTCTCTATATGGTTCAGGGGAAAATGTCATTACTATTTGTTTAATACGGATTCATTTTAATTGCTGCTTTCTACACATTTGAAATCAGAATAGAGTCCTTTGTCTCTCTGTAATTCAATACTTATACAGTTCCTTGCCCTTTATCTCCATTAAGTGCATTGTCATTATCCTGCTATGCATTGAGAGAATTGTTAGTCTTAAGTAAAACCAAATAACCAACAGAGACACCTACACACCTACACATTAGTCAATTACCACCATTACACAAGGATTGGCTCCAATGGCTCTGTGAGTTTATCCTGTGCTTTGCTGAGACATGCAAATCTTGGGGATTGTTACATTCATTTCCAGTTACATGTTTGCCTAACCCCTTTTAACTGAATAGGATTATGATCACTATCTGCAGCACCTCTAAGTTAAGTCAATCAGTTAAGTGCAATCAAGTTAATAGAGCTTACTGGTGATCCAACTAATGGACTAACTCACTCCAAGGTGACCATATTACCAACCACAGGGGAAGCTGTTGGAGTCTTCTAAGCTTCTAAACTCCAGGTCAGAAAGAAGAGGATTTGTCAGGATTACTACTCCGCATACCTGATTAATTACTTGTGCTAATAAAAGGCATTGGATAGTGGATAAAGCATATGTATGTGTGCAGGAATTTAAATTTGATAACTTTTGAAGGGGCACATTAAATACATGTTATACACATTATGTGTATCCACACTCATCTTTAATATTTCAATGATCATGTTCCCTCTGCCATCTGCACCCCCATGTATGCTTCTATACAAAATATTGGGAATTGTTTTGAAGTTACGTTTGTTGGTGGATTCTGGCACGTTTTGCTGCCTGTGGTCTAAGTGTAAGAATTTCCACACAAGAATTAGAAGATAACCTTTGTATCAACTGGGCACAGCAGCTCAAACCCAGTTAAGCATCGGGGAGCTGTTAACTCACCAAACTATTGCGGATTAGGTGATTGCGAGTGAGAAGCACCTATTGATTTTCCAGAATTTGCAAAGTCTCCCACAAAGACAGAATAAGAGAAGGTATTCAAGTGAAGGCTTAGTTCACAGGCATTCTAATATAGGGTACTGAATTGGGCAGGCATGGTAGTGTAGCAGTTGGTGTAACGATTTACAGTGCCAACAACCCGGGTTAATTTCAGCTGCTGTCTGTAAGGAATTTGTATTTCTCCCCGTGTCTGCATGGGTTTCCTCCGGGTACTCCTCCCACATTCCAAAGACGTACGGGTTAGGAAGTTGTTGTCATGTTATGTTGGCGCCGGAAGCGTGGTGACACTTGTGGGCTGCCCCCAGAGGACTCTATGTAAAAGATGCATTTCACTATGTGTTTCAATGTGACTAATAAAGATATCTGATCTGATCTTAACTCTAGTTCTCTCCTGTTGCCCTGGTTTAGATCTGGCAATGGTTCTCTAACAGAGTGATAGCAAGTTCTTGTACTTTATTAAAATGTGGTCATCTGCCAGCTGATCTAGTTTTGGAAAAGAATAAGTGGGTAGACTAACTAGCTGCCAGGCAGGTATCAAACTTCTATAATCTTTTGCTCTTTTCTTCAACACTTAAAATTTTAAAAATACACCTGAGACTTGATTTATATTGGAATAAAGTGAAATATTGGGCTACAACCTGCTGAGGGCTAGCTCAAAGGGTCCATGGAGTCCAGGGGCAGTTGCATAAGATGTGGAGCCAGATTTGCTTCTACATCTATCTCCTCAGCTAGTTGGCACAGCCAAAGCAGACTTATTCATTTGAATGTCATCAGCAACCTTCATTTAAAAGATAGGTTTTGATAAGTTTTTTGTTATTTTGCTTTAGTTCGGTTTGCATTTATACTTTAATTAATTAACAGCAGGTTCAAGAGCTTTATAGTACATATATCATTCTGTCAAAGTCATCGGGGTGGTCCATCAGTGGGATCTTAGTCTCGTCATCCTGTGACCCATTTGCCACTCACCAAACACTGCACCATGGGGAAGGATCACAGCCACAAATCTTAAGTGCAGCCATGGGATTAGCACAACTAACAACTACAAAGTGTGATCCAGGGATAAGTGCAGTCCAATTCAATAGCTTTTTAGCAGTTTTGCAGTATCAGTATCAGCGATATTAATTCTAACATTGAAATATATTTATTATAGGGACAATGGAGTTTCATGGGATTTAAAAATATTGCAGGAATACTTATGTGCAGAGTGCAATTATTTTGGATTTTATTTTTTCTTCAATTGGAGAGTATTAATGTTTAACAAAATAGATTTCAGGAATAAACTTCTGGCCTTGTTATTTTTATAAGTGCAATTAATTTGAAATAATAAGTCCTGGGCTGATAGGATATGTCTGTGTACTGATTCTGCAAGCTATATTGTGAACCTGTTCTGTGATTTCAAATCTGCTTATACTGATTTTAGAATGTTACACTTGCAGGATACCAGCCACTGGTAAGACATGGAGCCAAAGACTGGCCTTAACTCTGCTTATTTTAAGGAAGTACTGGATTTAATCACTAATACAGGTGCTTTGTTCAAGCATGCAAAGGTGTTGAAGCAGCCCTACTTTGCAATCTGTCAGAAGATGGGTTTAGGACTGAAAGCAATCAATCACAATATCTTGTTTTTCTTTCACTGAGACTATTTAGCTGCTTTGTTGAATACCGTGGACCAATATTGCTGTTAGGTCAGACTCCTGGAACTTCCTATCCAATGGCATAGTTGGGGTAGTTTCACCACATACACTGCAACTTACATCTAACTTAATATCTCTTTTATTTGGATCAGTATCAAACTTTGACAAATATCACGATTGTGAAAAACCTTAAAACATTTTATTGCATTAAAGGTACTATATACTGTAAATGAAAATATATATCGCTATCCTGGGATGGGTAACAAAGTATCAGCAAGTAACATCCATATCACAAGAATTAAAAAATGGAGGTTGTCACAATGTACAACCTTTCTGACACTTTGACTATCTCATTTTAAGATGACAAAATCAGATCTTTGATGTTTTTATGAAAACAATTGAATGGATTACAGACCCATTTAAATGAATTGTGGCATGTACACACAGAGGTTATGTTTCTTCACATTAAGAAGTAGCACTGATCGTCATTGGAAATATGAGAATTTAGAAGTCTGAAGTTGGCAATATCAGATTAACAAATTCTGCCTCTATAAGAGCATCTATCAGAAATTTCTGCTTGACTGCAACATTAAGCTGCAACCCTGACTAAGTTACAAGCGTAGTGATGGACATTACAATTAATCCCTTTGGCATATTTCTCAGTAATTTCAATTTCGTAAATGTGTTCACAGAAAAGTCATGGCTCTCATGCAGATTATAAGAGAAATAGAAGTGAATTTTTTTGCTTCCTTCCCATGGGAATCTTTAAAGAACTCTCATTCTGTCAAACATAGAAGGTTAACTGTTCTAGTACACTTCCATAATGTCACCTTTTGTTGAGGTTTTGTTATAAAGAAATTGACAATATCACAAGAACAGCATTTTTTGAACTTTACAGAAAAACTGAACAAATCGAGTTTGAAAAATTTTCACTTAGTTTTCACTCTTCTATGCAAATAAGAATGTAAAACAACTTTCAGATTTTGTCTTTCTTCTGAAGGCAATGACACTGTTGTTCCAGCTCCCTAGCACCACAGCAGAGTGGTTACACATCATGGGAGTACAAGGCTTGAATATTTTTCCAGAGTTGGCTTGACACCAGACAAAGGATAACTCAGGACATTCATCCACAGGCTGATCCTCATCATGACGACTGCTCATTTTGTGGGGTGTGGGCATCAGGTGAAATCTCCATCACCGAGAGGGATCCAGTTTCTTCAGGACAGCGAGATTGAAGTTCTGCATTGGATTGTCATGTGCCTGAGCCAGAAAATGTGGAATTGCCATGAGAGGGGCAGAGAACACAGAGCTCAGAGGCAGTTTTCCCAGTCCACCTGCTAGCCACTGTGCTGTGTCACAAAGGCTTGGTCCAAGTTCAGTTTCACTGGAAGTGGTGGCTGAGAGTTTTCTTTGGTGAAATGTACTCTAGCAGTGTTTTCCATGAAACATGAAACATTTTACCATGCCTCTGCTGCTATTATACCAACTGCAACCCCAGGACATATAGCCCTCTGTCCCAACTCTCTGATACTCCTTAGGGTCAACAACAGCAGAGATAGGTCACCTTGAACTCTTAGTAAGGCAATGAAACAATAGCTAGCCAACTTACCAGTGTCAGAGGTGAGAGAGAAATTTACCAGCACCTCCCTTAATATTATCTACTACATTCGGT
>JARFYF010000104.1:63319545-63329616 GCA_030265395.1 Rhina ancylostomus
ACCTGAGCCCCATCAGGGGCCTAGCATAAGTACCTGGGTTTCTCTAGCACTAGTTGCCAGAGTATTGGTCAACCTTTCGGTATACTTTGGCCCCAGGCTACTTAGAGTGGTCTACTCTAGAGCAGTCCTCTGTTCGCTGTTCCTCTTTGAATATTCAGTTTGTGTTGGGATTCCTTCTCAGATCTCCGAGGCAAGATTCCTTCCAGTTGCTCCCTGTGTTTCGTCCTGAGGAAATATCCTGACTCCAGTTTTGTACCAGTGTGCTGCATTTGGGTTCTCTGTGAAGTTGCTCTTTGCTCAACATTGTGACATTGGATGAGTCACAATTTTATCCTACTTAACATCAAGACGTCTTCACTCTCACTGCAAATTTCATGGTTATTAATTCCACCTCCCTCCCAATCTGAGATTGAATTCAATCCCTTCTTAACATCCTATTAACCCTTAGTAGAATTTTAAACCCGATCACTAAGACAGTTTGCTGACCACTCAACTAAACTACTTTTCCTCCCCATCATCTATTATCTTTCGATCTTGTGATTAAATTAATTCAATTGTTACTGACTGTCTCCCCAGGTTACACTCCCAAGCTTAAATAGACATTAACAATGCTAGCATTCTGTTTACCTTAACTTACGTTTTAAATACCACATCAAAGCTAATAACCAAGACTACTAATTTCCAGTTTTGTTGCACTGAGCTGAAAGAATCTATGACTCATTTGAGATTAGATAACAGATAAATGAATATTTTCCAACTAAGTAATCAGATTTTGTCCCAGGATTGTGGTTGGAAGAAAATTGTACATTTGTTTTTTTGTATGGTCAACCTTAAATATTTTGAATTCAGCAGAGAAAGTAGCTTTGGAAATGCAGTACTCTATTTTAAACCAGATGTTCCAATTATTTCCCAGTTAAGTTCCTTGTGTTTTGGTCACATAATTCTAATGAAAGTTAAATATCATCTTAATAAGTTACATAAATCTGCTTTAGATGTGTAACTAGAATATAATTTTAATATCCTCACCCCCAGCTCTATACTTCAACAATTTCCTCCAGCTCTTTACTGCTAGCCTTTCCACTGAATTTCACATTTCTAATTTCATCTTCCCTAATCTTCCTTATCATTAGTGGCACAATCTTTAACCAACTCTGACAATATACAGGCTAGCTGGAATAAAACAAACCAGATAACTTTTGGAATGGATTTTGATGGCATTTGACCTGAAAAGTACCATGAAACATAGCAACGTGAGTTTCACCTATAGTTCAGACTAAATAACAAGAAAAAGTTTGGAGAAGTGGGAAGTGGGAAGTAGAGAGAGAGAGAGAGAGAGAGAGAAAGAGAGTGGGATCTTATCGTACATTACATTCAGGGGAATTGGAGCTAAAATTGCATCCTGAAGGAGTAAGAGAAAAAATAGAGCAAGATCTCATTTAGAGGCAAACCAAAAAAAGACAGGATTTATTGCAGAAAAAATCAAGAGAATGAACCAGTAAATAAAAGATGGAAAAGAGATTGCTGGATGTGAGAAAAGAAAGATTGTCTAATTGGGAGATGGGACTTTACAGCCTTCCTATTTGGGTTTGACGCAAGAGGTTGCATACAGTTTTAAAATAGTTTTATCATAAGCAGCAGATCTTACATTTTTGAGCAATGCCATGGAAAATATATTGGCATATTGTAATCTAGGCTTTTATTTTGTACTGGATAAATTAAATATCATTTACGTTACATGGGACTTTGAGCGTTTTAGGAATAACATTGCATAAATAGTATTTTTTATAAAAGCTATAAATGAAAGATTTTGATAATAAAATACGATGGCCATATTGAGCTATAGGCACTTAGATAATTCACTTCCATGTAAAAGTGACAAAAAATGTAAAATTTTTACGAACTAATGTTACCATGTTTAGAATCTGCAATTAGAAGCTAATATTTGAACAAGGAATTTTACTGAGTTGGTATTTGTCAGTCAATTAATTAAATTACTAGATTTTAATAAACTGCCTGTCAACATAAATTAATATTGGTTTGTGGAGATATATTATCTCTGTCCTAATGCTTTCTTGATATTCCATCTCATAATTTAGAACAGAACAATAATCTATTAACTGAGTAGTCACATTGCAAAAGATAGAAACATGAGGGGCACTTTTGTTCAGAAAGGTAAATGTCCCAGGCATCATTATCAAGTGTGAAAAAACTATATTTAACTTAACCAGTCAGAGTCACAATGGGAACGCAATACTCTGGATCAGATCAAATGATCCAGTCATTTCTTAGTTGGCTGAAAGGGAGTCCTCTGGTTTTAGTTAATGGATACTCCTGAGAAATTATAATAACCAGTTTTATGTGTTTAACTAGGATTTCAACACAGCTTTGTGAAAATCTTTTAAAGTATGAGATGAAATTCTTGAGTGTGTCATTGGCTGAATTCAGAAAAGACACCATTTTCAAACAGATGGCAAGCCTTTCTGTACCAATACTAAGTAAGACAGATTTTTTTGAAGTATAAATTGCTCATTTGTATATTCAATGTGCTGACTAAAATGCTGTAGGAAAAGGGTCTGTGTTACGATTAAAGCAGTGCGTTCAGGAGCTCACATATTCATTTCATTTTTATTTCTCCCTTTTGATTTTATACCTTGGAGTAATATTCTGATTGCCTCTCTAGAAGTGACTGAAAGTGAGATAGATCACTCACATTTTCGTCTCTCTGTGCAACACAACTGAATGTGTTTACAAAGTTACAAAGTTAATTTTTCCACTGAATATTTAGCATGCTTTATATTGGCTGCTTTAAACTTTATGAATGGTTTATATGTTGATAATTATGTAAATTATCTGTTCATTCTTTTAATTTTGTCTTATTATGAGACCGAGTTGTTCACTTTTGATTCGAATGTTAGTTATTCTGTGCTCATTCGAATCCAATCTCAAAAGTGAATACACTTTAGAAGAAAACAATTGAGCCCGAGCCATTTCAGGATACGATCTACAACCGAGCCACGAATTAAACGAGCCATAGTTGGATATCTGAAAGTAAACGCGGGTTGGTCGCGTTTGGTTCACTTTACTTTTCCATCATTTCTACTTGACAAGTGAACAAGTGAGAAACTAATTGTGTTTAGTGCAATAAACTTGTTAAATTTGAGCGGTGTTTGGATGATTTAAACTGGATTAATAAAGCATCGGTAAAACCTCTAACACATTAGGATCATTTGAACGAAATATTAAAAAAAACCGTGCCGAAAATTCCCCGACTGAGATTTACTTAGCGATCAGGTTTGATTCCCGAACCAAATCGCCAGACTAAATTTTAAAATAAAATAGAAGCAAAGTGAGTGATGTTTGGACATGGGAGAAGGAGACTGACGGATAACATTAGAGGGAGGCTCTATGATGTAAGAGTGTGGAGCTAATTGGGCAATCTTATACCTTAAAAAAAGAGGAACAGCCTATTAAATCTGGAAAAAGGTGCATTGGATCATTCTCCGTGACCTTGACCTTTTATAGGGAAAGAAACATTTATGAACCAGTGCGAAAACGACAGGCCCTTGTGATTGATAAGGATTTGGTCCTCTCTGACTCTCTCCCTCTCGCTGTAAAGCCGTTAAGAAAAATGCTGACTACATGGCAAGTCGCACTACATCAATGCAGATATAATTGTATTCCACACAACTCTCCTGTTGCTTGGTAACATTTCAGTGTTGTTTGACCTTTTTTGAAGAAGTTATTGTTATCCTATTTCGAATGAATCTGCTCCCATTTGATTGCGGTAATTTGTTAAGAGTCTTGCAATATAGCACGATTATTAATCATCCCTCAAATCCAATACTGTGCCATACGTCTCATTTGTTCTCCTACCAAGGTGCTGAAGTCTGCCTGTTGTAATCGGGCCAGTGTTTCATTTTAAAATTAAGTGCTTTTTGGAGCAATCAATAAATCCTTCACCTCCACAGATGTCCCCAAACCATAATAAATGTACACATCTTTGCTTGTACGTCTATAAATCAAAGTTTTAAATTTATTTATAAATTAGAATCCCGTTGCAACATTCCGCCGCAGATTCGAAGAGACTTTCACAACGACTTAAATCGTGTATTCACAAATCTCTTTCCCCGCCAGGAATCTGGGACAAAATTTGATTAAGAACGTCCGTTTATATATGTTTATTTTCCAATTCCATTATGGAAATAAGTCTGGAGGATAAAGTGTAATAGCCTAATCTTTGTCAAAGTTTAAATAAATAGCATCATATTATGGGCTTAAGCACTGGACTAATTAGAATCATTCTCTCAGGTGTAAATACTGTGCCCAAATTAATATAACGTATAAAACGCTTGAATTGTAAAATATTTAATCACAATGGAAGTTTAAATGTATTTTTGCAAAAATAAAAGAAAATATAGTCCTGAACAACGATTATTATTAAAATAGCATATGTGACATTAAAATAGTGGAATTTAAAGCAGGACCTCTCCGTTCCGAAGTTGCATGGAATAGATGATTTAATTATGACTGTGACATATATAAAAAAATGAGGCACTGACTAATTTAAAGATCCTGCAAGCTTCCGATCGCTATCCCATGCTGTCGAGAGAAAAACCGCGCTGCTGCAATGCCATCCCCTCACATGGTTAATATTTCGAAAATACAAAACACCTGGCTGAATGGTATTTTATTACTGGTTGCCTAAACCAGTCATTCCTATTTATTGGCCAACGGACCACAAAGAACGTTTCCACTAATACTTCTATTCCATTCCAATTTGCCGCGGAATAACTATTTTAAATTATCTAAAATTTAAATATTTATAAAGTTATCACGCCCAGCCCCATTTGCAACAGAAGCAATGATCTCCGGGACTCACACTGCAGTGGAAAGAAATCTTATCTATGAACTTTTTCAGTATTCGCGTTGACTATTTACTATTTGGTGGTTTAGTGTTCAAATCCCAGCAGCCCAGCTCTGGGGTTTCTTCAGATCCAAAGAACAGAGATAAAGACATTATATAAACATATATCTGAAATATTTAAGAACATAGTCAAAATATTGCAACAATAATAATTTAGTGAAGACTTTCTAATCAGTTATGGTCTCACTGGGGGAAAGTCAGCTCCCTCTATCTCCAGATTAAACCTGTAAATAAACAACTCGCCAAAAGAGCTATTCTAATTTTAGAAGTATCTTCAGTTTTCTGGGGTAAATAAAAATTACTAATAAAATATCTGGATGAATATGTTCGATTAAATAATAATTTACAATAAAATTAAATACAAATATCTAAGAAAATATCCTTGAAACGTATAAGAAAGCATTGGAGTTGCTGTTATTCGTTGCATGGTGAATATATTTTAACATTTGTCTGAGAAATTCCCCAACAATCAACATCGGAGCTGAACGGTGAGCTGAAGATTACCACTTGGGACAAACGTGAATTTGCTACCTCGATAAACAGTATATTCGCAGGAAGCAAGAAGCCTGCCTTATGGACAAATACACCGATAGGGTCAAGCAATATTCTGCTAAGTTCAATTAGCAGCTTTTTAAAGGTAAAGTTTATCTGTGAATTATCATTAGACGATCGTTTAAAATAATCATAATTTATTACCACATTATCTTACGTTTAGAGTTTTCTTTAATGTGTTAAATTGTACACGTTGCTGTGTTGAGGTCATTGTAGGGAACAGTCCCAAATGTCAGTGCCCAGTTGAAATGAATAACTGCTTGAAGCAAGTATTTTATAGGAAATGAAAGACTTTTGATGTGTAGTAGCTGTTGTAATGTGCACAAAAAGTCTCATGAACAGCAATGAGAGAATGGCCCGATATTCCCCTTTAGTGTAATATAAATATTTACCGCCACACCTGGGAGAACAAAACAGCAGATACCGGGAATCTGAAATAAAAGCAGAAAATGCTGCCTGGTCTGCTGAGTGTTTCCGGCATTTTCTGTTTTTATTACCTGAGAGAACATCCCGCCTCTTCCGACCTTTCACCTGAACTGGGGCTGCCGTTTAACGGCCCACTACAAAGGTGACGCCTCCAACAATGTTTGGGTACTGCTCCGAAATCTCGGCCTAGATTTTGACTTTAATGTTCCAGAATGGGATATGAACCCATAAAACTTCCCACAGTTAACTCAAAGTATCTCTGGTTATCTCTCCATTGAAATCCGCTTTTCCCCGTCCATCCCAGCATAATGTCCCACTGCACCAGAGCCAGACAACAGAAACAAAAAAAAATGTTGATTAGAATTTTTCTAATTATTTAATCTTAATCTAAAATTCATAAGGAAGTCTCTTCAATTGTTTACAGTGATGTTTGGATATTATTACAAATGTAATAATCTGAGCACTGAGCAGCACAGTATTGTTCAGTGCAGCTCCCATCCGACCTCCCCCCGCCCCGGCTAGAGTTAATTTCCATGTAAATGATTAACATGTGGAGAAAAGCTGGTTCCAAAGTCCGTCCATAGTTCTGAAAGTTTTGCATAGAGGTTAATCCTCCTGTTAACGTCATGATCATACCCCAGTGCGAATGTGTAGCAACTGGCCCTGCGGTTTCTGCGTGCTCCACACCGAATCCTATTTTTAAAAAAGTTACCAGTTCACGATCTGCATCGGCTCTAAGCGGTTCCATGCAGTCTGATGCTTACGTCATTCCATGACCTGCTCTGACATTCAAACATCGGCGATGTAACCACAGACGACTTCCAAATGATACTAAAAGCACCTTTTTAGTTTTAGTTTCGTGCAAGATGTTTGGAATAGTTGGACGTTTCGCGAATGCATGTTTAAAAACCCAATGTCCTCTAAAGGGGTACAGTCATGGAAACCAAGTACAAGTTGTACTGAGAGAGGGGCACATGATTCCGCCCGGACACTGGCCGTGCTTGGTGTTTGCACTGTACGCAGGGCTCTTTCGCTGGGAAACGGCGCTTCGCCCGAGCTTTGGCCGTTTTCCTGCACATGTGGTTCATTTATAAGAATATCTCTTTTTGTTAAACCGTCAAATTATTGACCCGTTAAACGTATTATCTCACATGGATAAGTGGCCAATACTGCAGAGGCATTTGAAGAGGCCATTCATCAAAATTGTTATTAATTACTGGCCGTTTCTCGGATTTTTTCGATGTTTCCCTTTTGTGTATAAAAAAAGGATTCTGGTGAAAATGTCACGTTTCCGTATCTCCGCCTCGCCTTGCTGCCCGGGCTGTATATATAAACAGCCGGGCGAAGTTTAACCATGTCAGAAATGGAAAAGAGCTACATAATCTGCAGCCAATATTCTCCGCCCAGAATCAATTGGAATATGGATGAAGTCGTTTACCTTTACGAAATAAACAGTCGCCGCTAACGAATTAACTCATTTCATTTACATCCGATTACTCTGTTGGCGAAACACGTTGGTGGGAGTTTCTTTGCCTTTTTTTTGCGTAAAATATTTCCCCTGATCAGCAAATTTGTGCAAACGATTCACCAACGCACATTAAGTGTTTGTTTACAGTTGATTTCTCCCCGATTTTGCGGATCCCTTCAGAAGGAGACCGGGACATAACGACCCATACAAATAATCGATAGAAATGAAAATCCACACAACGCCAGAATTAAAGGGATATTGTTGGCAAAGATTGATTCAGTGGATGGAATGATTTTTAGAAGAATACACAATCGGAATAAAACGCGGATGAAATGCACAGGAAACGGACAGCTAGTATGTCTATGCTCGTCGTTCCCCGACAAATATATCAATGTTATTTCAGAAATGTCCGTAGATATAACGGAGACTGCTAAAATATAAGAAATTTTATTTTCTAAAGTAATAATGAAGTACCTGAAGTTAACTGGCCGTATCTAAGTGAACAGTGTAAATAAAAATAAGAGTACTGCGGCTACAAACAATCTGCTGGAGGTACTCAGTACGACCAGCAGCATCTATGGGGGCCGAGGGGAGGGGGGGGAAATTGTGGATGTTTCGAGTCGAAACTTTGCATCAGGATCCGAAACGTGGACAAATCCTTTCCCCCTCCGCAGCTGCTGCTCGACCCACTGAGTTCCTGTGTCAAATTGCTTGTTGCTCCAGATTCCAGCATCTGCAGTCTGCAAAGAACTGCAGCTGCTGGGAATCTGAAATAAAACCAGGAAATGCTGGAAACGCTCAGCAAGTCAGGAGGCTGCATCTGTGGACGGAGAAATAGCTAACGCTTCAGTCAAATCCCCCGACGACCGAAAATGTTAATTTTGTTGGATGGTGGGAATATAAGTGCTGGAATAACATCGCTACATACAGAGAAACCTTCCTTCATAAAAAAATAATTGAGAGTCTGAAAGAAACCAGCGGATTTTAACAATAATTCGTTCGATATTCAGCGGTTTGAATTGACAACTTCCTCTCATGTCTTCGGGATTTCACGTCTGTATTTGTAAAACCCTTGAGCTGCGTCCCTGATGATACTTTGACCAAAAGCTAATAAACATTAAGATTTAACTCATCCAGATTACGGCAAACCCTTATCGTTGTTAGATAACTTAACTGTTTGCATCATGTATAAATTTCGACCATAAGATCAATTCACTTGGCCAATCATTAGTAATAAAGCAGCTAGATAAATTTGTTTATACGTGGAAAACTACTACTTCGTTTCACAGTCACATGATAAAATAAAGATCTCAAAGCAAAGGAAGATTTTTCAGCCCAATGCGTAGTCAAATATTCCCTGTGTTATTTTAAATAAACCTTAGAGACGTCTCCCTTCATTTTGACTTAATTCTTATAGGCAAATACGTCAGTCAGAAGAGCTAATAAAAACATGTTTTAATATGGGATAGGTAAGCTCTGTCCGTCCTCGGTCTCTGTGCAGGTTCTAAAGTCGAGTCCGTTACTGGCCGCACATCCAAGACCACTACACCCCGACGTCTTTTACAATCACCTCTGCAATCATTCTAATTCTACGGTTCGTTCTGCGACAGAATTGAGTCGATGTCAAAAGTTGACTATGGTGAAAGAAATAATATATATTTTTTAAAAAGATGGATTTTAAAGCGGTGTTGATTTCCATTGGAATCAGCTCGCTTACCAGCCCTGGGCTCCGGGAGGCTGTGGGGTTGCTCGGGATCCCAGCGCAGTGCGCTCTCGGCGCTCTTGGCTTGAGTGTGCCGGGACTCGGCAGCGCCAGCAGCCCCAGCCATGCCCTGCACGGCGCGGATGCTGTCCGGAATGAGACTGCCGATGCATTCGTTGGCCTGCTGCCTCCGGAGGGCCACCTGCGCCGCCATCACCCGCTGCCTCTCGATGATCAGGATGCATTTCTCGCAGGTACAGTCCTTGAAGCGGCAGTAACGCTTGTGCCCTTTCAGCCAGGACAGGACGCCGTGGTTCCGGCAGCGGGCGCACTTGGGGGTCCTCTGCAGAGGGGGCCGGGGCTGGGACACCGGGCCGGCCATGTACATGTAGGGAGATCCGTAGGTATTCATCTCTCATGGGCCAGAGCCAAGCGATGCTCCAGTCCAGATGTCCTGAGAAGGGAGGACGCCTTCCTGCAGCCTGTCGATTGCTTCAGCCTGGGGAAACGGGAGAGATCAGCCCCTCACGCACCTTGTACCGGCATCAAGAGGAGTGAACCAAGCTGCCGGCTGCAGGCTGCCTTTTCGGATAACTTGGAGGAGAGGCAGCGATCGGGTCTGGATCGATGCTGTTCCAACGACATCCGAGCCCCGAGAGTCTAGCTCAGGATCTGGCGCGGCCAAGAGGCGCTGGCACCGAGCGGTGGGAGAGCGCAGGAACCGCCGCCGCTCAACCCACACTCACCATCCCCACGGCGAGACTATGGCAGGGTGCCGGCTCTTTGAAGTTTTATCAGTCGGCGACCCTCTCCCATGTCCACTGCGATCAGCTCGCTCCGCGCCCCGCTTCTACCATCGCCCTTGCTTTGAGTCGGCGGGGACAGGCGGCGGTCGCAGCCGGGGGAGGAGGGGATGAGGGGAGAGGGGAGTTCTGTGCTCCTTCACTCCCCCTCAAATGAACGCTCCACACAGAGCTCAAGCGGAGCACCCATCCGGGC
>JARFYF010000104.1:63347940-63361876 GCA_030265395.1 Rhina ancylostomus
GCAGCCCAATAAATCATGTCCCATCCACCGCCCTCAACATTTGTTCCCTCCGTCACTGGAGCACAGTGGCTGCAGTGCTTACGCCTACAAAATGCACTGCATCTATTTGCCTAGATTTCTCCAATAACACCCCTAAACCTTGGTCCTCTACCATTAAGATCGAAAAGAACTTTGAGTGCCTGGCAGCAAGACTACCTGAAGGTTCTCCTCCAAGTCACCAACCATCCTGACATGGAAATACATTGCTGGTTCTTCACTGTAATCTGAGTATAGATCCTGGAACTCTGTGCCTATCAGCACTACGGGAGTACCTTCATCAGAGTACAGCAGTTTAAGAAGGCAATCACCACCACCTTCTCAAAGGTGATGGGCAATAAATGCTGGCCTTTATTTGCATCACGCAGATGCCAAAGAAATGCGTAAATAAAAAAAATGCTCTTTGGACTAATTCACCACGTTAATGGCACCGTATAGTTGCAAAATGTTGTTGTTATTTCAGATGTTCATATTATTGTTTCAGTACCTTTCTCCCATTCATATTCTAAGTTAGTGCAGGATAGCTGGTTATTTGAACTTAGAAACAAGTAACTGGCATTGTGCAAAGAAGCATTTCTCTACTGTGTGCCGTCGAATCTGTACAACATCTTGGCCAGAGGTGCAGCTAGTTCTGGAGCACAGATCTTCAGCACTACAAGCAGAATGAGGTGGACAGACCGTCTTTGGAATGTTCTATCCTAAACATTGTTGCAAAATGTGCAAAGGGAACAGTTGCTCAATTCATAAAGTGGTAGCAAACTAATGTAATATGTGGCTTATGTAATAGTTTTCAAGAGATATGCACAAGAATAGTTCGTTTTTAATGCCCACAACTTTACAAGGGAAAGAGTGTGAGTGGTCCCAAACTGTAAAATGCTGTCCAAATTGTAGCGGCAATCCCGTACTATCGCACCTCTACCGTGAGTTGTTGGTCGAGTTGATATTGGAATCAGGGCAGAAATATAATTCCTGCTACAGGTCACTCCATTTGCAGGAGGCCCACAAATCCGAGTCAGACGTTGAAGCACAGAGGCAACCGAAGCCTTTGCTAGGGGTGTGGTGCAGATTAACAGGTTGCATTAAAGGTACACGGCGTTCTTTTTGCTAGAATAACTGCCGCTGGTCTCTACTTTTCTGTATGAAACTTCAGCTACATTTATGTGTCCATGGTGAATATTCATTGATACATAAACGTGTATGTTGGTTCCACATACCTTTTAATTGTGTGAAAATTACCTCACAGTTATGGTCGTTAAGAATGACTTTGTGCCCATGAAGAATAAATCCAAATAATGACTCATTCTCTAATTCAATGTCATTGTTTGATGTATGTTTATACCTTCAATCCGGGGAAAGTCATGTTATCAAGTTACTTTTAATCTGGTGGAAGGAATTGGTGAGTAGGGTAAAGATGGGCAGTTTTGAGGACTGGGACCCTTGCAGACTTGATTCAGGAGAGAGTGTCCGCGTTTCAATCCCAGATAATGAACTCAGGCCACGTGTAGGAATGTTGTGGTTGCTTCATGCCGCCACACGGACCTCGTTCATTTGTCATTTCAGTCGATTTTAAAATTGAATATACAAACATGAAAACGGGGGATGTGGGGTGGATCGAATTTTTGTTCCAAACTGCAGATATTGGAAAATAATGAGCTCAAATGCTCAGTTGTCAAGGATAAAAGCCAGGTTAACACAGCGGAATGGACTGCAGGTACTGCACTGCAAATGAGTGAACTGTTCCTATGTAAAAAGCCGCAGACCATTAAAAAAAAGTGAACGGCGCCGCCTTTCCAACCGTCTCACTTCTTCTAAAAACACCGCGCCGTTTGGGGTTGGTTTCGATTTACCATTTTTTTTGCATTTGTAATTTGACAAGGTCCCCGCGTTCCCAAACGTAGAGGCCGCCAGCGATTCCATTCCACTTGACTGCGTGAGATGTTGGAGATTTAAACAGCAGCGACTTCACACACTCGAATCCCTAAACTAGTTTTATGGGAGCTAAATGAATGAGTGGTGGGATTTATTTATTTTGTTCTTCTTATATGTGTGGTATATATCTGAGCCCGGATTGGCCGTGGGTGTAGTTTTGGGATGGTGAAATGTCCCCTGCGTGAGTCAGTATTGTGAAGGAACACCTGACACCCCGACTCCTATTTCTGCATTTCAAAAGGGTTTATTCAAGCAAATAATGGGATCGCAGCAGAAAACGTTTCCGAGCAGGAGGCAATGTTAAACTTCACCACATGAACTCCGTTTCCAGGGCTATTAAGCTTTTAATTGGAAAATAGCGGTCGGGAGTTTCAAGGTGACTATAATGGGCGAGGTGCAAATTCAGATTTGAATTGTACACATGCATTGGCAGTGACGCGAGAGGTGGTGGTTGGAGGGGTGTGGGGAATAACAGTCCAAAAGTTTAATGAGGATATTGCTGTATTTTGCTGGTATGTGGTGCGAGAGTAAAATAATATGTAGCACTTTGATAGGCGATCTCGACAGCATGAAATAAGAACAAAATATGTGAATTCGTTTCTTTCCACCGAAAACTCGTGGGTATGAACAACCTCAAAAACTGTGTGAAGATAGGAAATACATAAGACATACCCGTGTGGTTCAGCCGGACAGCCTGCTGTTAGATTTCTTTGACAGGCATTGATAAACAGTCCATATGTCTATCACGGGATTGCATACATTAAATAACGCAGTGTTATAATAAACAGATGCTGCCCATGAAAATGACCCTTAATTTGAAATGTATGGAGCAACACCATATGCTGCACATTATTAAATAAAGGCAATAACGTTCATTCTCTGTAGCAATGGGCCGCTGCAATATAGGTTGCAATAAATGCGTGTCGCTATTCGTGGTAATACTTCCGAGACATGATTGCACATTACATATGATCAACTCCTCCGGTACGAGCAGCGGGTAAACGGTACAATGAAAGTCACGACAACAGATCCCATTTTATTATTTGTTAGAATGACGGTTTTCATTGAAAGGTTAAGTTCGTTTGTTACTCGGCGGGGCTCAGTGATTGATCCTCTATTCCCGTTTGAGATATCATAATTATGTCAAGAGTTAAGGTATTAACTTGTCATTAACTGAACGATTACGTCCAGCGCAGTGGAAGGCACAACGACATCACTACGAACTCGTTTCAAACTCGCCAGAAATAATGATGTCAGTCCGCAAATCTGGCAAGTTTCATTTAACGATATACTTTACAATGTCCGAAAGCCAACGATAGATTTTAATGCCGTGTATTTTTTAAAGTTTTGCATGGTATTTTGGATTATAATAGATGTACACGCATAATCAGCTTTTAATGAAACTATTATCAGACGTTTGAAAATGACGGTGTTGCGAGCGAATTTTAACCCCGCCAAACTTTGGGAAACTGGGCTAGACACTGATTGAACCATCAGTTGATTATCTTGGGAACATGTTTATCAGCTCCAGTACCATGGAATGGGGCTCTGAGAAACGCATCAAAAGAGGGAGTAATTAAAGATAAAACGTGCTCATGAATTCACTGAAAATAATTTCATCAGGTCGTTTTCCCAAATGTGTAACAAAGTCCTTCAGGGAATCTAAATCAGTCGCACACTGAGGTGTTATGTGAGATACAATTCATTTCTACATTATGGGATGCAACAGACGAACTCGGTGGTTGCTAAATTATTCAGAATTTTTTTAAAAACCTGGAATATACTATTATGTTTTATATTATGCGGCGCTCTCCCCCACCCGCTTGCTATTGACACGCCCATTGCTCTATTTTATAATGCTCTCTTTTTTGCCTTTAGTTTTACATTCACATTTGGTCTTTCCCAAGTGCATTCACGCTATTTTTGTGTGTTATATCAAGCAGGAACCACTTGCCTTGAAAATTAAACACTTGGATTGCAAGTTTCACTTTTGTACTATTAAACACTCAACAGATCAGCAAAACCATCGTTTATCTTTCCCAGTTCTGATGGTCTTCAACCTCAAATGTTGACATTTTTGTCTTTCCGTAGATATTGGCTGGTCTGCTGAGTGCTTTCAGCATTTCAACAACTGCAGTTGTTTTTTTAAATTTTCATCATGTATTGTTTGGACAATAACGATGCAGAGTTGCTTTCCAATTTAGCCCTCTCGTTTTTTTTCAATCATAAACGCACAAGTAGTTATTAACTACAATAATGTGGAGTTCACTGAATCTAGCACAGTATTTCCTCTAATTAGGCATGTGTTGTTATTCTTTTTGGGGAGATCGAAGAATTGGAGGGGGTAAAGATAATGGATGACATCAGAAGTTAGAGAGATCATCATCTACTAGGAAAGCTGGCAGAGAGATGCACAAGGCCAAGAAGATACTGGTAGGAATGTAACCACAGGATTGATGATCATTGATAAGGTCAAGAAGTGTACCTAGTTGAAGCAAGTCCAGGGAAAGATGGGTCTTTTAGCTATGCTAGAGCAAGCCTCAACCCCCAGGTTAAGACCTGATCCAGTATTCAAGATCACTATCATTTGTGAACTGCGCAGCAGCAACAATTTTATGCAAGTGTCATCATTCTTGTGCAATATGCCAATTGTTACTACTGCGCACACACTGCAGCATCAGTGTAAATAAATACTGTAAGTATAGGTCCTGAATCCAATCAGCAGAAATGCACTGCTTGCACATAAATGCTGATAGACCTCAAATAAAAAATATATAAATAGCATATAAAAATGCTGCACTATGGGAGAAAATGGCTGGACCTAAGAGCTTTTATCACCAGGGTTTGCCTCTCTTCCTTTCAAATGGGCTGGTGGGAAAATCACAAGCTCTGTCCACACCAACCCTAGGTTAAAATAGCAGCCGTGACCTCAGTTATAAGAAGTCAAATCCTTTGGGCAATTTTAACTCCCCTTCAAGTGTGCAGGATTAAAACAGATTAGGTTAGATTGGGTGGAAGGTCATGAGCAAACCAATCCTACAGCCTTTCTGGCCCAGCCCCCATATTAATTGTATTTAGTTTTGTATTTTGATGGGATTTAAACACAAGACCTTCTGACCTTCTCATCTTCTCACTGGCACTGTGCTTTCTGCAGGGCTGTCATGCTCTTAGCTTCTCCTGAAGCAATTTTGTGGTTACTGTAAATAAACAATTCAGCATATTATTTCCACAAGATGCCACAAACTGCTATTAAATGAACAGTCTGCTGTGGAGATGATGTTAGCTGGAACACCAAACTAAACACCCGGCTCTTCTTTAAATAGTGGCACATAAGGATTCGTGCCCATCTTGATGGGATCAGTTTAAGCACTTAATGCAAGATTATTTTCACTCATGAAGCCCGAAGACAGATGCCAGGAGTGTGGATGGAAACTCTCCAGATCATTCATTGTAACTTTAGTGAGATTCTTAGAGAAATGACATGATTTGTAGTGGATCATCAGCATTACCTCCATGAAACCCCACCCAGAATATGATCTTTCTCCCTCAACAATTTTTCTGCCAATAAAATCATGTTTCCTATGAAACATTTTCTGCTTGTGTTAGGATAAAATGAGTGCTTAACCTTCAAAACATTTTTTGTTAGCTGAATTAGCTAAATTTCCAAGTAATCTCAGGCCAATTTTCTAGAGGTTGGAAAAGTGGATACATGAGTAAAAGTGCATTTTAAAAATCACTGGTTTTATGCTCCAGGAATGGCTCCCTGTGCAGTTGACAGCTCAGTGAAAACTGGTACCATCTGGTTGCCAACAAGACCTAAGCAAATGTGTTTAAATAGTTGATTGCATTTCTGGCATTTTTTTTCCCCTACATAGATTGTAGCAGAGAAACTCAAACACAAAACACCAGTGGCACCAGAACTTTATTTCCAATACATGACTAGTGAGGCAGGGTAGTTAATTTATGTTTAAAAACTAATTTATCTAGCCCTTCTCACAACTTCTGGAATGCCCAAAACACTTCCTGTATGCTAGTAACTATTAATGTAGAAAACACAACAGTGCACTACTCCCTTGGTACTGCACAAGTGCCATTTTCGATTATGTGCTCAAATCTTCAGAGTGGAAGAAATTCACAATCTGCTGATTCAGCTTCATGTATCTGATTCATAGCTGACAATAGATTTCATTGTTGTTAAGGTACAAATTGGGCAGGAGTCACACATCCATCTGTGGGAAGTGAAAGAGTGAGTTGCCCAGCTCCTCCAGAATTTTTGCTCTGTCAGTATCTCAATAAGACTTATGAAGAACAAATATATGAAGAACATGAGTTTGTGGTACTTAGCCACTAATCATTAAACATGCCACTTAAATTTAGGTTTGTTGAATTATAACTGGATTTTTAATATTAATTTCAAAGCAAAAGTTTGAAATTAATTTTAAACTTTTTCTGCTTCTAGTTCTTTTGGTCCCATGCTGCTTTGAATTTCTAACTACAAGTCACTGTACAATAGCCCAAAGAGAACCTATAAGCAAGTTTAAGAGCAGTGAATGTCAGCATTCATTGTTCATTGTCAGCTGCTGCTGCAACAACAACATTGTTCCAATATCTTGGAGGGATTTAACTCCTCCCACTTTTCTCTATAATCAGTGGAAAAAGATGAATAAGGAACTCTTTCCCAGTTAGCAACTGCAACTTCTTTCACGATATACACAGTGTAGATGTCAATCATTCATTCTCTTCTTGGGAAGATTGGCAAACATTAAATACAACATGGAATATCATTACTAGTGTAAAACCATTCCAAAGCAAATAAAACTCAACACAAAATTTTAAAATGTGCAACACCACTGTATGTAAGAGCCATTTCACAACCTCTTGTTAAAGGTTTCAGATGTCAGCAACAAACTGACAACACTATTAGTTTTGAGTTTATGGTGTCACTTGAGGTTGTTCATCAGATTATCATTGTGTAATTATCTTGATTTAATTGCTTCAATTGATTGCTTACTTTTTAAATTATTTCAGTAATTTTGTCATGTTTATGAATTATGTTAATACTAGATAGTGGAAATATTGTTATGTCTCAAATATTGTATTTTGAAAATTCATACATGCAAATCCTTGCAAATTAAAAAAAATCCCATTCCAGATAATCTTCCTTCGGGCATACCTAAGACATTATCTTTTCCTGATGTTAATTATTTTCTATTTCCAACCAAAGAAAACTGACCCCTCAATAAAGGGGTATCTTCACACAGTGGCCATTATTTTTAGTAACAGTATCACATTTCCCAGAAAAGGCTTATCCCCATTAAAACATTATTCCCAACAATTAACACTGCTTCATCAGGTTTGATGATATCATGCACTTGTTACAGGAGATTTACTTTTACTTTCTGATTATGTGAATAATTAATTATTTTTGGACTTCCTTTTACCTTAAGAGGTATTGTTATTTCTTTACAAAGTGCTTGTAACATGAAATGAAAGCACAACAAAGTACTGGCCACCCCGATTGTTCAGAACATATTTTATTGATTTTAATAAGATACTTCAACAGACAGGCATAGTGTGAACACCCAACATCAGCTCCTACCTTGGCTTCTCTACCACTCAGGCTTGTTACACAGGGCCAGGGCACACTCTTGCTGCAGCCTGACAAGTGTGATGAAATGGTCTTTCTTAACTAAACTCGTAAACCACAGGGTAATAAAACTCAATCTTCTGTGAAATCCAATTAAGTCATTATCTGACTGATTGTATCTTTAATTGAAAACAGAAGTGACAGTAAATTTCTGTGATATATCAGGATCAATCGATACTACCATACAATTTGGTTTCAAGAAGTGATTTATAATGTCAGATCCATATAGGTAACTCAACATTATTCTCCCTAAAATCACTGGTGGATGAAATTAAGAGTAAGTGCATTTAATAAAAAAAACAAGATGGCCAAGTTATTGATTACAATGGATGTGGTGAAATCAAAGAGACATTTTTAATGCACAAAGCAAAGAAAATACAAGTAATTTCTTTTTTCTCCATTCAGCATCAAATATACATTTGCCAAAAAATTCAATTCAAAAATTTTATATGACATTAAGTCAGTGGCTACTGTATATTTCCTCAATGCTTACAATCACATCATCACAGATATTCAATGCAAGGATAAAAACCATACAACACAGAACCAAATTGTTCACAAACACTTGGTAAAATGCATTAATGTAAACAACATCAGCAAAAATGATTACTGTCTAGTAACAGTAAGTAAGGCATGATTTCTTCAAGGCTTTTTGTGAAAAGAAATCAGGATAGTTTTTTTTGATGATAATATGATCATAATTTGTAGTTTCAGGTTGAAGACATTTGCTAGAACTTTCAAGTTCAGTGTGGGTGCAAAAGGGGTAACACCAAATCAGCAACCTCTTTTAAATCTTGTCTGATTTATCTTTCTAAGTTAATAGAAAAGGAACAGAGCTAGGGTTTATAAACAGGAACTGTTTCAATATCAATCTTTTGCAGTCCCACAAATGCTGCAAACATTTCAGAAAGAGTTTGGATGAAGTGACTTCTTTAATTACACTGCTCTAATTAAAGGCCTATGAAAAGGAAATCAGAAGCAATGCTTTCTGCTTTTCGTGGGATGATAATTAGAACCAAACTTTGGGAAAGGGGAAGACCTCCTCTCAGTGCAGTGGATTAAAGACATTGAAAGGACATGAGAAGATCTAGTCTGCGCGATACTTCATGAGCAAAATCTGCTTCTTCAGAATGCATTCACATGAAACAGTGAATATGGAAAATCTTCCCATTGTCTACAGTGTCACTAATAAAATGACAAGAAGGAATTTGTGCCAGATTTCAACAGTTAAAAGTGATTCAAAATTTTGAATGCATGGTTTTAAGACCTGCTAACCAAATGCAATTTTTTCAGCCCTTTCAAGGAAGAATGTCTAGTTTGATCAAATTTAACCCTAAAAATTCATGCCTTAACAGTAACACTTGCACAAGTAAGCAATGTTTAAGAAGTTTCTTCTGCTTATAACAAGGTTTTCCACTCCCTATATAAAAATTAAACCAGTTCATACTCCATATAGTGAGTTATCTCAATAAGGTAAAAATTAAGAACCAGAGAAAGGAAAAGCTTAGGTATACTCATATTACAAACTTAGCATCAGTATGCAATGCCTGGGTCCAGCTTCATGTCAGTGTTAAACGTGTGTAGTGTTAATCAGGTATTAATGCCGGGGTGTTTCTGAAGTCAAATGGAAAAAGCCACCCTCCTCTAGGAGTCACTTTGCTCCGGTGTCACTGCACACAATCTATATACAAAGTGATAACTCTTTGCAGGGATGTTTCATTTGCACTGTAAATGCAACCAGGTTCAATGAATATTGCAAATACAGAACTACCATGTAAGCCTGCAATTAATTAAGAAAACCAAATTAGCACCAATAACGTACATTGTGTAAAACTATGAGCTGCAAAAAGCCTACCACTCTATTAGGGCAGCCATTTTTGGAGTTAAGGACACTGCAAACTATATTTCTTTACCCTTCCAAACCTCCTTTAAAGTTAACCATTTCCATGGATGTAAGCTGCATGTGAAAAGATATATAACTGAATATATCATATCAGTCATCAACACTTGAGTCTAAGAGAATGCGAGGGGCTTTGAGGACTTTGTGCCTTGAAGTGTTCACTGTTCAAGATTAAAAAATTAAAAAAATTAAATCTAATTTTTTAAATTAGATTTAAAATCTAATTTTAAAAATCCTTATATATATGTAAATGAGAGAAAAGTATATGTTCACATGTAGGGGTGTGCATGCATGTGTGGGTGAAGGGGGGGAGGATACATAAGATATTCTTGTTATCATGGAGGTTTGTCTCCATGGAGGTTACTGGAATGGTGGGGTAGCATGGTAGACAGCCTTATCAGCTCTGGGGAAAATGGTATTAATCCAGGATTTCACAGTACATGTGCCCAATATAAGGCAGATGGGTTGGAGAACACCTGAGGACTAATAGCCCCCATGTGATTCTTAATGCCAGTGGTGATAATATGTAATACACAGATGTTGTGGTATTCCAATCATGTAATCATTTTAATTTAGAACAAACACTAATCTAGTTTAAGGCACTGAAAAAGTGGACTTCAATGCCAATTCCTTCTGAATCTACTGCGACATAACCGATCAGTTACACCTTTTCTATATTCTGTTGCAAAAACTTTTCTCTCAACAAAGTAACACACACACACACATACACACAAAATAAATATAAAATTAAAATACATTTAGCCAAGTACAGACAACATATTAAAGCTGGAGTTTACAGACTTCAGTTCACTATTAAAATGACTCACTATATGGTTATACTGCAAATATTTTTAATTTTCACTTGCCACCCTAAACTAGTATGTGACAAAAGCCTGATGAGGACAAAATTTCAATGCCTTCAGCATCTGCTTTTGACTGTGTCACAGTTATTATATGAAATACAATACTATACATATTCAACTTATTGTACAAACATTTTAGGTTGCATACAAAGTTTTTAAGTACTGTTCTGACATTTTGAACTCTGTTGCCCTATTTAATGATTATTCTGGAACAGAGAAGGGAAGAAAAAAGACCATGTTGTACAAATTCAGGATCTGATTTTCAGAATGTACATGATATTAGGGGAACTATTGCTTAAGATTTTCTCTTTTGTAAACACTCCTGTATCATCAGCACTTAATGGAACTGTGAAATGTAAATAAATACTTCATGAAAAGAACATAATTCTTTACCGTTGGAGAAGGTAACGTTGGGGCTTAGATTTGGGGTGTGAAATTTAAACTTGGTTTACATTGGAATTATTAATATTTTTAATAAATCATATCACAACCTAATATAAGGCACACAAAGCTAGGTCAACACACAAAACGCTGGAGGAACTCAGTGGGTCAGGCAGCATCTGAGAAGGAGCTGCTGAGTTCCTTCAGCGTTTTGTGTATCTGCTGTCTCTTGTGTCTACACAAACCTAGATGTTTGTTACTTTTACCTCTAGTTTGAAAGATTGAACTCAAATGTTATTAATTGTGGCAGAAATACCCAATGTCCAAGAATCAAGGGTAGAACTATACAATTTTCATAACTGTCTGAGCAACTGTTATGTAGTTACAGCAGACAATTTGCATTGTTTGAATAGTAGGAAACTGTGTTTCTGCCAATTCGTACACCTACCTTAACATTCATCTATTTTATTGCAAATATGTTCATACTTTTGCTAAAATAGCAGAACACTGGAATTTCATATAAATATGTGACTAATATTACAAAAATGGAATTTCAGACCCATGGGCCGTTCAGGATGAAAATCTCAAAATCCAACTTCAATTTTAGCAAAATATCACGGAAAAAAAAGCCAGAATGCCATGTAATACATATCTACAGATGTGCATATATACTTGGGTTTCAGACCATTTCAGTTGTCTTATGCTTGCTTCCCAAAGTCCCTTGACAAATCCTGATAAAATGTCAGTGATGTTATTGATATGTTCTTGCAAATTTTACAGTGATTTTGTTTATTTTTTTGTCAAGATTAATTTTGCATGACCTTTGATTACAAAAGAAATGTACAGTTTGTGAGGCTGAGAAAAGCTTTCAGTCCTGGTCAAAAGAGTGCACCTTGCAATGCAAAGGAGACAATAAATTTTCTATGTGGCTGATGAACAGAGACTATCTGCTAATGGCCCAGATTTGTCAAACTTTTGAAAATCGGCCAATTGTTAAATAACTAATTAGATTATCTATGTGTACATGTGATCCATAAAAAATTTAAAATGGTAATTTGGAGACATAGCACAGTGTATGCAGCCTGGCAAAAAATACACCACAAGATATTTTATTTTCATTCTATCAAGTAATATTTTCAGTCAGGGTGGCAAAGGGTTAGTAATTAATTGCTTTGGCATTATTTATTGAACTGTAGTTTTTGAAACTATCCAACAACAGTGTAAGAAATACAACAAAAACCTTTTTTCCATTGCAGTAGTGGCCTGGTTTCAGATTCATGCCTTGTATGATCCAGCATTTTAAACATCACTGTCATTACTCACTCTGCATTCTCAATAATGGAATCGACAGAGAAGGTGCCAGACTCGGTGACAGATTCACACTCTTGTTTAATACTTCCGGTGCTGACAGGGGAACTGCTGGACAGAGAGATCAAACCTGAGTCCTGGCTACTGGAAGGTGAAAATACTGCAATGAAACAAATGGTTAAAACCTGGTTTAATAGTTTCCATGCCTCCAATACTTTAGGAAAACATAGCTTTATCTCACAATAACAAGTTACTTGTTAAACTATAAATCAAGTGATTTGTGATAGAGCAGTGAATTAGCACGATCTATCCTTTCACAGCTGGGACCTAGAATGTATCTAGCCCAGACAAAAGGGAGGAACATTTCCAAATGCTATAGATATCCACTTGTGCGATAACCCTGGTCCACAGACTGAACATAGGCTGACAACATAAAGCTTACACTAATTGAGTGATCTCACTTGGAGGTACCATAGGATAACCAGCAGTACGAAACCGACATGTAAGGAATTCTCTTGTGTGGTTGGTAATGGATTATTGTCCAAGAATAAGATGATTATCAGAGGGAAATACACTTGTTCTAGAGTGTATTGTATAATACTGACCCTCGAATAGCTTGATGCTGATACTGAATGCCTTAACTGCAAAATGCTCCATTTCAATGCATTAACATTCTTCATCTTTATGAGAGCAAAAAAATCACTAAAGAAAATGCCAAGATAGTTGAAAGTGAGGAAGTGTATAAGATTTACAGTCACTAGATGAGTCCGTGGATTTAAACTGGATACCACTTTCGGTAAAATCAAGGTTATTCCTATTCTGACATAATCCCTCTTTTTTATTGCAAAGTTTGGTATAGAGGCTGAACAAATTTCTCTCTAGCCACTGAAAGGTCACCTTATTTTTAATTGCTAAATTTCTTTCGTTCAAGAAAAATGTGGTGTGAAACTGGAATGACAGCAGATAATCAAATGATGTTTTGAAAACAATGGATGCCTTTTCCAAGAAAATGAAAATTATAGTATATGCCTTGAGGTAACAGGGCAGTGTAAGAAATATACTCCCTTGCAGCCTGCTATTTAGATAGCCTCCATAACTTCGTTCTTTTTCACCTTACTCCTAAAAAAATTTTAAGTTGTGTTTTTTTTTGTTTCCTTGTAATGTCATGAACAACTGAACGAGGTAAACTAGTAAAATTTCACAGACCAGTAACTCAGCCAAGTCCCTCTGTCATCATTCCAGTCCACTTCCACACTTCATACCCCACCTAGCCCTCACCATCCTGTCTCATTTCCACATCTTCACCTATTCGCTGTCCTGTGCCCTTTTTTGATCACTCTTTTTCCTCTTACCTTGCTCCTTGGTTGGAAACTGGCATCATTGAGCAGCATGAAAGGCCAGGAGGTCAGAAATGAGTCTGGAATATATTGGGAGGTCAAAAAAAGAGTAACTCTTTGCCAACTCACAGTAAACTGCACCCTCCTTTAAACGAAAATCCAAAGTGATTTCTATCTACTTCTGCTGGCTTTTATTTCTGGGCTTTTAAAATTTTAGTTATGGTCAGGGTATTGACACTTTGCTGTTAGTGAAGACAAACAGAGAATGATTCAGATATCTAGAGAACAAGAGACTGCAGATGCTGGAATCTGGAGCAGCAAACAATCTGCTCGAGGAACTCAGCAGTTCAGGGAGCATCTGTGGAGGAAAATGGACAGCTGACGTTTCAGGTTGAGACTCTTCATCTGGATCTATTGGCCTTTTGTCATCTCCCAGGCCTACATCATCCCTTCAGACCACAGGATCTGGGAACACCTGGGACCAAAACACATTTCAGTAAAACGATTACTCAGGACAATCCAATGATTGTGTTGA
>JARFYF010000104.1:63379699-63396351 GCA_030265395.1 Rhina ancylostomus
TATTACTACTTACACTACTCTCCCTGGCAACTGCCTGCCAGTAGTCTCAGTGGCCCCCGTGCACAAAGAACTGCCTCCCGTAGGAACTATTTGCTACTAACCTGTCTTGGTTCCTCTGACCCTGTGAGAGCACCCATTGTTGCAGCATCTATTCTTGAAGCACCAGTATCCTCCATTAGCTGCAAGATTGCTGCTTGTGATGTCCATATAATTGTTTTGATGGTTAGCTCCTCAAGTCACAGCTGTGAGGCTAAATACCAGCAGCTGCAAGATCTTGATGGATCAAGAAAGCAACATTACACAGAGAAACCCAGCAACATTACTCTGGGAACCTCACAACTGAAGGTCACAATTTTTATGGCAGTTTTAAAAATGTGTTCAGATAACACACAACACTGATTAATGCCATATTTGAAACAATGATGGAGCAAAGATAATTGGAATACACACGAAGCCAGAAGTAGTGAAAGGAAGAGATCATGGAACATTTTGGAGTTGCAGAGATAACAGGGACATAGAAGGGCAGGACACTAGGGATAAATTTTAAAAATGCCAGTTATAAATTTAAGGCTTTGCCAGAGCAGCAGCCAATTTAGGTAAACACAAAGTGCTGGACAGATGGAATGCAAATTGGAATATGAACGGGAATGTTTTAAAGGAGTTGAAATTTACGATGGATACGAAGTAGGAAGCCATCCTACAGGAGAACACTGCAACAGACAACGACGTGGATGGATTAGCAAATAACACGAGGCAGCAGCAAATTAGGAGATATTAAGGTAGCCAACTCAGTAATAGAAAGGACATGGGGTCAGATGCTCAGCTTAGAGTCAGGAAAGATAGTATGCAGTGTTTTTTTTAATATTAGATCTTAAATTTAACATATGGACAATTCAATCAAATTTCAGTATTGCATACATTCAAAGAATGTGTTTAAAGAACAGCTGCATTCAAAGAAAATAAATGACTGAAATCTAACCATGCACTTCATTAAAAAAATGCAGAAGTTGTGCTAATTCTGAGTTATTCCACAGTTAAAAAGAACATGTGTCCCAAGTAACACAAAGTGGGTGACACCGACTTCACCCTAACGCAGCTCTGAGCAGTTCAGTGCTATGTCAACTGCACTCATGCACAGATTCCAGCCTGCATTCCTTAATGATATACTGTAATGTCAGGTGGCAATGCGGATTTACAGTAAAGACTGCCAAGGAGTTTTAGAGCAGTATACACTCCAGCGAGGCATATTTCACACTGGGCTGGTTTTATGAAGAACACTTCACCGCCCTGCCACTGGGCCCAGATGATAAATTGTGAAAGAAGCATGACAAGCTCCATCATTGTTTGTAAATCTTAACTGTTCCTGCTCACTAATTCTGGATGCAATTTTCAAAGACAACACCAACAGAAGGACAGAGCTTCAGCCCTGAAGGTTATTCAACTCAACAGCAAGCTTAGTAAATCGAGCAATGGACACACTTTACTTACTACAGAAAGTACAAGTGTTTATCAATAGTTTGAAATCTCATTGTATCATTGCTTCAGTTTTCTTGCAGACCTGAAAGCCATCTCATTTAGTTTCAAAATATCACAAGATTTATCAAAATAATTTTTTTGACTGATTTCTTAATATTTATACCATTGATGCACCATAACAAGGCCAAGCTAAGGGTCAAAGAATATTCCGAGTAGGTTGCATTCTAAGGTATATATTTTTCTGCCTACCACAGCAATTCTCATTGATTACAATTATGGAACTTGTGTGGACGTGATGTCACACAGTTTATTGCATCATTTCAACCAGTGCCATTGACAGTACAGAGATGTGGAAACAAAAGGCATATGAGGAAAAAGTAAAACTAATTAGATTTTTTGCAAATGCCATAATGAATGGCAAGTGAGAAAGATTCATGTACATTCACAAATACAAAGAAAATCAGGGACAACTAAAGTGAATAGCAAAATTTTAGATGAGAAGTCAACAATAAGTCACTCTACCAAGTGCCAAAATGAAGTGGAACCATGTTTAAACAGATAGTGGTTGTTACACTGTTCGCTTGCAAATGCAGTATTCTATGCAGTGTTGTACAAAATTAAAGAAAGAGTCAGACATGACATAGACAAGAAAATGGTAGCAAAAAAGACCAGCAAACACCTAGGTAAGAATGCAATAAAAAAAGGAAAGCAAAGAGGAACTAGAAAATTAAAATAGCTTGGAATACAGAAAAAGTTTGACAGATTCATAAAGAAAAAGAAGTAAAATCAAGATAGCAAGGGTGAGATATACTAACAAAAGTGTAAACGATATTACATTTACTTTGGCTTGATATTTACCAGGGAGATTAATATGGTGCACATGACATCAGATAAAGACATCAAAGGGTATGAAGACATTTAAGACAGAAAGGAGGAGTTAATTGATACATTGATTAAATTTAGACATGATAAAACCCCAGTCCAGATTGACTGCATCCATTCAGTAGTTAGGGAAGAGAGAGCTAAAGCATTTATTACATAAGAGGAAAAGTTCTTTTGGATAGTATTGGTGAATCCCTAATGTGATTCAATTATTTTTAAAGGGAGAAGGAACTCCAGAAAACTACACAACACACAGCCTAATATCTATGGCAGAACAAAATAGCAAACTTACTCAAAGGTGTATTGAAATCATAGAAATTTGCAGTACAGGAAGGCCATTATGTCCATGGCAACTAAATATGGGTCTATTTAGGTTACTTCCACTTCCCAGCTTTCTCCCCATGGCCTTGTGGATTACAATTCTTCAGGTGCTCATCCAGGTAACTTTTAAACACGATGAGGGATTCTGCCTCTGCCATCTATCAGACCTGACTATTTCTTCAGAGTATTTTTTTTCTCTACTGTCTTCTAATCCTTCTACAGTTAACTGAAATCTGTGCCCCTTTGTTAACAATCTCTGCTAAGGGAATTGATAATTTATGTTGGAATTAGGTCATTTCTGTTCACCCTGACAAGGCCTCTCATAATTTGAATGTATTAATTAAATCTCTCCTGTCTCCTTTATTCCAAATAACCCCAGCCTAGTCAGTCTCTCCTCATATCTATAATTCCCTAGATCCTCATTCATCTCCTCTGTACCATCTCTAGTTCCTTCACATACTTCATCTGGTGTGGTGACCAAAAGCACACACACTCCTTTAACTGTGGCCTAATGAGTGTTTAATTTGATCCAGCATGATCTTCGTATTTTCCTAAGCCTCGGTCAATAAAAGTTTCATCTCTGCCCTCTTAATCACTTTGTCTACCTGTGTGTGAACACATGCTCCAAAATCCCTCTGTTCTTCCACACTCAGAATCATACTATTTATCTTATATATCTGGTATGATTGGTAAACGTCATAATTGCAGCACCTAGTGTCCACCATGAATATATGTCACAAAAAAAAACCCATGGAACACACTGACACAGTCCTCCAGCCACTAAAATGCCAATGACTATATCCAATGAACCAATTTTAACCCAGACTGATGTTTTCCTTGCATCCCACAGGCTTTTGCTTTTACAAGTCCATCAACTGGGATTTTGTCAAAAGCCGTGCAGATTACATCAAAACCACTACCCTTATCAATCTGCTGAAACTAATAATGTACTAATAAGCAGTCAGTAGAGGTTTTAAAAGCAGAAGTTGTGCTAGACTAAGATGTAATTATTTGAGGAACTAAGTACAAGCAGATTTATGAGAATGTTGCCAGGACTCAGGGGCCTGGGTTATAGAGAGCAGTTGGGCAGGCAAGGACTTTATTCCTTGGAACGTAGGAGACTGAAGGGTGACCTTATAGAGGTGTATAAAATCATGAGGGGCATAGATAGGATGAATACACAGTCTGTTTCCTAGGGAAAGGGAGCCAAAACTAAAAGACATATGTTTAAGATGAGAGGGGAAAGATTTACAAGGAATCCAAGAGGCAACTTCTTCATGCACAGGGTGATGTGCATATGGAACGAGCTGCCACAGAAAGTAGTTGCGCCAGGTACAATAACATTTAGAAGATACTTGGATAAGTACATGGATAGGAAAGGTTGAGAGGGATATGGGCCAAATGCAGGCAAATGGGACTAGCTCAGGTGGGCACCTTGTTTGGCATGGACGAGTTGGGCTGAAGGGCCTGTTTCAGTGCGTTATTATTCTATGACTCTGTGAGCAGTTAGATTTGGATTTCCAAAATGCCATTTGACAAGGTACTACACTTTTAATAAAGCTATACAAGGTTTAATTCTGGAGGAACAGAAATATAAATCACAGAAATTATACAAACTTGCAGAGAATTTTGGTTGGAACATGTGGAGTCCTGTAAACAGTTCTGGTCTCCATATCACAGAAGGTTTATGGAGACACCGGAGAAGGTGTGAGAAACATTTACTAGAGTTGATATATTTTATCTGCCAAGAAAAGTTCAGCAAACTGAGGCCGTTTCTCTTAAATATAGAGACTGAATGCTGACCTGATAGGAGGTTTGTAAGAAAACAAAAGAGTTTGATCATGCAAAGAAAATACTGTAGTGATCAGAAGAAAGGCCATAAATATAAAATCTTCAATAAATCCAATAGGAAGTTCAGGAATTCTCTTTATCCAGGCAGTGATTAGAATATAGAAGTTACTACCACAAGGAGTAAAGGAGATGATCAGCATAAATGCATTTAAAAGATTGTTAGATATGAGAGAGAGAAATCAAAGGGTATGTTGAAGGGCTTAGACAGAGTAAGTGGGCTCAAAGCATAAACATCTACATGGATCTGTAGGCCTGAGTGGGCTATAAATACTGTGTAATACATGAATGCTTAAATTGTTTAATGTCTTAATGCATGACACTATAACCTTTAGGTCAGTTCTAATCAAACAAATACTCCACAGGGTTGTACTCACAGTTTTAACCCATAAAACTAGTTTATTCTGTTAATCATGACATAATTCTTTTTTTACAACATATATACTCTGGTTATTTTTCAGTAATGTGAATTCAATAATGTACTACAATTCTTCCTATCAAAGCTATGATATTTAGATAGTCCAATATATCAAGATGTCCAATTTTGACAGGTTAAATGTATTGATGTTTTCACTTCCACCCCTGCAACTTTGATAAATGAAGTCTTTAGTTTTCGATAGCCTAGTGGTGAACATGTGGAGCTTGTTGTTTGTCCATCGCTGAGCTGTGCAGACTGCCATACATAGCTACAGCAGACATTTCAAACTATATGGAACAGTAACTAGCATTTGTACAGTGCCTTTGAAAAATAGCCAAAGTGCTTCATGAAGGCACAATCAAAATATAAAAAACATTTAGTGTCACAACGAGTCCAAACAGGGATGAACTGAAGGGTGCCAACTTTGTCTGTACCTGGTAGTTGAAACTAAAAGTCAACTCAAGCTGGACACGCAGAGGAGAGAGTTCTTACTCCTGTGCACAATTGGACCAAAGGCACATTTCTCTACTGATATGCCAATGGCACACGAGATCTGTCTTATCCCAGCTGAAAATTACAATGGGATTTATTGGGAACACAGGGCTCTTTCCTTATTTCCCATAGTCCACAACTGAATAAAACTGCACAACTTATTTGGCTTCGTTAAACCAAACAGGAACTGGGAAAACCTTCTCAATCCTATTGTATACCATGAAGTAGCATGGCAGATCTTTCTACCCAGGCATCTACTGCAACTTACCTACATTTTTCTACCAAACTCCTGAAGCTCAACACTGATGTAAGGCAGCAGTTGCATTTTCCTGTGCAGCACCAGCAGACTCCCCATAGAGCCCCGCAGGGCAACAAGAACATCCACAGACTTCAGCGGTCAAGCTAGGATATCTGCCCACTGAATTTAGTACGAATATAGCAGTCCAAGTAAAATCAATGGGGAGAAACAGAGGTCAAGGTATTGGGGTAAGCACATCTTTTTATTTGATTTAGTTCAGCCTGTTTAAATGTATTTAATTATTTACAAGTTTGTGCTTTTTAGACCCTTTCTCTGAAAACGATTCAGTAATTTGAACTTACTAATTTTTTAAGGATTTTTTTTACTGGTTATTTTTCATTCACAAAGGCTTGATTTCAGTGACAGCGTTGACAACTGATGAGCTTACAGGCAGGAGAGGCCTGTGTACAGGGAGAGATCCTGTGCCATATTAAGCAACAACCAAAGTCCAAGGCAAGACATCTACCATCCCAGGGTTGTGGAAAATATGCCCCTATAGACAATATAGTATTTAAAGTCACATCCTTAACATGCAATGCGATAGATCTGAGTCGGGAAGATAGCAGAAGGAACTGGTAGAATCGAAGGGTGCACAATGCCAAAATTTCAATAAGTCACATTCTGATCTTCAAATACATCCATTATCCCAGCACTTCACACCTTAGTAAACTCCTCCAGCCCTTCAACCCTCAGGAACTCTGCTCCAGCAATCTTAGCCTTTTTGGTCATTCTTGACTTTGTTTCCCCACTGACTAAAGTGCTTTCATTTTGTACAGCCCTTAGTTCTGGAATTCCCTCCTTAAAGGTCTCTATCTCTCTACCTCAAAAACACCCCTTCAAATCATCGTTGACCATCTTCTTGTTTATCTCCCCTTAAAAGTTTCTAATATGGCTTATGTTAAATTTTATTTGAAAGTGCTCCTGTTAGCACCAAGGGATGACTTACTATAAAAGCAGGTTGGTGTTGTTTAAATAGTTCAACCACGAACCTTTTAACCTCAAGGGAACATAAGACAAATTTGCACAACTTCCCTCTATAATTTAGTCTTTCAAGGCCTGGTCTCATTCTGGTGAATTCAAGTACATCTTGGTCTTGGATACTGAATGCAGTACAGGTGTGACCAAGACTCCATACAGTTTTCCTCTGTATTACAATCTTGAGAGAAAGACCAATATTCCAATAGCCTTTGGGTTCCTTGTACACTAGATTTTAGAGATTTGCATAATAGAGATGCTCCAAACCCTTTGTTCCTCCATGACTCTCAATTAAGACAACCTTTCATTCTCCACAATGAATACTATCCAGAGCAATTTTGCCCAGTCACTCAATTTCTCTTTGTAAGTTGCTATTCCAATCTACACACACCACTGTGATGGTCTTTTTCTACATGTGTATTATTCTATTAAAAACATGGCTGCCAAAGACTTCATTTATTTATTAAATGCAAAACTAAGAAATCATAAACAACTGATGGTCCCCTTGAAAAATAGCTGAATCTTTACTAATACATGGTTTGGTTCTATCAGTAGATGCAATCTGATTGTTTTGAAATATTTCTATTTATAGTTTTATCCACTACTGCAGCTAGGTGACACCAGCACTCCTGCTGCAATGAAGTATTTTGATGATAAATAACTTAACATGCAAACTTTAAATTTGTGTCCAATTTCACCAGTTCTTTCATATTATTATTTTAACCTAGGTGTGTTTTTTAAAATGTTTAATTTTCTTAAATTTAAAAATGATATTGTCTCCTGCTTAACTTTAAACTCTAGGAATGATAATAGTATAAAGAATGTCTCTTTATACTATGTCTAATATAAGATTTAATTTAAATTTTTATCAAGATTTAAGCATTAGGGTAGAAGGAAATCAGAGCAGGAGCTTGGAGGAATAGTCTTCCTTTTCCTATATTCTCAGGCTCTAATAGAAGTGAACCATTTCAGTAGCCTAAGTCACCTTGTAAAGGTAACGTGCACTCATATAAGCAACAGCATTTCCTCCAAGGAGAAGTACTTTTAAAGTTTGACAATGCCCTACTTGAGTTCCCTTAAACAAATGGCAGATATTATTTATTGGCACTGGATGAAATAGAGAGGAAGCTGGAAATACAACAGTCCCTTCTTTATCTGATTTGGGAAAAATTATAATGGCAACAAAAGATGAAACACTGGGCATTTTTCAAAGTAAATGTTCTTGCAAAAGCATCCATGAAATAATTTTCATGAAATAATTTAACACAGAATTTGTACCCTAATTACCTAAAACAAATTCTGCAGATATTGCACCAATTACATTTTACCAGTTGACTGACTACATCACAGTATCAATCATGTTAAATTTTGTATGGCCATTCATTACAGTCACTTCTTTACAAACACACAAAACTGTTTTGTTTACAGAGAGATTATTAGCTGACTGCACAAGTATTAGACTTGGAAAAGCTTGCAGTTGGCAAACAAACATAAAGCCAGAAACAAGCAAGTGTCAGTAAACTGCCTCGCAATCTAATTTATAAGGGCACTCAGCTGTAACATTCAGCACTGTAATAGAGCTATTGGGTTTTAGTTCCCAGCCCTTCAATCTTCCAATTTATGCTATAATGATGCAACATTTATTCTAGCATACACCTTATTGAAATGGAAAAATAATTGTCACTCATGTTATAATTAGAATGTAATTAATTCAACAATTTGTACCCAACCCATTTATTGTTTAGTTCTCAAGCACTTATTCATGGCAAGGCTCTTTCATAGTCTTAAAGATAGTTAAGATTTTAACTAGTGCCTGAATGGTACACAGATTAATTTTTTACAGATTGTTTTCATATTAATACCTAGCTGAAGGAGAAGAGGGTGAGCTATAAGGAAACCGAATTATCTTGCTAATTGACTTCTGCTGTCACTGCCTATAAAAGCAAATTCAAGACCAATGTTGAAACATCATCATCATGAAACATTAATTCTAATTCCCTCTTCAGATGATGCCTGACCTTCTGACTATTTCCTGCATTTTCTGTTTCTATTGCTGCTCTATCAGTTTGGAGGCATTTCACTACAATGTTCTCTTCCCTTCTGGATCCAGGTGGTATGTTAAATGAAGCTAAATGTATGGTTTGCCAAGCTTCCCATACAACATGCAGAAGTCCTGAGAAATTAGGTATTTTGAACATATTTAGATATAACCCATAGTCTGAATTTATTAAAAAATGTAACAAATGGAGCAAGAAACAAAAATGTTGACCAGACAAAACAGATACAAGAAGCTTTTATTTGTAATGCAGTCCCTGACATTACCTCTGGTGATGAAACTTTTTCAGGCTGAGAAGTCCTCACACTCGTATTCCTTTGACGAATCTGGTAAGCAAACTAAACAAGTGTTTGTACTGCTCATATAGAACTGCCAGCATAATGTTTCCATTCCTTTACTAAAGTACTGGAACATTATATTTCTATCAACAGTGATAACTGATCACTATCAAGACGCTTTATCTGCAGGACTCTGAGGTTCCTGTCTCTTGACGTACTCGCCAGCTTGCATTGACTGGCATTCCTGGAGGGGGGGGTCAGTGCTTCTGGACATTTTCATCATAAAAGGATGGCTCTATTCACTGTTAATTTTTTGACTCAAATTTAGTAAAGAAATGGTAGTGCTGTGGAATGGAGTTATTCAGTGTCAGGCAATGCAACAACCAACCACACTGTATTCTCCAGCAATGCTTCTTAATCATAACTTAGGAGACTATTCCCAAATGCAGTGGTTCCCAGCCTTTTGGAATGAAAGACCCAATGTCATGTCTTGATGAAATATGTACCTGTCCCTTCCCCGTAAGTGCCTTTTAATTAGCTGGGTCTATCTTGGGGATTCCCAGGGACTGATGGCAGAGATGCCACAAGGACAACTTGTGTGTTAAGTGTATTTATATTTCAGCTTTTTTTGTAAACTTTCTCACCAAATTAACTCAATATTATTTGGCCCCTGGTAATTTTTGGGCCCTCTCCCTCCCCAAGGGAATCATTATCGAACTGTACCCATTTATTATAGGCTGTCCCCAGGTTACGTAAGGGTTCTGTTCTTGAGACGTGTCTGTAGGCCAATTTTTCCATACGTCAGAAACATCAGTTTTCTATAGCTACCCATATCGTATCACTCTATAAACATTTTCTATAATTCCTTCATTGAATATTCACTCTAAACCTACCCATAATTAAACTAATAGTTGTTAATGAATACCACAGAACATATTATTACTCTCCAGAAAATTTTTTAAAAATTTATGTGAGAATTTGCGTAAGGTCAGATTTCCACAACTCAGGTCTTTCATTGCGCAGGCAGTCCTTGTATTTCCAGTTCCCATAGCACTAGCATCTCCAGGCAAGAGTTTCAATTAGGGGCAAACAAGGAGTAATTTTGCATTGTGGATGCAATGCTCACTAGAATTGAGATGCCCAGATTCATTTTACATGGGATCAGAGCCACCAGAAACAGGAGACCTTCATCCCAAAAGTTGGGGCTGATTAAAAAAAAAGGTACCAGGAGTGAAATGGTTATTTTGCTGCCACTTCCCAGTGCGAAACACAAGACAGGAAACTCCCAGTTCTAACAGTAAAGCTGCTCTTGCATGTTTGTATATCCTCAATTTAATGAATTAAATCAAACAAGAAACAATGTTAAAGGGAAACTAAACAGCAGCATTTAGGTCCTCCCTTCTGTCACACAAATCAAATACTCTGCATTTAGTTTTGATGATTGATGTTAGTTGTTCTCATTCCTTTAATTTGAGTATGGACTGATCTTGTGTCCTGTGACATTTTATCTCCTGTTGATAGTGATATAATTGATGTAAAATCTGCAGGGTTGAAACTTGATGCAAACAGCTCTGAACAAACCAACCATTTAAAGTTTACAGAACCTTTAGCAATGCTCTGGATCCTTGGAACACAACAGTTTGCAGCAGCTGTGCAATTTCAAATTAAATAGTTTAACAGGGAAAACCTCATTTAAAGGCACTGGTGGTGGCAGTATAATTTTTGTTCTCTATAAAAAATGAAGAACTCCCTTTCATGTCAGAAGGGAATATGAGGAAAGAAAAGTATTTTCTCATTCTTATCAATTTACACTCCTCTTTTGTTTTATCCCTTCCTAACTGAAAATACCAACTGTTGTTCAAGATTAAAGTTTCTGAGATAATGGCATCTCTCTGAAGCACGTCTCAGGATTTATCCTCCATATATGAATTGAGGCAGTGAGTGCTATTAGGTTATTTGACTGAATAACACAGCAAATCCAATTCAAACCCTGACTGTACAGACAGATTTGTTTATACAATGCATCCTCCAGCAGAAGTTACTGGATAGCAAAGTGGAAGTCAGGCCACCTTCTCCCATTCCTTTGTAAGTACCCTGAGCCATTGATTGGGGAGTCATTGTACCTTACCTGAAGATAGGATCTACAAGTTCACATGACAATTAAGCCTGGGATTTCTGGTTTACGAGACTTAATTCTCCAGCAAAACTCCAATAATCCTCTAACCAATTACTTGGAAATCACAATATTTCAAAATCTGGCTCACCAGGTGCTGATTTCCATGCTCTCTTTAACATACCAGGACCCTGATTCCTGCACTCCCCTTAAATTCACCTGGGCCCTATTTCCTGTACTCACTTTAAGCTCACCAGGTTCACTGGAAAATATATTATGCCACTGTGTAACATTTTTAAAAAGTGAATTAAAAGTGTTTGAGCAATAGGAATAGCATCCAATAACCCAAAAAACCTGCCAGTCTGGCACCTAAATCCCATGCATGCCAGGTTACTGGAATTTCACTGCACAGCCTTTCTTTATCTACTCAGTCAATTGTAGTTTTAGGTTCCTCAATTAACAGAGCAGAACAAACCACTTACAGGTTAAGTATCCAACAAACAGAAAATAAATTCTACATCTGGAAACAAAGCAAGCCCATGTCATACACATTTTCAAACACAAGATTAAAAAATTGCTGGGACAACTCCTTCCTTTCCATCGTCTCAATCTCTGACAGGGATGCATATAGGAGCTTTAAACGTGTTCTTTAATGTGTGGCTGTGTCAACATTCCAAAAAGAATTACTGCGTTAAAATGAACTGGAACAAAATGATTGTAGTACATTTGCAGACAGATATTGTTGAGCAGGAAGTCTATTTAAACAGTGATCAAACAGTCTCTCATAAGATGGGGAAAATTACTTCTTCTCTGCAGGCAGCAGAAATTTTTCTTTTCCTCAGGCAGTCCCTTAGGATGGAGGATGACTTGCTTCCATCTAATTCTATAAGTTTTGAAGTGGCTGAAGAGTCTAATGTGCCATCCACAAACTCTGCCACACTGAGGCAGGTGCTGCTTGAGGGATGGGGGTGGGGAAGCAATGGAGGTGTGAGTAGATTGTGGGGTTGTGTACTCCTTCCACTGTTTGTACGTGCTGCTGTATGCTCCCATTATAGCAACTCAAGGTGCTCAGAGCCTTCCTGGATGTTCCTTCGCCATTCTGAGCAGTCATGGGTACAGAGCTGGTGAGAATACCACAGTTTTTCAAGGAGACTTTGAAAAGTACCTTCTCTATCCTCCTGTAAATCGGTTGATGTGATGGAAGTTTGTGGGTAGAGTATTTGTTTGTTTTAGAAATCTGGTTTTAGGCATGCAGATGATGTGGTCTCCTATTTAGAGCTGAACTAGTGCACTCAGGGTCTTGATGCAGAAGATGCTGGCCTTGGCGAGAAATAATGACACTGGTTCACCTATCCTGCAATGGATTTGGAGGATTTTGTGGAGATAGTGTAGATTGTCCGTGTCCCCAGAGTATATGGGAGGGTGAGGATCTCTTCTGCCTGGTAAACCATGAGCTTGGGGTCAGGTTTGCAATCTTGGTTATCAAATACTCTTTTCCTCAGTTGACTGAAGGTTGTATTGGCAATTAGAGGTGGTGGTGAATTTCATCATGAATATCTGCCTTCACTAAGAGGTTACTTCTGAGATCCATGTTTTCCAGTTTCCCTATGGACCTTGACTGTCAGAATGGGGATATACAACAGAGATTGGTAGAGGATTTTTGACTTCTGGATATCCATCCTTTCAAGTAATTAAGCAAAGGAGTGAACAATGATCTGGAATATAGCCTTCCAATATGCACAGACACAAACGTCACCGTCGTCCCATTTTGGTTCTGGAAACGGAATGTCGAAGGTTGAATCACTTCCTGTTTATACTGTACTCCACTCCACTCCAACACACAGCTTGCCAGAGATGAGGTACAGAAATGCCACAAGGAAGACCAAGGAGAGGGTTGGTATGATGACACTGCCTTGCTTGATCCCAGACTGCATTGGAATTTGATCTGCAGTGGACTCATTGTTTAGCATCATGGCTCATAACAAAAATAGAATGGTAACTAATTTCTGAGAACAGCCACAGTTGAGAATAATTCTCCTTAATTCCCTCAGCTGATGGAGTTCAAAACTTCTGAGGTCAAGAAAAGTCATGTACCATACACGGTGCTGCACCCTGTTTTCGTCTTAGATTTCTGGCATGTGAAGATCATATCCACTATACGATGAATAGAAGCCACACTGCTCTCCAACTCTGGCACAGAAATCACCAATAAGGATCAGTTTGTCTCCCTTTGGGACTTAGGCCAGGGACTGTTCAAGGTCCAAGGAGATTTTCTCCTTGGCCTCATTTGCAACTGCTAGGGTTGGGGCATATGTACTGATGACCATAGCATGCTCACTTCACTTCAGGATGAGCAAGGGGGTTATGAGGTGTTTATCCCTCAGTTGCTAAGATACTAGACCAGCTCATTCTTGATTGTAAAACTGATCCCATGAAGATAGTTCTTTTTCCATTATGTCTTTCCAGAAAAAGATGTAACCACTACCTTCTTCTTTAAGTTGGTCTTTTCCTATCTTATTAAGGGCAGTTATGTCAATGTCAAAACATGACTTTCAGGACTATGATAACAAAACAGTGCTCAGGTCTTTCCCTGCTGGTGTTCATAGTGTTCATAATGGTCCCGACATTCCACATCTTGAATCCATTTTAAGGAGTGAAGCTGGCTGTATGTGATTTCCTTTACCATGAGGTGGCCCTTGTAAAACAGGTATTACATGATCTTCAATAAGCGAAGCTTTGTTCCAATGGCAAGAAGGTCCAAGATGACTGAAGACCTGGGTCTACCATAGGGACTTAGCGCAAACTCGCACAAGGAAATATACACACAAATACGTATTCACATTCTACGTACATACAGGTGCACTCCCACAATACATGTTTCGACCCAAATAAATGGGAATGAGATCAAGCTAACACTGTACTGGCTGAGTTAGACTCTCCCAAAGAATGAATATGTCCCATCAGCTGGCAAAACACATGCCAGAACCCATCTAGTCTCCATAGGAATGAAAATAACTCAAATGCCTTACTGGTACAGTCATGTAAATTTCTTACCAGTGTGCCGGTATTGCAAATACTCACCTGTATTAGCTTACTTTAATTTCTGACTCACCCACAGAGCACCAGGTGATCACGATCTGCCGACATTAGGAATTATCTCTGGGGGAGTTTCAAGTGTGGGTACTGTGCTGGGTTGCAGGCCTCGGGCACAATGGCTGCTGTGACCCAGCAGTGAGGTGATGGAGGGAAAGGGGTGAATGACGAATGACAGCCAGGGTACAGTCCCAGAAAGCCAAATGGCAGTGGTAAGAGGGCAGCTTCACTTGTTGCAGTGTGTAAGGAAACTGAGTGAAGGGGAGGGGGCTAAATGGGAAGGGGGAGTGAGGGAGAAGGGAATTGAAGGAAGGGATTAGGGTGTGACGAATGAGGAAGAAGACTGAGAAAGAGGGTGCAGACAAGGGCATGAATCTTTATGCAAGTTTAGGGCACTTCAACTCTACATTTTGCCATAATTTAGTTAAATCACTGCAAGCAACTGAAATTATGGGGGGGCGGATGGTGTGCAGAATATATGCATGTATCAAACTGGTTTGCATCAGAATCCGCACTTTAAAATTTACCTTACAGGGATGAAAACTTCTGTAGAAACTGCCAAAATAAAAAATCCTATCACCTTTCCTCAATTCCCTTACACCAACTCCTTGTCTCACTAGGTTGACTTGCTTTCAATTCACCATGTACACATACCAAACAAGGCAGTCTCAGGCTGCAGGTTACCTATCAGATCAACTCAAGGCATGAAATGACAGAGGTATCCCAGTAGGAACCCCCATGTCTTTTATAACATCACTGCACAGCTCTGCAGAATTCAGCTCCAAAACCTGCATCTTGAAATTTCTAAAAAGAACATCATAACTAACAGGCAGAGTGAGTGCACACTAATGAACTGACAACAACATGGCTACAGCCTCTATAGTGAGGGAAGAGCGAAGGATCAAACTAGGAACAATGCAAAAGGGAAGAAACTTTTTTTAAATTTCCTTAACAACTTCTTAATAATGTTGGGACTGGATTGTATTATGTTGGTTGCCATGAGAATATTTTATCCAAAACTTCTCTCTTCACAATTTTAATAGAGACATTAACTACTTATTTTAACAATTTAATGCCTGCCTTAAAATTACAAATATATTAATGTTTCCTATTAGCTAGTTCCCCAAAGTGTCTTTCAGAAAGCATATTCCACTGTCTGTTAAGCATTTTAAAACTAGTTGGAAGATGTCATTCACATCAAAAAATATGGTGAACATTCAGTTCTGAAATTTTCACAAAGGGTCACATCTGAATTGTTCATCACACTTCACTTTCAATGTTGATTGACATTTCTTGCATTTCCATATGATGCAGTTGAAGCATTTAATTTGCTTTTATGTCTTCATACTAAAGCACAGTATCAGTTACAAGAAAACTAATATGATTAAATATTTTATGATTCCTATTTTCATTTTAAAATGGGCAATCTTCTTTGGCTAAATGTTCTGATGCCACATTTTGTGAAGTAAATTAAATGAGTATAAATTGTTTCTGAAACAAGTAAAAGACATCATTATTAAAATCTTTTGAGACATTGTGCTTTAATTTTTTTATACACAGGAAGTAAAATATTTATTTTTTGAGATCAGGCTATTGATGTCATGAACAGCATTTATGTCCACCTTTAATTGCCACTTAGGTAAAGATGGTGAGCCATCTTCTTAAATTGCTTAGTTCTTTTGGGTGAAGATACTCCTACAATGCTGTTGGGGACGGAGTTCTAGGTTTAGATACAGGAACACTGATGGAATGACTATACATATCCAAGTCAGGATGATGTGAGACTTTGAAGAAAATATGCAAGATGTGGAGTTTACGTGTGCAATAAAGTCCTTGTTCTTTTTGGTGGTATAGTTTGCTGGTTTAGGAGATGCTGTTGTAGTAGTCTTGGCAAGTAACTGCAAGGTATTTTGTAAGTGGTACATATTGCAACCACTGTGTGCCAGTGGTGGAGCCAATGAATATTTAGGGTGGTGGAAAGGGTAACAATCAACAATCAAGCAACCTGCTTTATCCTGGATGGTGTGAAGTTCCCTTAGTGTTTTTGGACCTGCACTCATCCAGAGAAGTGGACAGCATTTAATCATGCTCCTGATTTGTGCCTTCTAAGTGTTGGAAAAGCTTGCTAAAATGTACATGCAAAAGTGCTTAAAGCCACAAAGGAAGGGAAGTTAAAAAAAATGTACAGGAGAATGTGAGAAATGGAAAAAGAGAAGTCACATTAGTGATATATATAGGAAGCTTTTGATACAATTGTTAATGCATGTTCTTGGGCAGAATAGAGGAAAATCAACCACATACCTAGCCCATGTTGTATATTAAAAAACACACTATTGTCCAATTCTCTTCACCTTGATAAATAAAAGTCTTCTGCTCCAAAACTGTACTCAGTGCTTGTTGAC
>JARFYF010000104.1:63412854-63426345 GCA_030265395.1 Rhina ancylostomus
AAAAATAAGCCCCTCCAGCTCAAAACACAAAGCTTATGGCAACCTAACTGTAGCAAACAATAGCCACTGCAGCAAGATGTTCAGACCACTACTCACAGGTTTACAACCACCTAGAACAGTACAACACAGGAACAGGCCCTTTGGCCCTCAATGTTGTGCCAAACTAATTAAGCTGATGACACCTCATCCCTTCCTCCAGCACATGGTCCATATTCCTCCATTCTCTGCACATCCATGTGCCCATCTATGTGTCTCTTAAGCATGTCTCTCGTATCTGCCTCCACCACCACCCTTGGCAGCCCATTCCAGGCACCTACCACTCTCTATGTAAAAAAAACTTGCCCCACACATCTCCTTTAAACTTTCCCCCTCTCACCTTAAATGCATGTTCTCTGGTATTAGACATTTCGACCTTGGGAAAAAAGGTACCAGCTATCTATCTATACCTCTCATAATCTTATAAACCTCTACCAGGTCTCCCCTCTACCTCTGCCACTCCAGAGGAATCAACCCAAGTTTGTCCAACCTCTCCTTATAGCTCATGCCCTCTAATCCAGGCTGCATCCTGGTGAACCTCTTCTGCACCCTCTTGAAAGCCTCCATATCCTTCCAGTAATGGGGTGACCAGAACTGAATGCAGTGCTCTAGATGTGGCCTAATCAGAGTTTTATAAAGCTGCAACATTACTTCCCGAATCTTGAACTCAATGCCTTAGCTAATAAAGGCAAGCCTGCCATACACCTTCTTCACCACCCGATCAACTTGTGCAGCCACTTCCAGGGAGCTAGACAGATGAGGTTGACATTATCCACACAGACCTCAGCAAGGCCCCTGACAAGGCCCCACGTAGTAGGCTGTTCCGGAAGGTTAGATCACATGGGACCCCAGGTGAGCTAGCCAGTTGGTTATAAGATACCCTGGGGAAAAGACTGTGACCATTCTAAGCCCCTGATGATTTTATAAACCTCTGTAAGGTCACCCCTCAGCCTCCATCACTCCAGGGAGAACAATTCCAGCCTGTCCAGTCTCTCCTTGTAACTCAAAACCCTCCAGTCCCAGTAACATCCTCCTGAATCTCTGGGAAGATAACCTCCATAACCCAGACACATGCAGGAGATTAAGCATCCCTGCCCCCTGAGTTTGGTCCACCACCTGATGACACCACAACGATCCAGCTTGACTCAAGCACAGAAGATTCCACACCAGTTTTACTTCACATTCTAAGTCATGTACATGGAGTTCCCTATTGTAAACTTCAGTAACATGGACCATGCAATAAAATCTTTAAAGACCTGGAGAAAAATGGATTAATCCTTAATCGAAAACACTTTCCAACCTTCACTGCTTCCCCATTCTCTCCAACAATACACTCAGATTTGATACGAAAACATTACCTTCAATCACCACAATCAACTTCCTGTCTAATGAGATAAATAATGCCTTGACTGAGGCCAAGTATGGAGCAAACTTTCAAAATCTTTGCTTTCCAGACCATTCACAGAAACACAAGATTTTCAAGCATACTAAATTTAATCCCCACAACCAAAGCATCAAATACAGGATAATTTGCCTCTCAAAGCTGCGAATTCTGATGGAAAATTCTTCACCCATTTTCAGAATCTGAGATGGGACACCACTTTCTATGAAACAGAGGCATAGAGCTCATTAAATAGGCAAAGCAGAACATACCAAAAGAGATCCGCTACAAAGGACCACACACATACAGGATAATCTACAAGAATTGTTGAGAACTCCACCCCATGAACAAAATGTCTTAGGTTGACGAGTGAGCTGATGAAGTTTATAAAATTGTGAGTGACATATATGGGGTAGACAGGCAGAATCTTTTTCCCATGGTAGAAATGTCAAATACTAGAGGGCATAGCTTTAAGGTGAGAGGGGCAAAGTTTAAAAGGGATGTGCGGAGCAAGCTTTTTTTTAAACACAGAGAGTGGTAGGTGCCCGGAATGCACTGCCAAGGGTGGTTGTGGAAGCAGATATAATAATGGCGTTCAAGAGGCTTTTAGACAGGCACGTGCATATGCAGGGAACGGAGGGATTATGGATCACATGCAGGAAGAAGATATCTGTGGGCCAAAGGGCCTGTTCCTGTGTTGTACTGTTCAATGTTCTATCTTCTAAGGCCCCAAATCAAACGTAAGCACCCAAATGAGCAGGCTCAACACATAAAGCAACACTCAAACCATGATAAAACAACCAGGAGAACACCAGCAGACAGGAATAAGAAAAGCAAACAAAACCCAAACAATGGGCTAGAATGAAGATACAAACCAAACAACTTGTTTAAGAGATACTAAGGTAAGAGAAATGGACTGTATCACAACTTAAAGGGGTAGTTCCTCAATCCATAGACAGCACTTTGAAGCTCTTTTGCTCAAGAGTCACCATGACCCCTTGCTATGTGTTAAATTCAAAAGAGGCTAACACATAGTCTCCTCTTCCTGATCAAAGAGCAATAGCTGGGCCCTTTTGATTCACAAACATATCTGCATTAACTTCAAGATGGCAAAAGTGAAAGAGCATGATCACCCTTTCCTAATACATGATGAATTTCCCAACAATACCCATCTTGGCATTGCTCTCATGTTCTTCCTACAGCGAAGATCTTGGATACAAATATCACAAAGGTTGACATCAACCATCCTTTCTACATATATGACCCAACTGGTTATGCTCACAGCACACCAGGGCAGCAGGGACATAGCCCAGAACATTGCATGTGAAAGTAGGGGCCTCAACTTGGCTGAAAAACCATGAGGTACTGGGAAGGAATTCATCTTATTGTGAAACTTTAAAACAAAAACTCCAGGAGATCATTTTTATCTGAAGCAGACACAACTCTCTTTTGTAATATGTTGCCATATTGAGTCAATAATTGTCCCTAATCTTGCTCTGGTGTAATGTGCAATTTGGCCCCACTAATTTTACCACTTCACTCCCACCTAATCTGTGCACTATTTGGTGGCTAGAAACCATAGCCTCCTTATGAACACAACTCAATCAATAAACAGAGAATGAATACACTGATACTCCTCCAGCACTCTATGAAATAACGGGCGGGGGGGAGCATTTCATTTTAACTTCCTTTGGAAAAGATAATGTAAAAGATATATATTAGAGTGAAAGGAGCAGACTCTCCTCCACGTTAGGTTATCCCAACAATCTGTTATTGATTGGGCCAGAAAATTTCACCCACGTCATCACAAAGGCCATGAGGGGGACAAAGCAGAGAAAATTCACCACAGGTGCTCCATGAGAGCAATCAGGGCAGTCAAATATTAAGCCATCAAAAAGCAAACTAATCTGCATTTCCACCCTCATCTTCATACAAATACAACAATGATTTTGGGGACTAGATCATGATTCCAGACCATCCAAGGTCAAACGGAAACAGCTGGTGAAGCGCGTTAAATGAACGGTGACTGAGATCCTCATCCCCTGTACAAGGACTGATTATACCAAAACCTACCGCCATCAGAATGAAATCATTTCTCATCCAGGCACTTCATACAAGTCATCAAACCCACCAATATACAAAACTCAAATGTAAAGGCCCTGCCTATGGGATCCAATCCACTCTCAATAATACTTACTATAAAACACCTCGAAGATCCAAAATTGAAGAACAGCTTCTGTCTTGCTCTGCCACATGGTATTAAATGGGCCTTGTGTAATGATTTCCTTGCTATAAACAAGGCAGATGGTTTTCCAGCAAAAATACTGAGGCAATGCTACATCTTTAAAGATTTTAAAAATAAGTTTGCAAACTGAGTATACATGTTTTTGGTCCTAATGAAACGTGTGAGTAAATATTACTTTCAAAAAGTCCAAGAACTAAAACATTAAATATTCTTTATCTAAATAAACAGCATAAGTCGCGAATAATCTTTAACTTTGCATGTAAACTCCTTATGAGATATTTGACCTGCTCTGTGTCCCTTCCAATAAAAAGGACAATAAATGTTTTACTACCACTGATATATTAAAATTAAATCTGTATTTGTCACATTGTCTTGATTCTTTGTTAGCCAAAACCTGTCACTCCCTGTTCCACTCTATCACTGCTCTGATAGCATTGTTAGTTAGGTTTGTTCATGATTTCCCTGAAGGTTGCAAATAGCCTTGAATAACGCTGGTGTCATGTCATCCCCTGAACATACAATCAGAACTGAAGGAACAATTTGTTTCTCCCACAAAACAACAAGGGTGAAATGACTGCTGGAAAAGACCATCTTGGCATTCAGCTGGCTGCTTTTGACTCATATGGACATGGCTGTTTTCTTTTGCCTCCACCCTTAGATCAACTTTTCAAAAGCTTAAGATATATGGTTAATTCAGGGATGACATCATAAATTCAAAACATCAAGTTACTAACAATAATTGATAAAATTAATGCACTTCAGATGCAGATGTGAGGAATAAGGCTGTCCCTTCAAATAAAGCTTTAAGATTTCAGAAGTGCATAATGGTAGAAATTGTTTCTGAGCACTTTCCCCAATAGTAGTCCAATAACGTAAACAACACAAAGTAAAGGCATGTTCACGAAAGAGGTTCCTGCTTTGGAAGGAATACTACTTCCACTGAAAAGCAACCCTTACAAACACCACATGCAGATTTTGTCACCACAGTCATATGAAGAAGTTCTCAACAATATACAATAAACCACAGATTGAAAATATCTCTACATTTGCAAGCTTATGTGTGGTACAGTGGTGCAGCTGTTCGAACTACAGCCTCACAACACTGGAAGCTTCAATCCTGACCTCAAGAGCTATGTGTGAAGCATTTGCATTATATCCCTGTGATCACATGGTTTTCCTCAAGGTGCTTCAGTTTCCTCCCACATTGCAAAGACTTGCGGTTGGTAGGTTAACTGGCCACCATAAATTGTCCCTGTTGTGCATGTGAATGGTAGTATCTGGGGGAGTTAATGAGAATGTGGTAAGAATAAAAAATTGAATCATACAGCATGGAAACAGGCCTGAAAGTGGAGTCACAGGTAGATGGGGTGGTGAGAAAGGTTTTTGGCACGCTGGCCATCATAAATTAGGGCATTGGGTATAAAAGTTGAGAGGTCATGGTGTGGTTGTACAGGATGCTGGTGAGGCCGCACTTGGAATATTGTGTCCAGTTTTGGTCACCTTGATATAGGAAAGATGTTATTAAACTGAAAAGAGTGCAGAAAAGATTTACAAGGACATTGCCAGGACTTCAGTGACAGAGTGAAAGAGATGTTGGACAACCTAGGATTTTATTCTTTACAGCATAGGAGACTGGGAGGTGATCTCATAGGAGGTGTATAAAACCATGAGGGATGTCAATAGGGTGAATGCACTCAGGGTTGGGGAATCAAGAACTAGAGGGCATAGGTTTAAGGACAGAGGGGAAAGATTTAATAGGAACTTGAAACTTCTTTTTTTACACAAATGGTAGTATCTATGTGGAATCATCTGCCAGAGGAAGAGGTTGAGACAGGTACAATAACAACTTTTAAAAGACATTTGGACAGGTACATGGATTGGAAAAGTTTAGAACATTACGGGCCAGCTGCTGGCAAATGGAACTAGCTTGGTTGGGGCATCTTGGTCGGCATGAACCAGTTGGACCGAAGGGCCTGCTTCTGTGTTGTATAATTCAATGACTCTATGTCAACCTTTGCAGAGGAAGTTCACAGCATGGAAAGGTCAACTGTTTCCTCTCCACATATGCTATCTGTCCTTCAGTGCATTGCCAGTACATGCTGTTTTCAATTCAGCTTCTCTACAAAATGAAAGTCAACCCAACACAGCAGTTCCAGAGTATTTAATTACATGTTAAATTCTGACCATTGATCTAACATTTGCCAGGGATTCTGTAGTGGATTTGGCCTCTGACATTATGTTTAATAACATATTTAGTTAAAAATCAACGTTGGCTTCAATGGGAAATTATAACAGGTTCAAAAGTTACAAAGTTTGACAACGGAGTATGCAAAACACTTCTAAATGTGCTGAAAAGTCTGATTTCAATATCTGCTATGATTGAAATGCATCCTCTTGGTAGCAAATGAAATTGATCAATACTTTGGGGCCTGAAAATCTGATCTTGAACAAGTGATTAATTAATATCTTAAGCATGGGAATGAAGATAAGTACATTCAGCAACATGGGAGCACAGGAGCAAAAGGCCATCTAGCCACTCATGCCTGCCCCGCTTTTCAAATGATCATGGATGACCTGCCTCAGACCTTAATTCCTCTTGTGTGTTAGTTTCTCATAGCCTTCAATTCCTCAATCCTTCAAAAAGTTACCTACCTCCATTTTAAATACTTCCAGTGATCTAGCCTCCACACCTTCAGGGGTTAAAAATTCCAGAGATTCAACAATCCCTGCAAGAAAAAATTCCTACACACTTCAGTTTTAAATGTAACCTTTTCTTCTAACTATGTCCCCTCATTCAAGACTCTCCCTTTGATTCTCCCTGAGGATCTTACAGGTTTCAATAAGATCACCCCTTAGTCTTCCGAACTCCAAAGTATACAGGTCTAACTTTTGTGACAGAACAACCCTCTCATCCCAGGACTTACTTGAATTAATCTCTTCTGGACTGCCACCAATGTTAGTATAATATTCTTAAATAAGGGGATAAAAACTTCACACAGTACTCCAGATGCAGCCTACTAACACCTTGTACAATTTTAACAGTGCATCTCTATTTCTAAATTCCAAACTCCTTGCAATGAAGGCCAATATGCCATTTGCCTTCCTAACTACTTGATGCACAAGAATACCTACATCCCTTTATAATCCACTCAATCTCCCTCATTTTAGATAATAGGCTCCCTTTTGATTCCTCCTACCAAAGCTGACTTCAGACTTTCCTGCATTAAACTCCATTTGTCCAGTTTTCATCCACTCATTCAACCTATCTTTATCCTATTGTACAGTCTAAATATACACATCACTGCATTGGCTCCCATTATTTTCATATAACAACAAACTTTGATACCTTACATTCTACCTCAGCCTTCCTCCAGGTCATTAATACAGATCGTAAATATTTGAAGGCCAAGAACTGATTTTTGTGGAAATTAACTAGTTACATTCTGCTGGTCTGATTTATTCAGATTCTCTGTCTCCTGCAATCTTCAATCCATGTTAATACACTTCCCCTAATACTCAGAGGTTTTCTTGTGCACTAGCCTTTTCTAAGGCACCAGAACAAAAGCCTTCCGGAAAACTAAACATGTTACATATACAAGTTTGCCTCTATTCCCCTCTTTGTTACAGCCTTGAAGAACCCAAGCAAATTTGTTAAACACAATTTTCCTTTATAAAATCATGTTGACATGGTTGGATTGCATTTAAGACCACTACTATAAAGGAACATTTGCTATGAATTTCCTTGAAGAATTCTTTTTGTTACCTACATGTTATCTGGAATTTCCACTGAAGTTCCAGCAGGTAATCAGCAGAATCCTAACAATAACCAGGTATAATTTTAAAAGTAAAACTAGTGCACATAGGGGTGAAATCAAGCAAAACCTTTCAGGACAATGGAAATCTGGCAATAGGTTCTATTGAACATAATAGTGCAAAAGTAGCTAAGTAAAGTCAGAAACAAAGAAGCTACAATAATAGTAAATGTAGATCAACTCTGAGGGGTTGGAGACCTGATAATTTTATGGTGATCGTGTAGCTGCAGTCAATAAAAGTGGTGAAATACAAACAGCAAAAGAAACACCAATATTCTGTGCAATAAGGTAACATTAAGTGCAATGTTAAGTTCTCATAGGTTTGCTATTGGATAATGAGCAATATGGTAAATTCAAGATTCTACTGCAAGCCTGAGTGTTAATGGGCTGCGTCATGTTTATCTTTGGCTGGGAGTTCATAGAACTACTAGCTGTGTCCTTCACACAGGTTACCATTTTCATAACTGGTATGCTACTGCATTACAATGCAGAAATACTAAGCATGCTAGATGTCAGATGTCAAATGGTCTCTTACTCTACTGGACCCACCACTGAATCCGGGAGCAATTCCCAATCATCCTGAGATGAGGGGTTGATTACACTTCATATCTGGTGCGGCCCCATTCATTTGAAAACGGTCACCGACATACATTTCATTTTTTTTATTTTATATTTATCTTTAATTTATAGTATTTAACATATTTTTAACTTGGTTCTTTTCTACTTTTAAAAAGATTATTATCAATTACATGTTATTTCAATAGTTTGAGTGTCTCTGATAATCAGAAACATTTAGAATCAGCTGAAATTGACAGCACAATCTATCAGAAGGCCATAAGGCCAAACCAGGGCTGGAGCCTCAGGTTTCACTACCCGAGGCCCTTCACCACTCTTGGAACATGGGTCTGCTGCAGTAGTGAAACCTCAAGGACGTTGGGAGTTGCACGGCTGCAGAAAGCAAGTGTAACTGTGACATTATAATCAGAGTCACGCTTGAGGCATGGCTGTCCCAGATGCTACTTGGGCCAAATAAAACAAATTTGGTATTTTGTCAGAAGACCCATATATTCATATTTTCATCCATTTCTCGGCGTTTCTCTTCAGACAGCCTATGGCATAATTTGATTTCACAGGCACATAACCAGAGGCAAACTCAGATTTATTCTTTATGATATCAGAACCCCAACAACCACATTGGACCAGATGTTCCTGTCCGTCTTCAGGCTATGAACGAGTATAGTTCATTTCAAGGACCTGTGCACTTCTATTTGGCATGGCTACAGAAACATTCAGCAGTATTACTGTTCAACTGTCAACAATCCTATAAAATAAAAACACATAATACTAAATTGCTAGTAAATTAGCTTTCCTGCTGCCATTTTGCAGGCCTGTTACTTCAGCAGACAAGTAACAATTATACAGTTACACCAGCTAAAGTTGTGAAGTTATTTCATCTGAGCTGCATGGCAAGAGACCCATGAATCACATTCCTCAAATTATCTGTTTAAGTCTCAACATTATTCTCTAGAACAGTGTGTGAAAAGAACAGATCAAATACATGCAAATTTAGGACTGAAAGCTTTGCAAGCTTGACAGATATTAAAATGTAGAAATAATCTTGTAAATTGGTATTTGCATTCTCCTTTTATACCATGAAGAAGAAACTAGTCAATATATGCTCTACTTAACTCTGCAAATAATGGTGCTTAGTTTGATTCATTTCAATACTGTCCATATATAAAAATATACTTACAAGTACAAAACCAGGCACTTGGGTGGGATGATGTGATGGCACATTATGGACCACCTTGTACTACCATGGACCTGTCTCTGATTCCGTATTTTTTGCACTATCTTGTTTTGCACAATGTTTTTTTAATGTCTAGTATAATTTATGTTCTGTGTCTTCTGAACCTACGTGCCTGTGATGCTGCTGCAAGAAAATTTTTCATCATACCTTTGCCTCACTGTACATATGCATATGACAATAAACTCAACTTGACTTGATTAGAGTAAGGGAAAAGCGAAGCCATGCAGCAACATTAATGCAAGTGTAAAACTGGCTCCTAATATTGCAGATAGAACAATGTAAATCAATGAAAGCTCGAACGTAATGCTGGGCAGGATCTTCTGAAAGCTATGGAAGGTTAGTGGGGTTGATGTTTAAGGTGGAAGTAAAAGTCTTTTCTAATGGAGAAGATACAAAATCAAAAATCTAGTACAGGAAGATAACAGCAAGATTTGAATGGCTCCAGCTTTAGATCATGGCTGCAGAATAGAATAGAGTTAATGGGACTAAGAAATATAAGCTTGGGGAATGCAACAACAATGGCTGCAGCTGAAATATTTCACTACTCATCAACCTTGAATGTGAGACAAGCCATCTCATAGCTGAAAAGTGATGGAAAGTAATATTATGATTTTGCAGAGAAATTTGGGGCAGAAAATAATGTTTCTTTTCCCTAAAAAATGGGTAGAAAATGAAGCCAATGAGGTTCTAGCTTGATTAATTGTCCATAGAGTTGGCATGGATTCAATAACCTGAACAGTCTCAGTCTATACTGTAAAGATTGTGCAATTCTGTGACTTGAACTATAGAGAAACAGCAACAGTTACTCATGACAGGGGAAGTAGCTATGAGTCATACAGCACAAAAACAGGCCCTGTGGCCCACTCTCCACAATCAAGCACTCATGTTACATTAATTCTGCACTGATCCTATTTTATTCTCCCCACTTTCTCATCAAGATCATCATCTACACACTAGGGGCAATTTACACTGGCCAATTAACCTAGCAATCCACATGCCTTTTGGGAAACTGGAGCATCCAGAGGAAATCCATTCATTCACAGGGAGAACTTGCAAACTCCACAAAGACCTCACCAGAGCTCTGGATTGAATTTGTGTTGCTGGAGCTGTAGTAGCTGCACCACTGTTCAAGACAGGCAAGAGCCCTAATAGGCTAACAGATAACAAGAGCACCAAGTGGGAAGGTTAGGATGTGAGAACCACTTCAGGCAGAGGAACCAATATAGTGAACGTACCATATGTGGGATTATGATTGAAGGTCTCTAAATTGAATCCTGCCTAAAAGAGGCATCAACAGCATCATTACCTACCTTGTTTTCCAAGGTGGATCAATTAACTCTTATTTTCCAAGACTGCCACCTGCATTAGGGAGCTCACTGCATTTGGAGAGGGAAAATATCACTCTGCAGGAGTCAAGAGCTTTCAGAATGTAAAAGAACCAGCTTGCTTTAGAGAAGATAAATATAATTGGTCTTCAAAGAAAGGCAGAAAAACTTATGGCAAACATTTGTCAAAGAATTATATTGATCTTTTTAATGTAACAACCTCCTTCCATAAGTTATCAATACACTGGAGACACTGCAATAGGATCCTAGCTCATATCTGATATGCCAAAGTAATGCAGGCAGATAATACTGATCAAAACATGGTTTTGCCCCTTTTTCTTTATTTGAATGCATGCCCATATTTACTCTCAATTCCAGCAGGAAGAAAAGTCCTATTACTGCTTGAAATTAGCAATGGATAGGCTCTTAGACCAATATCGTCACTCCACCTGAAACCTCAAAATCGGCTACAAAGTCCCAGGAAAAAAAATAATTTTATGTTTAAATTAAAATGATAAAAGGGTGACACAGAAAGCTATTGCTCTTTCCTGTCTCAAAAATGTAACACCCCTAACTACAAGCCATCTCAAAACTTGGAGGCTGGCAACATCAACCTGATCCTACTCCTTTACGCCAGCATTCTTAGTCCAGTAGCTAACACCTCCCAGGAGTGGCATATTAGATTTGCCCTCAGATTTTCCCTCCATTCCTGTGGGCCCAAGTTTACACTCCTTTCAGTTGGACACCATGATTATAACTGGCTATTCAAGTTACAGATATCAATATCAAGGTAACTGTTTCTCAGATTCAGTTATTCTCTCAAAAATAATTTTATTTGCTTTGCTTCACTTAGAAGATGTCTAAACTTATTTTAATTTTCTTACCTTCTAAGATTATGGGGTTAAAATCAAACCTGTATGTACTTATTTAACTGGACCCAGTCCCCAGAGGAATGTCCAAACAGAATGTTTGTCTTATAGCAATTTACTATTAATGAACTGGCTCCCGCGATCGCAAGGGTCATCGGAGGCCCCGATCCAAGATGGCGCGGGGCACTTCTTCATTGGGCTAGAAAGCCTGCGCATGGGAAAGTCACGTGACCTGTGTGTGACTTCAGCGTGGGAACTGAGTATTAAAGGGGCAGCACGCCCCGGTCGTTTATTTGACTCTTCGACTTCAAACCATTGTCTCCTGTCTTTATTCAGTGTAGCTAGCTGCTACTTTGGTGACTCCGACGGGCCCAAACGCTTTTGGACCTGCGATGTCTGTACAACAAGAGGTACAGGCAGTAGCCCTTAAACTGCCCACCTTTTGGACCCTCCGGCCTCGTGCCTGGTTCAACCAGGCCGAGGCCCAGTTCCAGATTCGCCAGATCACCAGGGACAACACCAAGTATTATTATGTGGTGAGCGCCCTCGACCAAGACCCCACAGCCCAGGTCAAGGACTTTATACAGGCGCCCCTGGAGGAGGATAAGTACGATAAGTTCAAAACCCTCCTTCAGACTTTTGGCCTTTCCTGACATGAACGGGCCTCCCGCCTCCTCCACCTCGACGGGTTGGGTGACAGACCCCCTCTGCGCTCATGAACGAGATGTTGGCCCTGGCAGATGGCCACAAACCCTGCCTAATGTTTGAGCAGGTGTTTCTGGAGCAGTTACCTCATGACATCCACCTGCTCCTAGCGGATGCCGATTTCAGCGACCCCCCCGGAAGGTGACCACCCCTGCTGATGCCCTTTGGCAGGCGACGGACAATGGGGCATCTGTCGAGCACGTAGCAACGCCACATACCCAGCGGCCCAGCAGGCCAGACCCGACAATCAACCGCACCCCACCTACCACCAGGTCTGAGACACCGACTGACCAATGGTGTTTCTACCACCAGTGGTGGGGCGCAGAAGCCCACAGGTGCTGACCACCATGCAGGTTTCCAGGAAATGCCAGTGTCAGCCGCCACTGATGGCTACGGCGGCTGGCCACACCGATAGCCTCTTGCATGTGTGGGACAGGTGTTCAGGTCATCGTTTCCTAGTTGATACCGGGGCCAAGGTCAGCATCATGCCTCCCAACAGCCACGAGACTCACAACCGTGCACCAGGACCCACCCTCCAAGCTGCCAATGGCAATGCCATCCGAACCTTTGGCACCCGTTCGGTACAACTCCAGTTCGGCACCAGCAACTTCTCCTGGACATTCACCCTGGCCGCTGTCATGCAACCACTCCTTGGGACGGATTTCCTTCGCGCCAACAATCTGCTGGTTGACCTGCAGGGTAAGCGTTTGGTATATGCCAGGACCTTCCAAACGTTCTCTTTGGGTGAGGCCAAGCTACCGGCCCCACACCTTGACTCAGTCACAACGTCGACCAACGAGTTCGCCAGGGTCCTGGCAGAGTTCCTGTCTGTGCTAATTCCCCAGTTCTCTACCACCTTGCCCAAGCATGGCGTCCAAGCATCACATCCCCACCCAGGGCCAACCCCTCCACACTCATGCCCGATGGCTACCTTTGAATTCGCAAAGGAGGAATTCAAGAAAATGGAGGAGTTGGGGATCATCTGCAGATCGGACAGCCCATGGGCCTCTCCGCTACACATGGTCCCCAAGGCAAACGGGGGCTGGCGACCCTGCAGCAATTACAGATGCCTGAACGATGTAACTACCCCAGACCAGTACCCCGTGCCGCATATCCAGGACCGCCGCTAACCTACACGGCCCGTCCATTTTTTCCAAGGTGGACCTCGTCCGTGGCTATCACTAGATCCCGGTGCATCTAGATGACATCCCAAAGACAGCACTGATTACAACTTTTGGTCTTTTTGAATTCGTCCGGATGCCCTTTGGCCTCAAGAACGCTGCTCAGTCCTTCCAACGACTGATGGAC
>JARFYF010000104.1:63429016-63439841 GCA_030265395.1 Rhina ancylostomus
GTGACAACTGTTACTCCAATGAACAGGATTGCCCCATTACTATAACAGTCAATTGAACTATATCATTGCATCTCAACATTTCAATATCTCTGAAGGGCCCTACCTACCTCCACTGGGTAGCGTCCCGAATCCTCTGGAAGCAGGTTATAACTGGGAGAGAGGGGATGGAGTTGGAGGAGGCAATGGTTGAGGTGCAAGCAGCCAGTGGACAGGGTATTATTATTAGGACTTCTGATTAGTCATTAACATTCACAGAACAAGTAAAGTTACACTACAGAAGTTCACCATCTGCCCATGATTCTGTGCTGAGCCTTTTCTAGGGTAATATAAAACTCATCCCTATCTTGCTCTCTCCATTGTCTGGTATCATGCTCACTTTAGGTCTTACTTCAGTTTGCAAATGTCTCTGCATCAATCACTGCCTGAGGGATATTCCACACTCCAAAATCTGCTTAAACATCTGCATCCAGGCCTTTACCTCATTCCCCTCAATGATAATCTCAGATTAATGATTCATCACTGATTCCATTCGCCCCACTGGGAAAGTGGCAACTCATTCCTGTAGTTCCAGTGAGAGACCCACACAGAAAAATATCGGTCTAACAGGCTGAAAATGTAGTAATGGAATGAAAACAGTGGTCAATTCATGCATGCTCCCAAATAGAGAAATTAAGTAAACAGATCACCTTCTTTAGGAATCCATGTTAGTCTGGACACTGGAAAAACTCCCATGCTCATTTTTTTGAAATGGGACAACAGAATCTTTTACCTCCATTAGAATGTGAACAGGGACTTATTTAAACTTTTCAACATGGTGCAGACCTCATTCAATAATGCACTGGTATGATTGCTTGGATCTTGGGCTCAGGTGTCAGGATTGGGGCTGGAAGGGACAATCTTTTGATTCAGAAATGAAGACACCATCCATGAAGTCATGGCTCACACCTGAAATGCCATTGCTTTTAGTTTCACGAAAGCCAAAGCTTCGCAGTTCGATGAGGTGATGACTTTCATCCCAACCAGCATGGTGGTCCTAGTATTGCAATGTAGTCTTCAACAGATTGTGTACGTTAATGATTGCTTACTCGTTAATCGGCTCCAGCTCCCAGTAAGAAAGTCTTTGCTAAATGTCCAAATAGCTCTGCTTGAGTTACATGATGCAATACTTGCATTGCACATAGTTGCAGTACACCTGCCTCTGTCTCCTCCTCGAAATCCAGTTCATATGGATATTGACAAACCCGCTGTTGGAAAATAAACCAGAATACTGCTCCAGGAGATGTGCGAAGATGAGAAACAACAGCAAGCAGCAGGTCGAAAAGAAACAGATGTAATGTGTTTATGATAGAAAGTTCATAACTAGTAGTTGCAGCAAATCTCACTAACACCTCAATTCAGCTTTACATAATAGATTTGTTAACAGTCTACTGAACTGGTGCATCCATGAGCAAGCAGAGGAAATACTATATTGTAAAATAAATAGGAAGATCAATGGTGAGACCATTTTGCAGTAAATTACATTTTTTTCAAGAGCCATTAAAACCAGTGTATGCATTAATTACTGTGTGTGAAAACCTTTGAAGGTTTTTGGAGGTTAATGTCCACCTGCCCAATGTTGTGGGCAGTTGTCCTGCTGACTACTACACTGCCAACCTGCCACAAAACTCCTACTACCTCAACCTGAACATGAACTGAACTAGCCTGTGATATCAGAATAGATTGAGAGGATTAAAATGCACCAAATCAAGTTCATGCTTTCAAACTCTGCAACAAGCAAATTTTTATATTCCTCTGTATAATCTTTGGAAAATTGCCAACAACAATCGTGTACACTGTACTGAAGCCAAAAGTACAGCCAAATATTGCTGAGTTCAGAAAAATTGACAGTTGGGATTAGTTGGAAGAGATCAACTCAATTTGCATTTGTATAGCAGTTACCAGTAAAACATTCCAAGCAGGCTAACAGTTTTGTGGTCTGAAGTTATGATTTTAAGTTTAATCTTGAGACAATTTAATGGGCAGCTGAGGCAGTACTGAACATTTTAAACTTTGCCAAGGTTGGTGTTAACTGAAAGGGTCTTGATCAAAGGGCTGATAATGTCATTGTGATCTATGTCTCTCGGGGAGCAGATCACATGAGCTTCTCATGCATTGCCAGTGTGGGGAGTTGGGGGTTTAATGGACAGTGGCAAGCCAATTCATGGTTACAATTTAAATTATCTTCCCAGCAGGCACCTTCGGTGGATAAAACAGGAAATATTTTCTTCGCAGTCAGATATTGTGCACTAAAATTTGTGTCAGTAAATTGTATCCATGTTGCCATGCAATAAAACTTTAATAAGCAACACTAAATATAGGGAAATATAGTAACATGAGGATAATCTGAAACATCATAAACATGCTGCACATAAGTTAAGGACATGTATTAAAAAATACTTTGATGTTCCTGTACAAAACTATGGTGAGATAGAAACACCCTGGTGGTTCTCCCATATGGCTAAATTATTTTGAGAGCATCACTGGAGTCTCAGAAACAGCATAAACAGATCTTTCTGCTGGTTTGACAGAGGTTCTGCTGAAATAGCAATAGGAGATCACAGAAATTCCAGGCAAACATCTTCATTAATTTGCATGTCAGCTGAACTTCAACCATTCATAAAGATCTAATAAGTAGCTCTCCTTTACATTTCATCTCTCTAATGAAAGATGTTAAGATGGATAATATAAATAGTTTTGAGATAATCCAAACAGTAATAAATAAAAACAAGGAGAAAAATACTGATTAAATCATATCCCAATATTCAAGTCACATAACAGTTCATACAGTTAAGTACCAGAATTACAGAATGGGTTTGGTATGGAAAGGGACATTCACCCCGATGACTACATTCAGCTCTACATAAGAGCGATCCAGAAAATCACACTCCTTGCCTCCCTCCCATAGCCCTGCAAATTGTTTCTTCTCAGATTCTTTTTTCAAATGCTACAATTGAATCTGCCCCTCCACTAATACCTCAGTAGTGCAGTCCAGATTATAATCATTTGATGCACAACAAAGTATCTCCTCATTGCTGGTGGTTCCCTTGCCAATCCCTTTCATTCTACATCCGCTGGTTCCTGACTCTGTGGCAAATGAGTAGTTTCTCTCTACCTACTCTGTCAATCACCATTCATGATTTTAAATACTTCTATCAGATCCTCTTGCAAGCTCCTCTGTTTTAAATAAAGTATCTCCAGCCTCTTCAGTATATCCAAATTAATGAGTCCCGTATCCCTGGAATCATTGGGATCATAGGGGGAATCATAAACATGAGTCTTTAGCTACATGGCTGCAGGAATCATCCTGAACCACATCAAAATTTACCACAGGTCGAAGTTCCATGGGACCTTATGAGGTTCACGCTACATTGCACTAGAAGTACTTTTTTAAAAATCTGGAGCTCAAACAAATCAGCAGTGCAGACCCCTGCACTAAATGTCACAATACATTCCACACATTAAGTATCAAAGGTCAACTGCAAATCTTATCCTTAAATCACTGAACAAGAAAAATGTTACGAGTCTTTTACTTTAATCTAATCTTAGCTTTAATAATATCATGAAACTACATCAGCAGCAGACAAGTTCCATATTGCTGTGGTTAAGAAAACCTTGCAAATTAACTACATTTAATGTTCAACTTTGACTGACTTAATTTAATTAAAAAATCCCAAAATAATGAGTCCCTTATCCCTGGAATCATTGGGATCATAGCTTTTACAGCTAACTTCACCAAAAATAGATTAATAGGCCACAAATGAACCAGTCCTAGTGAAAGATGACACATGGGGAGTGATCTTTTGAAGGAGTAGAGGACAGGTGATGACAAAAGAGAGTTGAATATTTATGTCTTGAGGAACCACAGTTGTGAATTATATTTCATTAACATTGGGATGAAGTAAAGGCAGCAGAGATTAAATGTCAGCACAACATTGTAGGCTGAAGGGACTGTGCTGTAGTGTTCTATGTTCTATGAGACTGACAGTACAGAGGTAATACTCACACTTTTCTCAATCTTTTTGCTGCAACATTGCACCTCACCTCCAACAAACTGGCAATGCAAGTGAATCTAATCTTCAGAACTAATGGGAAACTGTTGAACCTACACTGACTATAATCCAGAACAAAGGTCATCCTAATTTCATTAATTGAACTGCAGTACGCATATGATACTTGCATTCACACAAGCTTGGAGGCCAAGAAATTGTTCACTTGGGAGCTTACGAGAGGATGGGGCTTACAATCAATATTTGCAAGACAGTGGTCCTCTTCCAATCTGCTTCTGTTACACCATACTGCCCTTTGAACACAAAGGTTCATGACAAAACCTTGGAATCTCCAATATTTCAGGTATCACCTCTTGGCAATGATGATGAAAATCACCACCATCTTCAAGACATCAGCAATACCTTTAGTCCACCAAAACCCTTGAAATTAAAATTAAGTGGCTACTGGGTAGCAATGATCGCTGTCTACCTATGTGCTTCTGACACATGGACTACCTACAGCAGGCACCTCAAGGCACTAGAAAATACCACTAACTCTGTCTCTGCAAAATCTTCCAAATTTAAAGAAAGGATAAATAAACTAATGCCAATGTCCCTACATCTGCAGCACTGAGGTCCTTCTAATTCTCAGTCAGGGCTGGTCACATTGTTTGTGTGCCCGATATCAGACTATCGAATCAGACACCCTCTTCCAAACTCTGTTGCAGGAGGATGTTACCAGACGGACAGAGAAAAAGATTTAAAAATTGCTTGAATCCTCCTTAATGAAGTGCAACATCCCACTAACTCTGGCCTGTGACCACTCAAACGGAGAAAGGAGCATTTGGGATGATATTGAGAACCTTAAGCCTATGCATGGGAAACAGAGAAGCCTTGAAAAATTGGTAGAAGGAGCGCACCCTCTCATAAACTACCTACTCTCCTGCCCTGCCAGCCATTTTCTGTCCCATATGTAGAAGAATGCAGTTCCCACATTATCCTCATTAGCCACCTCTGAAGCCACAAAACCAGATTGGAGCAAGTCATTCTTGTAACTGAGGGAATGTCTCAGAAGAAAAAAGAAGAAGAATATTAGATTGTCTCTCTAACACAGCAAAGGCATTAAAATAGAGTTTAGAGTTATGCAGGTGAGGTTGAAAATAGGCGACTGAATTGCTAGAATAGTTACTGGGTTTGAATGAGGTGGAAGCTGACTGCTCCACTTTACGGCATAAAAATACCATAAAATTTATAACTGTAATGAACACAATTTCATAATTTCCTGTTAACTCTGCAACCTTCCATCTAACGGTCTATTATTACCATGACAAGGACCATTCCTTGTACATTGGGTACAGTGAACTCATCAAGAACACATTAGAGAACATCCTGTACTGCCTCTTTTGCAAAGCAATGCCTCAGACTGTGCTGTACTGAATATTACTGTACTGTATCAGAATTATATTTCCTGAAAGTTAAAAAAACATGCAATTACAGAAAAGGAATCAGTGGTTAAAGCAAAAGTTTAAATAATAAGGATAGTTTTTTTTCCCCTTTTGTTTGGGCTATTGAAAGAATTTTCTGCTGACAACTGTTCTTAAAAACTTCAACTGATTGTCTCTTTCACAGGAGTACAATTTTCTTCCCAATTAAGAACAATTTGACAAAATAATTTTTTAATTGTTTCCTTTCTGAAATGAGTTGTAAGCTTATTACACCCTCGAAGTTGGGCCGAGCTTGCAAGCTGCTGTGCTCAATCAGATATCTGATACAGACAGAAACCCATCACTGAATCACACAAATCACTGAGGAGTGGTAGCAAGCAGAATTTATTTCTCGTTTATGGATTTGTAGGTTTCCTCACCGTAAAGATGCACCTAACCTTGATCTCTTAAATAGAGATTTGCAAAAGGCATAGCTTAGGAGGTTCAAATTGACTAACCATGGTTTTTAATTGACCAGCTAGTCTTTCAAACTCAATTAGCTCATAGGTCTGTGGCAACAATACACAAATAAAAAAATCTGACACAACGTATGGTACAGGTGTAGTTCAATGTGAAATACAGAATATGCTGTCACTGACTCCTGCTTCTCCAGCTGATGCAGCTTTCTCCTGTGTAGTCAATATTTATGCTCTTGTGCTAAAACTGTTTGAAAACGTTACATCTTATGGAGATACAACCCAAGTTTTGACCAAAGTACTAAGTCATAATGACTGTACAACTGCTTTGGCCCAAAATACCCAATTGTCTATGCACAGAATAACATTCCCCTAGAAATTATTTTGCTTTTTAAATGTTGATTTTAATATTTTAACTTCTACATTAGTTTTGTTTACTTCATTCTGTACAATGTTTAATAAGTTGGTTAAAAATTAGTGTTCTTGGTCCATAATTTGTTTTTTTTGAAAAGTCTTCATGTGACTGGCTGTTTAATCAACTTGACAGCATCACTACAGTGTTTATTTCATAAAGATATGCAGATTTGGTGATTTCCATATTTTTTGAAATTTTTAAAATCTGAAACAGAGCTTTACACACTGTGGTTAAGCCATAAAGTCCAGTTCCTGTTTCAATGGTGGAACTGTCCTTCCAATGGCACCTTTTACTGAGCTTAGTGACAACAGGGCAGTGTGAGATACCAAAACAGGGAAGACAGGGAATTATGGTACCCAGGACCTTGGCAGCTGGAAGACAAGCCACCAACAGTGAAGCAATTAAATTTGTGATGGCCAATCAGCCAAACTGAAGGAGTACTGATAACTTAAGTCAAGTTTCTTGAGTAGTATCACAGAGAACAGAAGAACAAGGTTCACCTCCCACTACAATGAGCTTACAATGCGGCTATGAGAAGCAGTCCAAGTTCTCAGTCTGTAGCAGAGATTAAGGAAAATAAATTGAAGGAGAGCAATTTCTAGTTGTTCTCCTATGCCTTTCACCAACTGCTTCAGATTGGCAGGAAGTCTTTCCCAGGGTGTACAGGCAGCAAAATGTAAAGATAAATCCCCTCTACAGGGAGCAAATTATCTCTTTTTCTACAATGCAATTTTTTTCGGATCTCTTGATCTTTTTATACACAAGGAGAGATTCCTTTTATATGGATCAAATAATGAAAGTAGCAGGGACCTGAAATGTTAACTCTTTCTCTCTATGCTCATGCTTCCTCACCAGGATAAATACGTGTGCATGCAGAACTGGCATCAGTCAGTCAGTCTGCAGCACTATTGGGTTAAAAACAATCTATCACACCACACAGAGGGTGAAGGAATTACAAGGCAATGGTTCCTGGAGTTAGACACAAAGGAGATAAACCACAAGAAAGGAAAGCAACAGACCAGTGGCCAACTGCTTGTTGTGGGAACATTCAGTACTCCTTTTATTCTTCTAGTTCCAGTGAGCAAATCTACATCTGAAACATTTGAACGGAACAGTGCAATCATTTTCTGTTTAAGATATATTACAGTCAAACAAATGAATGTTCCTATGCACCAAACTAAATGGGCTATTTTCCAACTTTGCAGCCTGGATGGTATCTTGATAAAGCAAATTGCCACCCAATATCTCTGCAGCTTTTTATTGAACCCTGATTGTTTTCATTTCATAGAAAGAAATGGAGCAAAATTCAGGAGAGTTCTTCAATGGGCAAACCCACAGCCCTGATTACTGGCTGGGCAAACAGTTGCCAGCTATCCTTAAAGTCTAATGTTAACATTGACCTACATATAGGAGGCAAATATTGTTGCAACTGTAAAAAAGGTGCCAAATGGTAAAAAGTGCAGTCTTCCATGAAATAAACCAAGCTAGACTGAACCAAGCTAGATTTGACTACTCACATTCCTCAAGTGGAATTTTTTTCCACAAGCTCAGTACCCAAGTGCATATTTGTTTCAGCTGGATACATTACTCGTATTCCAGTCTCAGAACATGCACTGTCAGTATCTCACTGACCACCTAGTTACAAGACAGAGGTCCATCTGAAGGGTCATTCTTTAAGACCAAGTGTTAAATTTATGGAGGAAGCAAGACTTCACTTTTAAGGTGATACTCCAAGGGATTCCTGAACAACAGCAATTCTAAACAATGCCTTTGCTGGTACCACTTCTGCTCTTCTCCTGCTAAACACAATGGGATGATAAAATAAACAGAACTCAGCAGTGAAAGAAGAAAGGTATATACCATCCTCTGGCTATGACTAATAACCAAACAATCTCAAATAAAGAGAGAAATTACTGGAAGTACTCAGAAGGTCTAAAAAAAACTGTGGAAAAGAAACAGAGGTAATGTTGCATGTCGATGACCTCTCATCAGAACTCTCCTCTGTTGGTTATACTGCATGGAAACAGGCCTTTCAGCCCAACTGGTCCATGCCAACCAAGATGCCCCATCCAAGCTAGTCTCATTTGCCAGCGTTTGGTCCATAACCTTCTAAACCTTTCCTATCCATGTACCTGTCCAACTGTCTTTTGAAAGTTGTTATAGAGTGATGGAGTGTTCTGTGAAAGGTCATAAGCCAGAAACTTTAGGTGTTTCCATCTCCATGGACTCGGCCTGATCTGCTGAGTACTTATAGTATTTTAGTTTTATTTCAGATTTCTAGCATCTGCAGTTTTTTCTTACTTATTGATCACCATAATCTCAGAACAGGCAGATGTTCAATTCCATTTCAACTTATATTGACTTAATTACAACCTTATGAACTGCAAAATTATATCTGGCAAAAAAGTGAAGAGGGTGTTCCATTTCAGCACAACTACATACAGGAGCAAACAGAAAACCTGCCTGCCACATAAATCTGCTAAAATGGAATACATTTAAATTATTGTCAGAATAATTCCATAGGTGACTCAGCCTGACTTTAGACCAACTTTACAACAATGAAATGCCTTAATAAATAGTATTGGTACGAAATCTCAAGTGTTACGTCAAGAGGAAATGGTAAGCATTTCATATATTGAAGGGAAGCAAAGGATGGAGCTGTTTGCTCACCAGCAATGAAAAAGAACTTTTTCTAAACCTAAGTGGATTGCCTCATAACACTGAGGAAACACTTGCCAAATCAGAAGACGTTGTAAATCTCTGATTAGAAACACTGTGTTCTGCAGCAATGATCGGGGGCTGCAACACGATTACCCTTGACGACGTCAAATGCTGATTCCCAATTTTTCTCAAGGATTGCATTGTCACACTATTTACAGCACTCTTGGTTCAGGAAACAACAAACTTCTGATTTACATAAACAAGGAAAGTGGAAACCCTCTCTGGGCAGAACATACTGTCCCAACACCTGCAATGATCATCACCAAAACATAGCAAAAAAGACTGAAGTTCAGTAAAAGGTAATGCAAGGTGATGTCTTAACCAAAAATTCCACCAGTGAAGAACAATCAGATAACAATCATTATGGAACTAGGAAATGTATTTTTTATAGTCCTGAATCTGAATTTATCCTTAACACTGCACTTTCTTTTTACTATGTAATATTTGAGTTTCCTTGTTTGGCCAATATCTCACATTCCCAATTTAAGATTGTTTCTATGAAATTCAACAGCCCCGCTATCCAGTACATCATTTTCTGAAACAAAAGTAGAAAATGCTGATGAAGGGTCTTTCTATAGATGCTGTTGAGTGTTTCTAACATTTTGTTTTTATTTCAGATTTCCAGCATCTGCAGTTTTTTCTTTTAATTTTCATTTACAGTGGTCATTTTTTGGGTTCCAATTCACAAATCTGAGCCTTTTAGATATTTTGAGAAGCATTCCATGTTGTGACCCTATGCATTATGAAGCTCTCCATTCTTTAAATCCAAATTTTGTCCTTCATCTCTTTATAAGTTGTTTTAACCATAGAGGTTATTCTCACAGCAGATCTGGAAATCCGCAGTAAATGGATACCTACTGCTGCTGGAACAAGCCAAGCGAGATTAACATTGAGGACCGCAGCGTCAAGGCAATCGCAGCAGCTGCGGAGGTAGAAATGTCACTAAGGCTGCTAAATTATTTAGATATAGTGAGGTTTTTAAACCAAATCAAAGTAAATGTCAATAACATTTCATAGTAGAGCTCTGGGCCAAGTCAAAAGTATTTTAAACCCATTGGGAATCTATTTGTATCAAAAACATAAGCATATGAGTGTTGCATGGAAATGATGAGATGTCTTTCAAGTATGTTTTAATAAGCAATGAAATTTTGTAGCAGATGAGGAAAATCAGCAATTTGTGTTTGCTGCCAAAATAGAACGTTTATAGTAGGATCTTATATTTATGAAAACATCATTCAGTAATTGATATTTATTGTCTTGATCTTTCAAAACTAAACAGAAACTTAGCAAAATTAACATGTTTATAAAACCATCTTTCAGTTTATGAAACATTTACAAGGCATTTCTTTTCACAATGTTTATCATCTATTCTTTGTAATTTGATATTGAATCCAAGTTGTGTTTCTTTTCATAAAATAAAGCAGAGATTTCACTTCTCCAATTATAACAGAAACTAATCTATGAGTAATTAGGCTACAATTTGTTGCAACTTTCTGAAAGGAATAGGACCAAACTCTTTGGCTCTATGTTCCCTCTTCAACAGTTATCCTCCAAATGTACACAGGACTGTAAATTTCAGTCCATAAAAATGCTTTTTAAAATGTAACTGATGTATTGATAACATTTTATCTTTTAGATATGGGCTCAACAATAACAGAGAAAAACAATTTAGAATAAATTCCTTCCACACATCAGCTCTTCCTGACTGGTTGATAGCTACTGCTTCTTCTGTGCTAATATTAGCACAGTATCTGTACAGGTCTT
>JARFYF010000104.1:63490178-63504197 GCA_030265395.1 Rhina ancylostomus
TATCTCCAGACAATGGTGGTTGTTGAAGAAGCCTTCACTCATGTTTCATCTTATGGCTTGCTGAACTGGACTTTAAGAACCATTCCCGGACATGGAGTTTGGGAATTTGCCACACACACATGCCAAGTTTAGTTAGTTTTTGGGGTTAATGTTCAAGGTTTAATATTTTTACTTCTAACATTTTTACTTTTTTACTTATTATCATAAGTAGTTATTAATAAAGTAGATTTTAACACTTATACATGTCTCGGCGTGTTTTTTTTGTTGCTGGTACGTAACAGTAGACAAAATTTTTTTCAAGCACATTATCATAATTTGATGCCAAGTCACAAATGAGATAAAAGGGCAGATGACTAAAAGCTTGGATGACATGAAAGGTTTTCAGGAGCGAGAGTCTTGTGAAGGAATTCCAGAAAGGATCTAAGTAATGTAAGGCATAATGGGTAGACGTATGACTGAAAGAGATTACAGAGATGAAGCGTAAAAGCATGGAGGTGAGGTACTACCAGACTGGGAACCAAAGTATGCCAGCGAGCATAGGGGTGATAAATGAGTGAGACTCTGTGCCAATTACTTTAATGATCACTGGGAATAATCTGGACTGGGGATATCATCTGCAGAGTTTCCAAAGAGCTATTCATCCAGCTGCCTTTTAGCAAGTAGTAGCGATGGCATGTTTCTTTGCACTAAGATGGGGGAACAATGAAAGCCACCCAAGTCGACAGAGTCATAGCCAGTCCCTTGCGATCAAAGGCGACTTGCTTCCACTTTGGGTTCTGCGGTGACTGATGGGGCCAATGTGGGTTCTGCAGGCTCTTCCACATTTGGGAGATGCCTGATGGGGCAGACAGATGGGAAGTTTATGGGATGGTGCACGCCCTCCGCTGTTTAAGGCAGGACTCTGCATGCTTTTCTTGCGTGAACTCCAGGTTCTCAATACTATCCCGAGTGCTCCTTCTCCATTGAGTGGTCGTGGGGCCAGATTCCCAAGAGTGTCATTGGGGACACTACATTTTACCAAGGAGGATTTGACACCTTGAATCTTATCCTGTCACCCTGGTTATTTCTTTCAGTGGTGGCAGAGGGGCGCAGCAGGTTTGATCCTGGCTTCTGGTGATATGTGGACCTTCCACATTCCCCCTGTGACTGTGTGGGTTTCCCCTGGGTGCTTCAGTTTCCTCCCACATCCCAAAGATATGCTGGTTGGGTAGATAACTAGGGACTGTAAATTACCCCGGTACAGATGGGTGCTGGAGAGACAATGGGCTGTATGGGAATGAGATTGTTCTGAAAGCTGGTTACACTTGTTGGACTGAACTATCTCCTAAGTTAACAACATTTAAAAGGCACTTGGACAGGTACATGGATAGGAAAGGTTTAGAGGGATGTGGGCCAAATGCGAGCACATGGGATGAGCTTAGATGGGAATCTTGGTCAGCATGGACCAGTTGGGCTGAAGGGCCTGTTTTCATGCTGTATGATGATGTGATTGATCTTTGGATAGAGTGCCTACTTCAGAAGTCAGTTGTCAGGCATGTGAACAATGGCACTGAGAGAGATTCGGGCCTCAAGACTGGGGACATTAGCTTGGGAGAGGACACTGATGTAGTGTAGCGGTTAGCATAACGCTATTACAGCGCCAGTGACCAGGGTTCAATTCCCATTGCTGCAAGGAGTTTGTACGTTTTCCCCATGACTGCGTGGGTTTCCTCCGGGTGCTCCGGTTTCCTTTCACATTCAAAGACATAGGGGTTAGGAAGTTGTGGGCATGCTATGTTGGCGCCAGAAGCGTGGTGACACTTGCGGACTGCCCCCAGAACACACTACGCAAAAGATGTATTTCACTATGTGTTTCGATGGACAGGTGACTAATAAAGATATCCTTCCAGTGGATTTGGAAGATTTTGCAGAGACAGCCTTGGTGGGATCTTTCCTGTATCTGCCGTAGGCAAGTCCCGGTCAGAGAGTCATAGAGGGGCACAGGTCCTTTGGCCCCCAAGTCCATGCTGACCATCAACCAATCATTTACAGTAATTCTACATTAATCATTTTTTATATTCGCCCTACATCTCCATCAGCTCCTCCCAGATTCTATCACTCACCTACACACTAGGGGCAATTTACAGTGCCCTACAAACCCAGATGGGATGTGGGAGGAAATCAGAACACCTGGAGGAAATCCACATGGTCACAGGGAGAATGTGCAAACTCCACACAGACAGCTCCCGAGGTTAGAATTGAACCCAAGTCTCTAGATTACGAGGCAGCAGCTCTATTAACTGCTCCATTGTGCTGCCCAGGTCTCAGAAGCACACTGGAGAGTGGGGTTTACTGCTGCCCGGCAGCCTGGTCTGAAGTCTTGCTCTTCAATCTTCTTCTCAAAGGCTGAGGTGACACATTGAAGACAGTGCATCATTAATGTCTGCCTTCGCTGAAAGGTTGCTCAAGATTTGGGATGTGTTTCATGTTTTCCAGGGTCTCGCTCTGAAGTCTTTTGTTGGCAGGCTGTGTACGGTGAGGGCAGGTTGTGGAGGGCTTTGTCTTGTGGATGTTGACGGCATTCTCTTCTACGCTTAAGCTAACACATCAGTGAGGATCCTCCTCCAACACTTCCTCCCAGAGGCTGAAGACCTTCCCCCTGAAATGCAATATGGGTCTAGAGGCACAGTGAGCACCATCTTTACTATGCAACAGCTCTGCAGGAATGCAAGGAACAGCGCTAACCACTGCACCTGGCTTTTCTCCAATCTCATGAACACCATTGACTCCTTTATCCAGGTGGAATTGTAAATTGCTGTCCTCAAATTTTGCTGCTCACAAAAATTTGTCTTCATTTTATGTTTGCAATGTGTAGTATACAGGCCTAACCAATAGGTCTGCAACAAAGCCCATCTCAATGAAGACCAGTGTCAAACATGGCTGTATCATTGTCTGGACACATTCTTTAATCTTTTCTGCCAAACTGATGCAGCTCAATTCCAAAATATTTTGTTTCTCAAGATCAGCTCAACTCCTACAATGAGAAACCATTCAATCCAAGGCAATTGCACCCAGTTACCAAATACAATGTATTTTAACAGTAAACTCAAAAGTTATTTGCTGAAAGTACTTCTGCCTAGGAATTACGATATGGGCATTAATGAGATTTAATGAGCCACAGGCATGAAATACAAAAAAATTCAGTATGTTCAACGCTGCCCAAATTAGAGTTCTATCTATTATGTGTTACTATCTCCATTGTTGGTGAAAATCTGAATGGAATTTTTTGACTGGATCCTTCAGTTAACTTTGAAGAAACTTGGAGCCCATTTATCCAGCATTTTCATATGATGTAAGCTGACCTTTTCCGAATCCTTCTCAATAATTTTCTATTCGAATATAGAGCGTATTGACATAACTTTAAAAAAAAATCGATGAAATACGACAGCCCAGCTTTTGTTTAGTTCTTGGTTAGTTTTTGCTTGTTATTACCATTCATTTTGTTTCATTACTTTTTTAGTTTGGGGGTTTTTTTCCTTGAAAAAAATTTAAAAGAAATTTGATTACGTTCAATTATTAAGAGATTGGGAGGTTCAGATTACATATTTTACTCTTTATATTTGTATATGTTAACTGTTATTATTGTATCCTGATCTCTTTATATCATGTGTACAATTACTATTGTTATGTATATCAATTTGAAATTAATAAAAAGATTGAAAAGAATATTTTGACTGGTAAATGCTATTAGCCTCACCGCTCTGCTTCTACTCAATCCTAATCTGCTCCTAAATGAGCAAAGGATCTGAGCCATTACTGGAGCCAATTTGTGGCTTAAATTTGTTTCAAATTGCATTGATTTAACAAAACAACAAATTAGCATAATGGAGCTTTTATTCTGAAAATATGGCAAGGATCTAAGGCACTTCAAACATTTAAATACACACCACAATTTAAATGTGACAAAATTGCAGCCTTATAAATATGCACAAAAATCCATGTACAGGGCTTTAATTGGACAGGTTGATATACAAATAATCTCAAATTGTCACTAAAACCAAATTAGATACAATGACAAATTCTAAAAGAAATTAAAAAGCTATGTTCAATAGTAAATCATTATTCATGTAAATTCATTTTAGGCTATGTATAAAATAGTTTGAAAATACTGTATGACTTAATTTTTAACGATACAAATGATTTTGTTTGATATAAAAGTTTCAACAATCAGGAGATACTTTTCTGTGATCAAGGGAAACCTAAACAAAGGTTAGGTGTCACCTTAATTTTAATGTTACCATTTTATTCAATATTTTCAGCAAATATAAATAGTGTTCTAAAAGTATCATGACACTTTTAATGGAAGTTCATGTAGACAAAAATATAGATTACAACTTCTAACAGTGAATGCAATCAAATGAAACTGTCACATGTTGTGTGATCTCTGAGGACTAAAAACAAAGATGGAATTTTAAACATTCTGAAAAAGCTTGCTACAGCAGCAGAGGTTGAGGCAATAGTAATGTTGTGTATAGTGAAGAGTGAATAATGCCAGTTCCCATGATGCTTTCCAGTTTAGATGCTAGTCTGTGGATTGGCAGAGCTACCTTTAGTACTATTGCTAAATAAAGTTTTTGCTGGTGAGCTCAGGCACACATTTACATTCAGTATCTGTCAATATTAACAATACATAGCAGCTTGGTATAGGATCAGGTGAATGGCAGGTACTAAATCAATCAAATTTACTTCGCCGAGTTGGACTTGGAGAAGTTTTCCTTCCTAACCTGGGTGTTCCCTTTTGAAATAAAAAAGAACAGATTTAGGAGCTAGAAAACTCAACATTTTCAACTAAAAATATATACATCTTAAACACCAGTGAACTACATTTATTTTCTCAGGGTTCAAACATGCCTTTAAATTAAAATGTTTTGTAAAAGGGTGGCAAAAATAGGCTTCACTTAGCTCAATGTTATAATTAATTTACACTATTTAAATGTAATTTATTTCCATTCTGTTCTTTGTTGAAAGGTTTTATTCCCACTAAGATATTTAACAATCATTAAGTACAACATTAGGTGCAGAATATGTCCTCTTAAAAAAATGCAGACTAGCTAGAATCATCTGCAAAATAATCAATAGAATGGTAGAAGGTTTGAAACTTCAGTTAAATATAAAAGGCTCATGGCCAGAATTACTTAGAATGGTGAATTACTCTGATTATTAATACACCTTAAGAACAGTGCTTCGTAACAAAGTGGCAAAAATAGATATTCTTGTACTCAGTAGTCCAATCAATTTCCACTCTTTTTGTAGTCTTTGGTTAAGAGTGGATTGGAGCAGAGCAGATGCTGGAAATCCAAAACAAAAACTGGAAGGACTCAACAGGTCAGGCAGCATCAGCAAGAGAAAAAGCTAAGAACCTGCCTTAAAACTGTGTTTAAAGTTGCAGAGATGGAGAGGCTGGAAAGAACATAGTGAATGTCTGTGTTAAGTGAAGACCAAAGCTGTCAAGGTAACAAAAGTGGAAAAAAGAAGAGCTGCATATAGGCATTTCTTTGACAGGTCAATCAGAAGCAAAATCCATTAGTCAAGCACATATTAAGCAACATTACCTTAGAATGTGGCTAGGGTGCATTATGGAGATTAAAGAGGAATAAAAATATCAGTACCTTGACTATAGCCTCTAAGCTAAAATATACAAGCATTTCACTAGGATATTATCAGTGAAGAAAGGTATACTTTTTAAAACAAAATCAAAGAACATTTATTCACAGATCATTTAAGCTTTAAACATAAGCATAATAAAAGGCAAATGATCTCCAAGCACATACTCACCGGTGATGTTGCTTTGGAGAAGTTTACATGAGCATAAAGCAAGACTCCTATATCCTTATGGCCAGCCTCCAGAGCAATGGATAATGCTGTACTTCCATCCTGAATATGAAGATAGAATGGAGTTCATTTAGTTAACGAACCTACTTAAACATCTGTATATTTGAAAATCAGAAATGACCCAAATAAGTGAAATAGAGACTTTAAAATCCTCCCCAAAAAAAGGCCAAAAATAGTTTGTATTGAAACAAGCTGTACAGAATTGATAATATTAACCATCTCAGAAAGGATAGTTAAAATTTAGTAACAATGACAGGTATTGTAGCTTTGCCTCCATCAGGACTATTCCATCTCTAGGGGAACATTCACATGAAGTCAGGCAGTGTTGTGTACGAACCTGACTGTAACCTTTCTGAATATATTAATCAAGGTTGGGTTAAATTGCTAGCTTCTGATATGGCATGCTCAAGAACAAACTTAGATATACCTGCAAAACTGAATAGATTTTAACGAATAGATTTCAGGACATTTTCATTTAGCCTTTAATATTTGCTGGCATCAACCCTGGCAGATTTCTCATAGGTTCAGTATTACCAAGGCTAGCATCACTACCCCAATTACTGCTCTGGCTAAGCTCAGCTCAAAATACATTCATTTCTCTGTCGGTTTGACCTTTCAGAAGAGCTTTCAGTCCAATATGAATGCATTACAGATTAAGATTCATTTAGTAATATTTTGCAGAAAGTAATCAAGGAAATATGTTCCATAACCATGATGGATCTGTTCATATTATCTGGTAAAGAATCAATAACTGAAACCCTGGGTCTTACAAGTGTGGGTGGACTCAGTGATGGGGAAGAGATTAATGCAGCTGTCTCTGCAGGGAAATAATCAAGAGTAAATGGAAACATGATTTACTCAGTGCTTTACTACAGAAGCAGCACAGTTGATAGCAACCATGGTGAAGTGCTGTTTCACAACACTCAAACACTTATGCTCTTTATTGGTCAGTAACTTGCTGTGAAGCAGTTAATCAGATCCATCCACTCAGTTAAGGCAGGTTAAATATTTTTTGAAAACATTTAGTATTTATTAAATAGAGATTTATATAAAGAGAGTCTTCCCCTCTGTCTATCAGAGGGAAGGATCAGAATAAACAACATTTAGACCCTGAACTAGAAGATCTTAATAGTAACTTACACTGTCAGCAAGGGTGGAATCACATCCAGGTTGGGCCAGGAGAAGCTTAACTATCTCCACATGCCCATGTTCACTTGCACACATCAGAGCCGTAGACCCTTCATCATCCTGGATATTCACATCAGCAGCACAGAGGAGAAGAGCTTTCACCATGTCCATCCGACCATGGCTCACTGCGAGCATCAGCGCTGTTTGACCAGCCTAAAACCGATGAGAAACAAAGCTTAGGGAATTGAGTTATATACATGTTAAAACTATTTGCATGCTGGAAGAGACATACAAACAATCTACAGGATGAAAATGTAGCAGCAGGAAAGTTGCAATCCACTTCAACAAACAATTAATCTCACATCCCTAAGAATTCAAGTGGAACTAAATGCTTAATAATGGAGTTAGTGGTAATCATAGGGACAGGTAAGAGGTCCATGTCACACAAAGGTAAAATAACAGAAGAAAATAAAATCACAAGATCTCTCTGACAATACTACACTTTTTCAAGCCATTACGCCTGCTTCTTCTGAAAGACCATGTACAATTTCAAAGGAATCATACATAGCCTATCTTGCATTCCATTGGATCCTAGCTCATCCGTACTTCATCTCTAATTATTCACCTTTGCCGAACCTGCCTCAATACTACGTCAGATAATTGTTGATCTTTGCCTTGAAAAATCTAATTAAACCAATTTTCTCCAAAAAGGATTGGTGAGAAGTGGTACTTCCAGAAGAGTGCATCTCTAGTTTCATGACAGCCCCCCCCCCCGAATTGATTTTCCCCCAGAGGAAATAGCTTGTCTACAATTACTGAAAATTCTTTCATAATTTTCAACAATTTAAATAAGATTACACTCTCCACCTACTAGTGGAATGGAACTATGTTTATACAAGCATTCCTCAATTTAACCCTGAGATCAGGAATCATTTTGGCAAATCTGAGCCGACCCTCCCAAAAATCACCATATCCTGCAGAGGTGACACTGCCCAAAACAAAATAAAGCACTCAACCTAAGAAGTGGCCATGGTTCTGTAAAACTATTTATATTCCAGCTCCTTTAAGATAAAGGCAAATGTTCCATGAGTGTTTTCAATTCCTTGGTTTCTAATTATAACTCAAATGTACCTTGAAGGGTAGAAATATAATTAATGCAAAAAAGTGTAGTGCAAGATTCTGCCATCAGTGGTGTTAAATAACTAGACCAGCCTAAAGCAAGGGGGAAGCACAAGTGGGCCACAAAGAACACAAAGAAAAGAAATCCAAGGCACAAGATGGCTGTTAGATTTGAAAGATGAAGATACAAATCAGATCTCTGACAATAACTTATGCTAACTTTCACAAGAGTGAGTGTCAAAGGGCTGGAATATTCTCATTGAACCTTTAATGTTTTTTTTGGGATGGTAAGGTGCAAGAAGAAATTAAAGGATATTGCACGAGAGTAGCTGCTACAAAACAATTAGCTTTGTCTGATAACAATTTCATTACTATTGCATTGGTACAAAAATCTCATTTAAAAAATAAAAGTTGCTACACACCTTATTTGTTTAAGAACCTGATATATCAACCTCAAACCACAGATGTTTTTGGCATTTATAAGGAGAAAAGAACTGCTTTTGGAGATACAAATTTAAATTTCAAATTAGAATGCTTGAGGCCAGAATGCAGATTATTGTTTGACTGAAAAACCAAGGTGAAGAGCCAAGGCTGCTCAGAATGCAAGAGTAAAGAAAAAAATTATTCAGTATTTAAAATTTGAAGTAAAATTCAACAATGCAGCATTTTCCCACTCCCCAAAAAGAGGCAAGATATTACAAATGGTTTCCTGTTGAACTGAAAGGTTATGATGAAGAACTGCCTTCTGATTTCTCAAAGTAGTAAAATGTGAGATAAAAGTCACCTGACTGGCTTTGGCATTCACATCTCCTTGACTAAATAGCTCATCCACAATCTTCATGTCTTTCTCATTTTCCACTGCAGCAAGAGCAGCAAGCATGATGGGAGTATAGCCAGCTTTGTTTTGCTGATTAACATTGCATACATCTGTAATAAAATATATTAACACCTCAAACTCTATTGACATCAACACTCTAGATTACACCCTGCTTCAGACTGTACTAGTTATTTATAATTCCTCAATCTGATTAATAAAACCCTGAGTTATACCTGTAGCAGATATCTTGCAGTTTGGCTCTCAAGCTTACGGTAACTTTCATGCAAAATCTCACAAAAAGCAAGGGCAAGTCTGATGCCATTAGTTCATCACCCTTAGTAAATTAGCATTTCACCTAGAAATTTCATCTTGGTACATTCCAATGGTTGTGAGGCAAAAACTAACCTAGTGTTTGAACATACCAAGAGGACTTAATGGTAATCTTCAAGAAAAAGGTATCTTTTCACTAATGGAAATATTTTTATGATGCATCAAAAATGCACTTTACAGCTCTGGCACCTTTACACAAGCCAGAGGAATAGGACAACAGCATCCTCCCAATTCCATCAACACCGATTTTCCTCCTGTTTATCCTCTTTTGTCCTCTTACAACTACATCTGTTAAGACCAGTGAAATAGGTATGTGGACTTAACATTTCAGCATGCCTGTTCGTTAATCTCTTTAAAAATCTTTTAGGAATGCAAAGCCTTCTTTAAAAAAATGCCCAATTTGTATCATGACATTTAAGCATTTTTTGAGATGGCATTCAGGACATATTTGTGCAAGTATACTCTCGTAGGCAGTCATCAGAAAAATATTCAAACAAGTAGAGCCACTTCTGTTCCACAGTATCATGATAATCAAAGCACCCAAGGCATCTAGCATATATTGTGATTTTTAAAACACCCTACATAAATATTCAGTGAACTTTGTATTTGAAGCTTTACAGTCCTCTTGTAATTTAAAATCTTCAGTTTAAGTAAACAATATTTCTTTAAACTTTAAACTGTGCAACAAAGTAGTTCTTTATTAAAGTTATCAGCATAAGCATTTCAAAGAAATTCTGTTATTTACATTCCATGATACATTGCATAAAAGGTGCCAGGCACAAAGGAAGTGAGGTATAAGTGCAAAATATATATCTGTGAAATAGGTAAACAGTGATAACAGGAATGGGCAAAGATGTAAAACATCAACATACTTGCATCAAGAAGCAACTTCACAATTTCAAAATTTGAGTGAGACACACTGTAGTGAAGGGCTGTGTTGCCATTTCCATCAGCCATGTTGACCACATGTTTCAGGACTTCTGGTGAAATGTCCCTGAATCCATTCAGGTAATCCTCCACCATGATGGGAACTGCTGACTTCTGACTAGACACACGGAACCATTCATGCTGGATGTTGTTCAGGCAAAGTCTCTGTGAAAGTCACACAAAAATTCTATATTAGGGAATATTGTATTTTGAAAGCAAAAAAAGCAGCTGGAAATCTGAAATATAGACAGAAATTCCTGGAAATACTTAGCAGTTCTGTGGAGACAGAAACAGAGTTGGTACTTCTGATCGATGACCTTTCATCAGAAGTAGCTGATAAAAGGATGATCCTGATATTATAGTTAAGATTTTAAAAAATGCTGCTGACCTAAAACATAGTGAAAAATAAAACATCAATCACAATAACTTCTAGCTTTAAACTGTCCTATTCCTCTGGCTTGTGTGGAGAAGCCAGAGCTGTAAAGTGCATCTTTGATACATCCTAAGTGCTTCAGAGGAGTGTCATCAAACAAAATTTAACACAGACAACTTAAGGGGAATATTCAGAAGAAAGTCGAAAAGTTTGTTAAATAAGTATGTTGTAAGGAGCACAATAAAGGAGGGGGGGAGGGGAGAAGGGGTGTGGGCAAGGGCAGGAACAACATTAGGATTTTGTTATGGTTATTATGAATGCTAAGATTTTGGCAGCTCACTTGCAGCTCCCAGTGATTAGAGGGAGTGATTAATACCCAATTGTCATCAAGAGGCCAGAAGTGGAATGTAGATATCTTAGTGGATTATAGAAGTCAAAAGAGATAGGAAGGGAAAAGCCATGATAGCATTTGAAAACGAGGATTAATATTTTCAAATCGAGGTCCTATTAAAATTGCAAAAGAGAGTTCAACCTTGAGATGCTCGCCAGGAAGGGGTCATGGTAGTGTAGCGGTTAGCACAACGCTATTACAGTGCCAATGACCTGGGTTCAATTCCGCCACTGTAAGGAGTTTGTAGATTCTCCCTGTGTCTACGTGGGTTTCCTCTGGGTGCTCCAGTTTCCTCCCACGTTCCAAAAGATGCAAGGGTTAGGAAGCTGTGGGCAAGCTATGTTGGTGCTGGAAGCGTGGCAACACTTGCGGGCTGCCCCCAGCACATCCGCAGACTGTGTTGGTTGTTAATGCAAAATGATACATTTCACTGTATGTTTCGATGTACATGTAACCAATATATTAAATTTTGTATCATTATACATCATGGTTAGGGGATAGAATTTGTAGTGGGCATTGAAACAAACAAGTCAGAGCTTGCTGGCATGAGCCTATTTATACCTCCCATCACGCCCTACTGATGCTTACTTGTCTGGATGTGAAGTGCCTATCATGCTGGCCTGAACCACCCTGAACTCCAGCAGCATGGAAGGATGGCCAATGACACAAAGCTCAGATCCAAAAACACTCCTAAAAGCTTTCATAGGAGGCAAAACCCCAGATGTGCCAGCTGGCATAGCTGAGGGGACTTTTAAGCTTGTCCAGCTATTTTTTTTATAATCACAGACAGTAAAAGCTAATAAATCAAAACATTTAAAAACAAAACCACCCAAAACTAAAAGAAGTATTTATAATTAAAATCACTCAACTGGACCAAATTAATTTTAAGAAATATCAACTTTCCTAATGTTTTCTTAATGACAGGTTTACAATCTCTATATAAGTGAATGGAATCAAAGATCTGACAGGTACAGGATCTGAGAATGAATTCTCCAAGTTGATTGCAGACGAATCTCAACAGGACATAGTTTTGCCACTGGACTCTAAATCTGTGAAGAAATTCAAGAACTGGTATTTGACAAGTCGTGGGCAGAAGTCCCAGACTTGCTTCTGTTTAAATAGACTGCTTGTGATGGTTTGGTTTGGAACTGGTGGCATTTCTGGGGCATTTTCTCTGATCTCCTCAAGCTCAGTTGGTGGACATTTGCAAGCAATCTGCTGATTGAGACACAGTGAAGGGAAGTCAAGAGGTAGTAGTGATGAGGAAGTGCTGAGTCTTATGTGCATATACGTGGAAATGAAACAGTACCCCTGGATAATGTCGCTGAGAGAGCCATGTAATTGAGAGATAGGATGGGGCCAAGGACAGACCTCTGGAGACATTCAAGGTGATATTGCACAAATGGGAAGAGAAATGGCAAGCTGCTATAGATAACAAAAGCAGCCATTTTGGTCCTGATATGATTGATTGAGCACAACTCAGCGATTAAAAGGTAATCATCAATAACTGTGGTACAGTTTTCTCATATTGAGATAAACAAATGAATGACACAGGATGTCTCCAAACCATTAACCAGCTTTTGCATGGATAAGTTCTCAATTATTCAAAAGAAAAAAAAAATCAAATTCAACCACAGGAATCTGCATTTGTTTTTTGGACTTAATCAAGTTCACAATCAGTTGCAACAGATATGGCACAATATGCTTGAAATGAACCACATTTTAATTAGTCATGCCACAGAAGACATTCATTTCACCCAATCAATTTAATCTTTTTAAACAAAGTGCCAGAGCTTGCTCGTGACTCTCAAATATAAATCAATAAAATGCCATCCTGCCTCTTGCTGTTCACCCTTGGCTTGCTGGTCTTTATAGAACAGCTATTTTTCTTTAAACAAGGAAGACACTGAAAATTAATTAATACTTTAAATATATTATGTGGATAAAGATATTTAGAAATATTTGTAATTTGCTATAGAATGAATGTTTAAAAAAATCAGGTTTGATTGGCCTATAAAGAAACTTATAACTGCACTTCTACTGTACTGTAACTGTATTGATGCTTAACATAAACCTACCACTTCTTTGCTGGCCATTGCTTTTGGATCATTGAGCTGGTTTTTCAGTATTTTGCATGCTGACAACACCTTCTCACTTAACTCGTACCTATGAGTATAAAAAACATTAATTCAAAACCCTATTTCCATTTGTTTATTAATGCATTTTCAAATCTGACTTATCTACTGTTTCTTACTCAAACAGCAGACAGGATAATGGATGCAGATCTCTGGTAATAATAAGCTGGAGCACGAGCATAATCTGAGTTTATCCCCTACTTGGAGGGGAATGCTTGCTGTTCAATCAGCATCTCCCCTTTAAAAACCTAACTCAGGTAAAGGCCTCAGTGAAAAATATGTTCAAGGCAAATAAATTACAAACACTAGCAGGTGATGAGAAACCCCACATGAAGTAGAAGAATTTGAGAGTTTTATGCACCCCCAAATAAATGGTGGAATTAGACCAACCCAAATGCATGGCTTCATTATTTTGAGATTTTGATCATGGGATTATCAGTGCTTTTTTTCAACCATTTGGTATAAAATCCATGTATTTCTCAGAAAATCTGTTGTACCTCTCTCCTATTTCCACTTTGCCGATCTCTTTTTCACTTCTTTCCAACTTGGCGACCTCTTGATTTGATACACTTGCAGTCTCAGTCCTACACCCACTGGGTCGCTCTGGCTGCATCTCACAATTAACCTTGATTTCATCTTTAGAATTCTCTTGATCCTCAAACTCATCGTCTGATTCAGAAGATGAGCTTTCATCTGAACTGGAATCATCGCTGGATGTAGTTTCATACCTAAGAGAATAAAGCCACTTGATAAACTTTGGGTAATTATTGTACAAGTACATTTGACAGCCAACCAAACTAAGTGCCTGGTACAGAGAGGGAAATTAAGTTGAAGCACTTTTGTTGACTACGCAGAAGGCTCAGTGTTTTAAAATGAAAACACTGAAGAACTGGAAGGGTAACAACAATATTTTCAAATCTCATTGGAT
>JARFYF010000104.1:63548252-63569096 GCA_030265395.1 Rhina ancylostomus
AAAGTGAGAGACAGGCAAGTTGAAAATTGCCATGGTGGGGGGGGGGGAACAAAAGAAGGTGGAGAGAACTGGAGAACTGAGGAGAATATCAATGTTGGAGTGAAGACCAAAGTGTCAAGGGATTTTAAAAACAGACAGATGGAACAAAATGATAGACAAATTGTAATGCAAGAAATCGGGTCCACCTTGCCCTCTCTGCAACTTTAAGCATTCTTTGTTTTTGCATTTTTCCAACTCTGATAACTCCAAATATCAACTCCTTCAGAAGCCCTCACCAGGTCAGGCAACATCAGTGGAGACATTCCCTCGTTTTCAATTTCCACTGCCTGCAGCTTTTGTCTTCGACTCTTCCCAGAGATGATTGATTCTGCTTTGTACAGAAATGTGAATCAATTGAACCACCCATTTGAAAAGATGATGGAGCTGGTTTGCACTGTACTTAATTCACACAATATTTCACAATCCTACTGTTGCTTTGAGCACCTTCAAATTTTACTTATGCCTTGCAAAGGTCAGATTTCATGTCTAAAGTCATTTCATGATGCAAATTTAATTCAGCCACAACACTGGACTGTATCAGAAACACTTTCTGATTCCACCTGAGATTCCCATCTGAGATTCCCATCCCCAAGGAGAGAAAAATTTGACTGTTGAATTAGACTAAAGCTACTAATTTGGTTTTAAATCAAAAGATACAAATGATACAGAAGCAAAAATATAGAAAAAGGCAGCACCTGCAAGACTCCCAGCACAAACTTGGCCCTGGAATCTCTTAATATCTTTAATCTAATCTAACACAAAAGCACTTTTTGGTAATTCTGTGGAGACCATTTTTAAAAATCCAGAATGCTTTACTCAGTTTATGAATTTCAATTTTGTCTCAGTGAATTAAACACATCAATTCGCCAGCTATTCATCACAGTGCAAGAGGGCTCCATACACAGCTGTCAACTGAGCAAATTTCAAAACGAATAGCAGACCAACTTGGACACACAAAAACTTAAAACAGGGAAGACAGGGCTTATGTCCTTCAAATGATTAATGGGGACTGGCTTTGTGGATACAGCTGGATTATATTCTCAGTGGGATCTCACCAAAACACCCCTCCCAGTAGACAGGTTGAAACAATTCACATTTATCAAACTAGTTAACAAGCTGCAGCAGCAGAATCTTTCTTTCTACAAGCAGCACTGCTCAAAGAACACTAATACAACTCTGCATTGAATCCAAAGATCTCCAAATATGCAACTTTTCACCTTGCATCTTCGTTAACAGCCATTCACTTTCAAGGCCTTGGGTCAACCTGAAATTAAGACACAAATCTCCATCAAAAGTAAAAATTAAGCACTATACCTGTTACTGTCCCATTTTACTGTGGCTGTCAGAACAAAAATTGCTGAGAGAATTAATCTTCTGATTTTTCAGTAGTCATACAATCATTGACAATGCTTTATGTAAATATGAATAGACATACAACTTCTTTGATCACATTCCAATTCCTGGATGAATATGAAATTAAATATGCTTCATGATTTTAATATGGAGGAAAAAAGGTTTTGTACATGACAGAAACCAGTGTTAAGCTACTCATTGATGTTGGGAAAAAAAATAAACTCTCCTTTGTGGGAACCTTTTAAGAAAGTATATTTTTATAAACCCACGACAAGAAGAGTCTTAACAAAATAGTGCTGCCAGTCATGTGGCATTTGACATACCCAACAATTACTATTAACATACACTCCATTTGAAGGACTTTAATGTGTACAAATTGGCTACCACATTTCTGTATTTTACAACACTTTATTGGTTGTAAAGTTCATCAAAACATTGTGGTGCAATGCAAGTTATTTCCTCCATCTCACTAAGCAAGCAGCAATAGTCAAACAAAAAAATTATAGCAGTCAGCTGTAAAATGCTGCACAGAGCAAAAATAAACAGCCCACAAAATTTTGAAGGTGAATCTGAAAGAATGTTGAGAAGTCTTGGTAGAAACCCGTTAATGAGCAGCTACAGGCAAAAACAAAGACAACGAAGCCATGGCTAATGATGATTTCATCACCTGGGGACTGGGTATATTTGACAATTCTAATTCTCATTCAATAAAGTAACTTATCCATAAACAAAACCACCATCTTTTCTTTTAAACTTTAGACATGTGCCTGGTTCAAGCTCAAAATAATCTACAAATAACAACTAAATTTTACAATGAATTGCACAAATTTACAAACATATTGTTATTGAAAAACTAAATACCTACAAACCAACTTCCTAAAATTAGAACAAATTTATTCTGGGTTTTGTGCTGAGCAGTGATTTTATTGCAACTCAGCCACTTCTTTCAAGTAGCTGTATTTTGTTGGGAAACTTTGTGAACATTGGCAAGTGATCTGACAGCAGAGTGGATTAAAGTCAAGTTTTCACCTGATGCTATCCAGATACAAAGGTGAAGCCAAGCCAGATCCCTTTCTAACAAGCTTGCATTACAACTAGTTGATTATCCAAATTTCAACTCCACTTTGTGTAAAGTGCTCCAAAAATGCCAGATCGTGAAAAGGTGCTGTATAAAAGCAAGGTCATACTTTCACCATTTCTGTTGTTACCTGATAACACACAGCCATTTTCAAAACATTTGTGGCAATTGTTAAATTTAAATTATGCAAGGACTGTTAGCATTTACCATTTGAAAAATTTGATGGCTGGCTAGCTAACAAGTTGTATTCTGTACTCAGAACATTGATGGGTTTTGTGCATGTAGGCAGTCAGGCCACTCAATCTAAGCAAAAGACATATCTGAATTGAGCAAAGAAATGCTAAGTGACCTTTCAGATGGCATGTAAAGGTGGTTGGATCAAGGAAATATCACCTGGCAGGAAGAGCAAATCTTGAAATTTTTGACAGCAGATAGCAATCTCCTTGCTGATACACAAAAGAAGCTAGAAATAAGGAAACACAAGATCAGTTCACAGGAACCAGAAGACGTATTCTAATAACAGCCCTGATGTCATGAACAAAAGCATGGTTTGGTATTTCTGCCTTTTTAAGTGTTTTCCATGACTATTAAACACAACAGTTGGTCAAAGTTTAAAAAACAAGCCTCATTTATGTTGCATATTACTACATGGAATTTTGCAGGAGCATTTTAATCCTCTAAAGCTGTCATTGTCACACAAAGAAAATTTGACAAACATTTGTGTAGAACTTCAGGTTAATTTGGTCTTTGCTCAACACAGGAGGAAAAGGAATTCCGAGCACTTCAGGGTTTGTTTTCTTTTTTTAAAAAAAAGGGACATAATTAAGTTAAAGTTGACAAATAGGCTTCAAAATTAACCATTGTGAATAATGTTCTTGGAATATATTACAATTTTATTTTGTGCACTAAGAAAAGGAAAAAAACTGAGACTAAGGTTCTTCCATCAGGATGGCAAGGGTTAAAAGGCAGAAACCAAGTTACATAGTGCTATAACATGAACAACCAGTTTGCAATTCAGAATTACTGCAGAATTCACGATCGTGTGCTAGAAGTACTGCACAATGTCATGTCTGGAAATATATCGGTGCAATTTAGATACAGATCAGCCATGATCTAATTAAATGGTGTAAAAGGCCCATGGGGCTAAATGGCCAACTTCTGATCCTCAGCTACTCAGCAGTTTTGTATTCATGGTTCTGCATTCTATGGCTCTCGAGTATTTATCGTTCTGCAGGAAATTTAAGGGCAAGACCAAAACACACACAAAGTTACATTCTTCAATTTCACTGTGGTTATCACCAAGTTGAATCCACTAATCTTGTTACACTTACTGGGTGGAAACGTTGCTAGTGGCAGCAAGAGACTTCCAAGCTTCTGACACAGTAGCAAAGACGTCCCTGAAAACCTCAACCTAGCTTTTTATTTCCTAGGCCACACCCTATGATCAACAGGACTCAAAGAAAACAGCAAAGAAACAGAGGAATGTGCTTGCCTGCTAATGCACCTCCACTTTTTTTGGTGACAAGCACATTTAACATTGACAATAAACTGTACAGAGTGCCAAGTCATTCTGAAGAATCAATACATTTTATATCAAGTACTACTTGGATAAAACACCACTTGCTAATTGCAACTGTTTTATCTGAAAACCAAACATTAGATGCTTGCTTTTGCACCCTCAATTACATTTTAGTACAAACCAATCTGATACATTTTTGGTATTAAAGAACCTTTTACAAACTTACAATGGCCACGAGTACTTCAAAGCCAAAGTAATTTTGAAATGCAGTCACCACTGCAATGCAAGCAGCCAATCTGCACAGTCTGGCCACAAAAGTAGCAGCAATAAGCAGAACAACTTCAGCAATAGTGTGTGAGGAATACCTATTGGCCATAACACAGGACAAAACCCCTCCTCTTATTTGACTGTTACGCTGGAATACTTTGAGAGAGGGCAGAAAGCCTCTGCTTAAGGTAGCACATCTAATACCAAGCCTTAGAGTCCAGAAGTCAAGTGAAATCCCAACCAGGATTGTGTGCAAGTCTTTAAACTGGTCTTGACCTTCAGACAGGCTGACTTAAAGACATTTCTTCACCAATGCCATTTGTGTTTATTAGTGCATAGAAATACCATCTCTGACGTTGTTTTGCCAGTGTAGGTGGGCAGCCTTAACCATGTGCAGTAATGTAGAAGACAATTCTCTACTAAAGCAGTTTCTCTTCCAAGAACGTGCACCTCAAATGACAATGTGTTGGCACTAGCTGGGAAATAATAGTAATTCTGGGATGAACAGTCAGCATTTACCCTGAAAAGGTGTCTTCAGGCTCAGGAATCTAATGCAAAAGCTTGAAGTTCATCGGTGCACATCAGCTTGCTGAACCTTAGACTGGGCAGGGTCTCTGTTGGCCTATATCAGGAAGAGTGAGCACACTCCCTTCAATGGAAAGGAAAGACTGAGAGCAAAGAGCATTAAGATAATTTCAAATAATTGTGTCTGCTCTATCAGTTATTTAGAAATGTTTAGGTTATTTTTATTTAAATAATTACATTTTCATTGTTTTATTAACTTTTCTCTAACAGTCAGAAGCTTCTTAAACACATGAATCTGGTGTTGATCTTTCAGCAAGACTTCCATCAGGGAATCTGCAAGTGACAAGTTCAAAGGTTTACTGTATGCTGGCAGAAAGCAGGGCGACTCCTCGCTGTCAGAAAGTCTGAACTAGTTTCTGCTTCTTTTTCATTGCCAAGTTCTGAGGCAGAATAAAAGATGGGCAAATGTCCGGAGTGATGTTCACAAGATACATTGGTCTTGTGTTACTACTCTGAGGCAGGGAATTGAACTGGCACAGGAAATATACCCAAACTGTTGTGTCACGCTGAAGGAATGCTTCATGCTTTGGAAGGGGTGAATGAGTAGACCTCTGGGATTGCTTGCTCTTCTAATTGTTCAGGAGGGAATTTGTCTATGTACAAATGGTTGTATAGATGGAAAAGAGGATGCAACAATTGCAGGAAGTAGAGTGGGAAGTGATATAGCCTAGGTACTGTGGAGTTGGTGACATTTATGATGGATATGAATAGGAAGCCTAGTGATTAGTGTATGAGAATGGAATGAATGGAGTCAGAGAGTCACCACATGAAAGAGTGGTTATTTGAGGGCAATTATATTTTCTACATCAACAACGATGCAGTGATCAATGTAACACATCAGAAATAACACAAGGAGTGAAATAAACACTACAGGGAAGCAAACATGACTAAGATTTCCACTGTAATATCTTTCATCCACTGAAACCAAGTGCTTGGGTGGGGCGGGGGTGTGGTGAACAAAATCTTCCTCACTCTGATGATGTTCATCCAGTCATTTAAGATCAGAGATAGGCATAGAGGCCTGAAGAGGAGGAGAAGAGCCCTACAATGGCAGGACATTTCAGAGAGATCAGGGCATTCACAAGTACTTATCACAGTCTGTATGCCGACAGAGCAGTCTGACCTTTGAAACAAAGCTTGCTGACTCTCGTCCTCTATCCCTCTGTTCAATAATTGTAGGTGTAGCCAAGAGCGTATATGAAATAGTACATACAATTTGACCTCTTACCACAAATATATATTTACCTTTTAGGCGCTGCAACCAAAGTTTACGAGATCAATTCTTGGAATAAACTGGATGATCTATGAGGCAAGAGCAGAATGACCCAAGCTTCTTCAGTTCTTAGAAGAATGAGAGGTGATATATTGTCAAGTGCCTACAATATCTTGTGTTTCTTAATGGATGATAAGAAGTTATTGAGAAAATACTAATATGTTGTGCAAAGTCAACATTCAGTAGAAACAGCCAAGCAAAACAGATCATTGAAACTCTGAGAAATGATGGCATAATGTAAAGTAGTAAAGAAGGAAATAGTAAGAATGAAATATATTTGTGCAACTCAAGTGAAATAGCCATTTCCTGAGCACCAACCCTGGACATTCAACAGCATCATCACTGCTGAGTCACCTAACATCAGCATCCTGGGTTCACTATTGGCTAGAAACTCAGACTTGCTACATAAATATCCAAAATAACAATGCTGCAGCCATTATTAAAGGAGATGGATATGTATAACTAGTTACTTAGAATATATTCTGACCTTAGGCTTTGTAACTACTTGCCCCACCATCACTTCATAAATGACAGCAAAATACTATGATTCAGCCATTATAACAAAATATTGCCTCAGCTAAAACAGTTCCTCCACACTGAAGTCTCTCTGCACCAAACATTGATGCCTGCAGATTCCAACAGTGGGGCATATGATAATATTGGTCATGAATTCAAATCACCCCCCTCCTCCTCCTTGCCCATTCTTCTAGGGGAGCATCTGGTCTATAATCAAAAAGTCTGGAATTTGTGTTCATTGTAAACTGCAATTAACAAAACTTCCCCTTCCACAGTACAATAGAAAATGATATCAATAAGTCAATTATTACAATGTGTTGATAAAAGACAGTACACCAAGCTCTTCCACATCAATGAAACCAATTCAGTAATCAAGTGTATTCAGCTAAGGACAGCTGCCTAAATAAAGTCATGTTATCAATTTCTTATCCAGATGAGAATTAGGGTGATTAGCAAACAACACCCACACAACATACACAAAGGATGTGTTATACAACACAGTTGTATATCTCAAGCAGTATGTTAGGGGCACACTATTGAAACTTTATCTCTAACAGTTTGCAAAGTAAACATTAAAAATTACATCCCTTTTAAATATAACTAGGCAAACATCAAGTGATTCCAGTAAGGTAGTCTTCAGAGACAGCAAATGCAAAGTGTACCCTTTAATTTTATGGCCAGCCAATCCATTTCCTGGGCAACATGACAAATGAATACAGGTAACTGTGGTAACCCATTGTTTTGTCTTTTGCAAAGTACCCTATTCAGGGGTTTAAGCGGAGGCTGCCTGCCCAACTAACTCAGCCACACTGCACAAGCAATTGTCTGAGTTTTATTTAAATATCAAACTTGCAGATGTGAATAAATGCAAGTATTTCAGTGCTTCATAAATTGATCATATTCTATTGGCTATGTAAGATAATACTGCAGGCAACTCATTCTACAGAGGAAAGCAATGACTTGATAATTTACTTTCACAAAGTCACAGAAACTGGCTGCAGGAGGCCATTCAGCCCATTATTCCTGGGCTGACTCTTACAAAATGTACTTGTGCTTTGCCACACATTCTTGCAAATTTCCTATCCTCAGCTACCTATCCAACAAATACTTATGGAACCACCTTTCACCATCTTATTATTTCAAATCCTGGTAACACCAATTAAAAACCTCTCCTTCATTTTGCCAATAATTACAAATCTAAAAGCTGTTGGTTAGTGACATGTTCTAAAGGGAATAAATTTTTCTGCTTGATGATGAAGACCTCCAGTTATCACAAAAATTTCTGTGGGATTACCTGTGTAAACATCTTCTGGTCCAAGAAGTCGTCTTAGCTTTTCCAACAACCTCTTCTCAGAAGGCATGTCCTTCACCCTGGTCTCATCTTGGTAAACCACCTCTGTTGCTTTTGTGGGCCTAAATCTGTTCAGAACATTTTTGTTGAGGCTAAACCAATATCAAAGAAATTTGGCATGATCAATTTTACATTCTGTGCTTTGATTCTTTAACAGAAGTAAATCATGTGCTATTTCTTTTTTTAAAAAACCTACCCTGCCACATTAAAAAAATCTGCGTATATCAAAATATCTTCTCTGTTCCTTTTTCAAAACCATGCTGCTGAAACTCTCATCCATGTATTTTGTTTGTAAACTCCACTTCGTTGGATGGCTTCTGAAAGCTCCCGTTGATGACATGGTTCCATCAATAAATTCAACGTTAAGCAATACACAAATTGTATTTAATAACTCCAAAAATCATCTTCTAAGGTTGCAGGTTTGTGAGATACCACTGAACACCAAGATGTGCATGCACCAGGGATTATGACTTACAAGTTGCACACCATCCTGACTTGGGAAATAATTTACCAGATACTTGTTGTGGCTGGGTCAAAATTCTGAAAAGTCACCACCAAACCACATAGCATTAGTGCTTTCAACAGAAGTACCTCAGTTTAAGGAATGATTCCCACCATCTACTCAAGGGATCAGGGATGGATAATAAATATTGATCTTGCCAACATCCTCTGAGATGCAAAAAAAACATTAAGTGTTGGCTCCAGAATCTAGCTACCTGACAGGACCCAACTACTAGTACCAAGTTTGGTTCAGGTCATGTGAAAAAATAATTTTAATTCGTCAGGCCCTTGTCAGACAAGACTGAGCAGGCTCTTTATAAATGAATGCACAGTGGCACATAACTTTACAGGCTGGCTACCTTCTCCATATCTGATAGGACCAAACTGTGTGTTGGGTTTAGGTTGGGGTCACATATCACAGACGTTGCACGTCACTGGGCTTGGATTGGGCCGGATTTTAATTTTGTACACAAGCAGATCTTGAGAGGACCTTCCTCAAGTAATGGGGAATACTGGTAAAAAGAATGTTAGTCAGGATAATGAACAGTTGTACCTCTTCAGATACCATCATGGACACTCTCATAGCCACTTAGACTGGATGGCCTTTAAGTTCTCATACTGAAGACAATTTGAAAAAAAAGGTTAATATTGTGGAGAAATACTACCAAACTTGTAGCCTTTGGGAAAATTCTTAATTTTGTTTGTGCAAAACCATGCAACTTGTTAACAATTCCCTATTTTGCATAATCAATCATTTAAGTATCATCCATGCATTTATGTTTGAACATGGAGATTCACTTCCTACAGCGTGGAAGATTTAGCAGGATCTCTGGAAGCTGTGCAAGTCAAACTAAATGTAAAAGGCACTGATTGGCAAGGAGTTTTACCCAATCAACCCCTTCACTCAAGATGGTACAAAAGACATCCTGGAGAGAGGACAATTGCTACCAGCCCTTGGCCTAGCTGATCATGATATTCCAGGCTATACTGTACAGCTTCATCTTTATGCCTCTGTTTCTTTGCCATGGCTCCTTTCTGCAACCACAGTAGAGGTGATCTAGTCACTGGGTTGTTGGTATTCGATAAAAATCATCAAGCTATTTCATTCTCCTCCTGTTCACTGTGGGGTTTGCATTTGTCCTTTGTTGCAGGTCCTGGCTTGATCCTCTGCAGGGATGCCTGTTGGAAGGACTCCAGCTTGAGCTATTCTTGTTGCTTCACCTAATGTAAAGGAGCAAGTGGTATCAAACACCTTGTGGCATCTTACAAAGCAGAAACTGAGCTCAGGACAGTTTCCACTGGTGTTATTTCAATTGAGGTATTTGCTTTCAGGCCAGCATGTGGAGTCCTCCTGGGGTCTTGCTTTTTATGACACATGAATGATAAAGAAATGGAGGGCTATGTGGGGGTGGGGGGGATGGGGAAGGGTTAGACAGATATTAGAGCAGGATAAGGTGTTGGCACAATGTTGTGGGCCAAAGGGCTTGTACTGTGCTGTAATGTTCTATGTTCTGGGGGTCAACACTCAATGACTTTCAAAATACCAAATTATAACCATGATGTTGTGCTGAAATTATTAAGCTAATGACACCTAATCCCTTTTGACTACACATGGTTCATATCACCATTCTTCTACATATTCATGTGCCTAACAGCCTCTTAAACACCTCCGTCATTTCTGCCTCCACCACCACTCCCAGCAACTCAATCTAAGCACTCACTACTCTGCCTAAAAAAAACTTGCCCTGCACATCTCCTTTGAACTTTGCCCCCTCACCTCAACTGCATGCCCTCCAGTATCAGACATTTCGATCCAAGGAAAAAGATACTGGCTGTATATAAAAATATACCAGCTGTATCTGTGTCCCTCAAATTTTTTTAAATAAACTTCTAACAGGTCTTCCCTCAACCTCTGCTGCTCCAGAGAAAACAACCCAAGTTTGTCCATCTCTCACAGCATATGCCCTCTAACCCAGGTAGCTTTCTGGTAAACTTCTTCTGAACCCTCTCCACAGCCTTCACATCCGTCCTATAATGGGGCAGCCAGAACCAAATGCAATACTCCAGATGCGGCCAAACTAGAATTTTATAAAACTGCAACATAACTTCCCAACTCTTGAATTCAATGCCTTGAGTAATAAAGGCAAGTATGCCATTCATCTTCTTTACCACAAGCGACCTGTGCAGCCACTTTCAGGGAGTAATGGACTTGGACCCTAAGATCCCTCTGTATATCTGATGCTGTTTCGGATCCTGCCATTAACTGTATGCTTTCCCTTAACATTTGGTCTCCCAAAATGCAACACCTCACATTTCCCTGGTTTAAACTCCACCTGCCATTTCTCGACTAATACCTGCAACTGATCTAGATCTTGCTGTATCCTCTGGCAACCTTCACAACACCAATCTTTGTGTCATTTGCAAACTTACTAAACAACCTATCCATGTTTCCATCCAAATCATTTATATACATCACAAATAGCAGAGGTTCCAGTACAGATCTCTGTTGAACACCACATGTCATGGACCTCCAGCCGGAATAAGACCCACTACCCTGCCCATGGGCAAACCAATTCTGAAGCCAATCAATTTAGGTGGATCACAGGCATCTTAATCTTCTGGATGAACCTACAATGAGGCAACTTGTCAAATGCCTTACTAAAATTGATGCAGTGGATGTTGTCTACATTGATCAACTTGGTTACCTCCTTGAAAAACTCAAGTTAATGAGACATGACCTGCCCCTCACAAAGGTATGCTGACTGTCTCTAAGATGTGTTTTTCCAAAAGCTTACAAATCCTATTCCAAGAATCCTCTCCAATAGCTTCCCTACCACTGATGCGAGATTCACCAGTCTATAAATTTCCAGGATAATCCCCATTTCCATTCGTGAACAAAAGGAACATTAGCTACTTGAATTGCTCAATGATCAAACAAAGGCCCATATCTTCAATCTTGTATCCTCCCACCTAAAGATTTCCTAATCAAATGTCAAACGTTCTTGCTTTTTTTTAAAAGTCTAAGTTCATATGTTTCATGAAACTCGTTAAAGTAAATTAGTTCAGTGTTCTTTAAAAGAGACAGAACTTCTAATTCATGCAAGTTGAACAGAATACAAGCTATATGATAATACATGCTGGTGTAACCAGAGTTGAATTCCACACTACACTGTAACAATCTATTGGGATCAATTCTTAACTGTATATACTATTCACTCCTAACATTAACTCTACACAATTTTAAGCCATTCCTTCAGAATCAAAACATTTCCAGACATTCCTACAAATAAAAATGGTTTAGTGCCAATTACAGCATTATTCGGATGCTCATTTAACATAACCTCAAAATTATCAGTAGGATCATGTTTATTATTTCAATTTTGGTTTGTTTCTATGAAATGGCAAATCTACAGACGCATGGAAGGAGTGCGTTTACAACTCTGTTACTGATGCCAGGAGCCCCGAACACAAGTATGGGAAACAGGCACACCAGTGAACTGTAATGATTAACATCAACATTGTACTCCTTGGATAGTGAGATGACAAAGCATTCTAATGCCAGAGCATAATTTAAAAATCCATTTTATATTAACACTATGAAGGGCTTCAGGCCATGATCTTTTTGCAATTTCTGGCATAAAATAAAGTTTTTCAATTATGCTTGCTTCAAGATAAATCCTTAAAATTTGCTGCACCCTTGTATTCCCAACCTTGTCAATGAAAGTGAAAGTATGGGATTGTAATTATGGTAGTGGGGAGCCACAAATGTAGCAATACGATATGATTGGAACGTTATTCAGAATACCCTCTATGTTACTGGGCAAATATCTTCCTAAAAGATGAACAAAATTCTATGGGAAAGAGACTTTAATCTCCTCTAAGTCATGGAAACTTTTCCCAGTAACTCCCAAGATTTTGCCTGTTACCCAAACAAATGCAATCTAAGTGTGGATCACTTTGTGCATAACTTGGGAATCAATGGCACATTAATGACAGGCCCTTCATACAATAGTTGGTTGACTTGACAGTTCTGGATTTATCTGTGATTCCTTTTCATTTGTGCAATACCATATCAAATCCAATAATATATTCTCTGTTGCTTTGTGAATCTATGGTGACAATTTTTCCCCCCCAACTTTTCAGCATGAGGGGCTCACAGTGCTGGATTTGAGAAGCATCATTGGAGAGGTGGGATAGAAAGGTTTAAGGAAGGAAGATGAAAGTGAAGCTCATTCAAGGCTGGGCAGTTTGACATTGGAGGGATTGCTGCATCAAGCCAACTGGTATAGAGGTAGATTTTGGGGGCCATCAGTACACAGGTGAAAGCTGACAACATCCAAGATCCAAGAGTGGAATATAAATGAAGAGCAGAAAACACAATCTTTTGAGTGTGGCAGTTGGAGGTCAACCCATTGATATAGATACAGATGGACATGCTTCAGTGAGGACACAGTAGAGTTTTACAGGAAGACCTGCGGCATGTTAGAAAGACAAATAAGGGAGAACAGCAGAACTTGCTGTCACCCAGTTCTTGGGTCAGTGTAGAAGTTCACTTTCTTCTAAACACCGTCTTTGGATGCAGCCATATGGTTTTTCACTGCCTGGTATGGACATAGAGAGAGGGCTAGAGCCAAAAATTTGCCAATGAATAAAGCTTTGTAGCAGCAACTAGACATCAGATTACAACATAGACATTTGATCATTTTAACACCCATCTCATTCTTTCAAGCAGCATCCAATTTTTTCCTCCCCTTATACTTCAGTCACCTTGGAATGTTTGTGTTCTATGTTAATGTCACTTTAGAACGTAGAACAGTCCAGCACAGGAACAGGCCCTTCAGCTCACAATGTCAGTGCCAATCATAATGCCAATCTAACACCTCCCCCTGACAGCACATTCCAGTAAAAAAACACAACTTCTCACACATCTCCTTTAAACTTTGTCCTTCTTGCCTTAAACCTATGCTCTCTAGTATTTGAGATTTCCACCCTGGGGAAAAAAACAACCATCTACCCTATCTAAACTGTTGTGGCTGTGATCTGAGTCACTAGAGAAACTCTGAAGTTGGTGACACAGAAGTCATTATTCATCACGACAAGCAGGCACTACCAAGGGGGTCTCCAGAATGAGAGAGTCTCCCAAACTCAAAGTACATCACATTCTTATACCCTCAAGATCAAAGGTAACTACAGATGATTCAATAAATTTCAATAGCTACAATGACATTGTTTAGTTCAATATTTTGAGTCTGACAATCCTTCCATTGAGTTACATATCTACAATGGGAGACACCTCTAAATGTTCGAACACCGATGCTGGGACAAACTAATTCACAAGGATGGTCTGAAAGCTTCTGAGAACAGAAATCCCAGACACTTCTGCTTGTTAATTTCCAAAGTAACTCTCAAGTAGATCTGTAGTTCATTATCAAAATAAGTGTTATCACTAATTCAGCCCATGTCATACAGTGTTCCCTAATTCATTAATTGCATCATATTCAATTTGCATTATGGAAAAACACATTATAGCATAACAATACATAGATCAAGTCACCCTTCAGCCTCCAACGCTCTGGAGAAAACAATCCAAGTTTGTCCAATTTCTCTTTAAAGCTAATACTCTCCAATCCAGGCAACATCCAAATGAACCTCTTCTGCACCTTCTCTAAAGCCTCCACTTCCTTCCCATAGTGGTGACCAGAACTGCACACAGTTCTCCAAATTTGGCTCAAGTTTTTATACAGCTGCAACGACTTCCCTACTTTTATACTCGATGACCAGATCAGAAATGGCAAGCTTGCTGTGTGTGTTCTTTACTACCCTATCCACTCGCGTTGCTATTTTCAGGGAGCTATGGACTTGCACCCCAAGACCCCTCCGTACATCCATGCTCCTAAGGGTCCTGCCATTTATTTTATACTTTCATCTTGCATTTGACTCCCAAAATTCAACACCTAACACTTGTCCAGATTAAACTCCATCTGCCATTTCTCCACCCAAATTTCCAGCTGCTGTACCCTTTGACAACCTTCCTCACTATCCACAGCTCCACCAGTTTTCATGTCATCTGCAAATTTAAAATGATTGTTAAATGAAGTAATGGCACACTCACCAGAGAGCATATAATTTGACTGTCACACAGGGTATGCTTCAAGAAAGTACACTGGAAATCAACACAAGGGTAGGAGCAATACACAAGATGCTGGAGGAACTCAGTGGGTTAGGTAGCACCTATTGAAGGAAACGGACAGTTGATGTTGTAGGTCAAGACCTTTCATCATCAAGACGCTTCATCTGATCACAACCCAAGACATCAACTATCCATTTGCCTTCACAGATACTGCCTGATCTGCTGAGATCCTCCAGCGTCTAGTGTGTTGCTCCAGATTCCAACAGCTGCAGTCTCTTGTTTCTCCATAAAAGGGTTGGAGTTGTTAATTTATTTGCAGGAGGTTAGAGAGTAAAAATGATGATTCAACTAGAGATCTGCACAGAAACACAAAGTCAGCTCCAGAAGAACAATGAATTGGATTGCCCATGCACAGAAATGGGAAGGAATTTAATTAACCCAAACTAAATCATATCACTTGGCTTGGAAAAGGCAAGGATTTCTTGTTCAAACACTATGACAAACATCTTCATGTTGGTTGCTGCAAGAATGGAATTCACAAAAGAATGCATAGTTATTGTAAATCTTTTAAATTCAATAAGATTAATTAGAGAACAAACTGAAAATTTCTTATGCAAGACAGAACCCCAGCCAGGTATTACATTCAGCAGGAAGTTTAATCCTGCTAGCACATGGCTAAGCTTTGCACGAGTCTAAACCTGTGTGCATTGCAAAGTTGGGTTTGTCGAATGAAACATGGATAAACATTTCAGTCAAAGCTATTTTGTCGGTTTCCCTAATGCCTAAGCAACTATACTAACAGCTGTGCTATTAAGAGACAAAAGATGGAATACACTTAAATGAATACAAGACACGAGATCAAAATTCTTTATAAACCAGACCAGAATAATCATGAAATCAGCAATGGAATGAAAGTTTCTTTGTACATAATTATACAGTTTCTGAAGTGGTGGGGAAATACCAGCTTAAATTCAGTAGGAGAAAAAAAAAGTTTCATTTTCTGTGTCTGCAGAAGAAATGAGCACAAATTATCTGGATTATCCCTTGAACTCAGATTTGCAATCACTTGTAATTTCTACTTGAGCATCATGTGTGTATAAATTGGCATATAAGCAAATGAAGTTTAAAAAAATTCCAAACTGTTTTTAACTAGCACATCCATCCAACTCTTCTCCCTGTGGGGACTTGATATAATTGTCTCTCCCTGACAACTATCTCTGCTTTCCCGGTGGATGCCAGCTAACTCAGTATAAACAACACACTAAACCCTTAGTTTAACTAAGTGCTGCTTCTCTCATTAAACTGCACCCTGGACAGTGATGATCACATTTTAATCTACAATTATGAGACTGTAAATAAGTTATTCATGGAAAAAATACTGTAGAGGCTCAGTAGGGGGAGGGCTACTATTCAGGGTCCTCCTGTCATTGTAGACAATGTGTAAATATGTACAGTGTAGAAAATGTGTATTAAATCCCCACATAATAACCAATGTTAATTTTAAATAATGGAATTATATAACTTATGAAAATGCTGACTTGAATGTTCTTATTTTAAATTTATGCATAAATATAGTGAAATAAAATCTAATTAATAGCCATATATTCTCTTAAGACGTGTTTACCAAGTCAATGGCTGCAATTGGTCATCCTGATAAGGTAACAAAAAAAATCTCTAAAATTATTCACTTTTTTAAAAATACCGTGTTACATCTAAAAGAAAGCAAACTAAAAAAGTGATGGAGCATTAATAAGAATAATGTTCAATAATCTGCTGGTCTGGCACCAAAGTCCTGAGCATGGCACTTGACTGAGGGTGGACCCTTTTCCTATTCTCACAGAAGGAGGGTCCACTCTCAGTCAAGTACCATTAGGTTTTGTCTATAAATGGACAGCCTTAACTTAAAGCCAGCTTTTTCATTAGAGTCACTGGAGTAATTTGGTTCAACCCCAACCCCAGATAGGTTTGCAGATTATATAGCTTGACACTTGGGCTTTGTATTGGGAGAGCACTGAGATCACTGGTGACATCTTCAAATAGATGGGAAATAGAGGCCCCATTCTCATTGTGCCATTCCAAGACTAGGTATCCCCATCTGTATTAATCAATCCACAGCACTATAACTGATTAATTGTAGCACTAACACACTGCTGCTTGTGGGACCTTGTTTACTTTTCCTACATTACAATCGAGACTGATTGGACTATTCCAGAATGCTTCAAGCCACATGTTCCTTAAACCAAGTTCATCCAAAATTCATTCCTAATTAGCACCAAGTCCCATTCACTCTTCACTAATGTGCTTACTGACCCACACCCCAAACACAATTTAGTGTTTGTGCCCTTGGGGGAATTACATCACAATTCATCCTGGCTTGAAGATTTCTAAAACCCTCTCTAAACCTCTTCAATTCTATTCTTCCTTAGGATTCCATGCCCCCAGCTACTCCCACAAAATAAAACCTGCCCTTCTGCTCAAGCTTTTGGTCATATCCTCTGATGCAACTGTTTTTTGTCTGGCCTGTGTTAATTTTTATCTAATAATAATTCTGTGAAGTACTTTTGGATATTTTAGTTGTTTTCATGGCTATGAATTGCTTTGGGACATCCTCAAAAGGCACAATATGTCTTTTTCTTCCTCCTTCAGTTTACTCCTTGACAGGCAAAACATATAGGACATAGGCAACACAACAGACGTTTGGCTATTGGTTATCTGTATACATTATGAAAGCATACATTTGCTCAGCTCGCTAGGGAATTTCTTACTCAAAAAGGTAGAATGACTGCCATGTGCACAGATGAGGCTGTTATCTTACTTCACAACAGATTTGTTAATAACATGAAAGTTAGGAGCAATCAGTTGCAAAGAGAAGAGAGGTAGATGCAGGTTATTAGTGCACAGTAGGCAAGGTAGGGATAAAAGAATATGTGGGAGTAAATAAAAAATTATTGACCTTGGGTAGGAAGAATTTTATTTTAAAAAAGCACTAAAAATGGCAGGAAAGTAATAAATGTTTATGTACAGCAGTGTGGTATACCAGTTCATTAGACACAGGACGTCAACATGCAGGTACAGGAAACATTTATGAAAAGTAATGGTTTGGTGGACTTTGTAAAGGGATTGGACCACAAAAATAAGGAAATCCTGCCAAATCTGCACAGGGCTTTTGGCAAGACCTATTTTAGAGTAGTGGGTGCAGTTTTAGTTTAAATATCTGAAGGAGGATCTACTCGTCTCAGAGTCAGTGCAGGGTTCATTCACTTGGTCAATTTCCTGGATGAGGGGATTATTCTTTGAAAAGGTATAGGAGGAAGACTGGCTTCCACTCACTGGAGTTTAGAAGAATGAGAGGCAATCACAGAGATATTGAAGATTAAGGATTGATAGATTGGGTATTTCCTCCAACTTGATTGTCAAGATATTGAGGTCAGTTATTCAAGTCTGAGATGAGGAGAAATTTGTGATTTGCAAACCCTTGAGATTCTTAATCTGGAGGACTACAAATATTCAGTAGTTAGGTATACACAAGACTCAAGTTTTTGAGTACTAAAGAAATCAAAGGATATGGGGCTTGAGTAAGGAAGTGGAAGAGACACAAAAGCAATCATGATAATGAATGGTGGAACAGGCTCCAAGGCTTTCACCTTTTCTGTACCTTTGATTGCTTAGTGTACAGATTCTTGGAGATTTGACCAAATTAGATTTAGTCACTATTTGACTACATCAATAGAATAGGCAGCTTCCCGAATAGCTCAACAGTGCCGATGAATGGACTATCCTGTGTGATACATTCAGCAGCTCTCTCTTTAAAATCATTTCATACCCGTCTGCAATAGCCCACTCACCAAACAGCTGTCTTGGTGAGCTATTCCTTTTCAATCAGACTTCTGCAAAAAAAAAATCAACATTGGTTTTATCCTGGTCATTCCAGCAGTATCAAAAATTGTGTTAATCCATGCCAATGATGGAAATACAATCACAGGAGATTACACTCTTTTGTTCTACAAACATTTTCATTTTGACAGCCTCAGTCCTTAATGTTATTTCACACAAAAATGTAATATTACAGCATGACAGCCTCCTGCGCAAACACTTGAGTAATTTCCACCCCCGCTGCCCCCAATCACCACAAAGAGTATACAAGTTTGCCTAACATGCAATATAAAAAAAGCAAGGACTAACTTATCATCCACAGAAATTATACCCAATACAAGTTTAAAGATCCAAATAGAAATGAACTTCAGGAGGCCTTTTATGAAACTGTATCCTTTTCTGCACTACAACTGAAACTAATGTTGACAATTGTAAATTTACTCAATATGCAAAACTCAAGAAATTAAAATATTGCATTACATTTAAAAAACACTTAAAAGTAGCAAATGCAATATTACAAAGACAAATGTGAAGGGAAAAAGAGTATTTTATTATCCTTGTTACAAAGACACTGGAAGCAAACATGCTGATGCAGCACAGTTAGGGTGTCAAATGAAATGTTGGCCTTCATATAAAAGGTGAATTGTGTACGGAGCAAAGTTGTGCTACAATTATATGGAGCCTTGGTGAGACCACATAATGGAAATATAATTGCAGGAGATTACAGGGAATACTGTGTGCAGTGCTGGTCTCCTTGCACAAGAAAAGGCTTTAGAATTAGAGTAGTGAAGGTTCACCAGATAAATTCCTGGGACAGTGGGACATCTGGATGAACAGTTGAATTGCTAATGCATATTTGGCAATGGACGAACTGCTGGTAAATGGTGTTAATATAGATAGATACATGGTCAACATAAAAACGTTGGGCTGAAGGGCCTGTGTCTCTGCTGTATGACTGCCATGTGTAGAGAGATCACGTCAATGAGGTTTGTTGGTATAATGTATTCATTATAGCTTCAAAATAGTGAAAGGGGATTTAATTGAAACTTACAATATTCTAACAGGGCTAAAACAGACTGGATGCTGTGAATATGTTTCTCCTGGCTGGGGTGTTTAGATCAAGGGATCACAGTCTTGACTTACAGGCCAAGAGATTTAGGACTAAGATGAGAAATATTTTTATTTCTCTCAGGTGGTGGTGAACCTGTGGAATTCAGAGCCACAGAAGATGGTAGAGAGCAGATCACTGAATATTTTGAGGAGATAAATTTTTTGATGCAAAAGACAGAAGTTTGAGGAGAGAGTAAGAATATGGTATCGAGATATATTATCAGTCATGATCGTAATGAATGGCTCCAAGTGTTGAACAGCCTACTCCTGCTCATGTTTTCCAACTTTCTATGATTTCATTTGCTGAAATAAAAGTCACCATCTAATTCCTGCATCCTGGATATAGAAATGTTAAGTACTGATTTTTAAGCAATATTGAAAAAATGCTATTTATAAAGTGCTCAGTGGGGAAGATAAACACACCAAACTGCAAATAAAATTCTGGTATTTGGAAGCAGAATGTGAAGAAATAAAATAGATTGAGAATAACATACAATGTCTATACACACACGCGCACGCACAGTTACTGAACTATATAGCTCTTTCTGAAAGAGGATTAAGCACAAAAGCTTCAGAGTGTGCAACTGCTTTGCAAAGTCTATTACAAATTGCCAATCAATTAAATAATAGATGTAGAAAACAGAGTGACATGTTGCGCAGTACAGCCACAGACCTAGACATATCACACACATTTCAGTACACTGGGATTTGAAACCAGATCTATCTGGGTTCAGAATTCAGTCACATTTCCCAAGTACCAAACAACAAATGGTCAACTTCTCCAATATTAAACACATGTATAGCTGGGAACAATCATTTGCAAATACATTGAATAGTGCCCAACAGCAAAAATACTGGACGATCAATAACACAATGTCAGCAGAAGATACAAGTGTCCCAAAAATAGTTAGGGAAGATGATGGAAGATGGCTTCAAGATCAGAGAAACAACATTTAGGAAATGGAGATGTATGGTAATAATCTATATCTGACATGTTAATATGCATGCTATACATAGAAAATTATGTGCATGCAGCTTTTAAATTTATCCAGCATCTACTTATGGTACATTTGAAACTAAGAAAAATGGCAAAGCATCAAAATTAAAGTGAAATTACAATCTCTACTCATTTGCAAAACCAAACCTATGCGAGACATACCTCTTTCAAAAATTTTGCACAGCAGCATACAGTTTTCAAATGCCACTCTGGTGTCAGATCACACTTTTAAAAAAACAAATAGAACAGAAA
>JARFYF010000104.1:63611525-63623114 GCA_030265395.1 Rhina ancylostomus
TAGTTCTAGATAGTCACAAGATGAAACATCCTTTTTCCCCCCCCCATTCATCCCAGGAATGAAGCTAGAGAATCCTCTCAGTACTGCCTCCAGCGCAAATTCATCCTTATGCTACGTAAGGAGTTCAGTGCTGCAAGCAGGTATGGTCTCTCAATGCCTTGAAAAGGTCCCATCAAAAACTTCCCTACTGTTCTATTCCATTTCACTTGCAGTGAAGGCCAAGATTCCATTAACTTCATAATTACTTGCTACACCTGCATGCTAACATTTGCATTCGATGCACTGGACTCCCAGATCCCTTTCTACTGCAACTTGCAGCCTTGCCAGGTTTAAATAATAATTTGCTTTCTCATTCTCCCTTCCAAAGTGGATAATCCCACATTTTCTTAATTTACATTCCATTTGCTAACTTCCTGTCCACTCACTTAACCTAATGATAGCTCTTTGCAGGCTCTTGGTCCTCACAACTTGGTAACACACCTGTTTTTATATCGGCAACAAACTTGGCTAGAGTGCATATGGTCCCTTTATCCCAGTTATTAATATAGGTTGTACCATGTACTTATATCTGTGACACTACACTAGCTTCTGATTGCCAATCAGAAGATGACTCATTTATTCCAACTGTTTTTTTAATGTCAGTCACTCCCCTAAATGTGCCTATACTGTATATTAACCCCAATCCCATGCGCTCTCATCTTATGCAGGAACTGACAGTTTAATAAACGCCTAGGGCTCAATTCATAATATTCAGCTTTGAACAAAAAGCTCTCGGACTGCAGCTACTTTAACTGAACTAAGTTAAAATTTTCTTCTCATCATGTTTGTTATTTTAGAACCATATTATCCTTCTCTTGTGAAACCAAAATTGTGCTGCCATCTTATATTATTGTCAATCACTTCCTTCAAAGTACTCTGCTTTTTTGCAGCCCTTCTTCACATTGGAGTACATGACGACGACAACTAGTTGAGACCTGGTGGATTATTCAACCCTTCTTTGTTGGGTTGTTTTTGCTTCTTGTCACCTACTGTAGCCTCGAGAACAAGCATGAGACCCACTTGAAGCACCTTCCTCTCCCAGGCAGGGTACTGCCCTGGTACAGGAAGGGCGAGGAAAATGCCATTCTATGCCGATAGAAGTAGGTTTTTCTTAAATATGGGAGATTAGACGGCACCAGTTGTCAAATTCAAAAGATATTTTTGATCCAAGAACTTCTCTTAAGGGGAAAACAAAACTGACCTAGTAGATGAAAAAGCTCTTTTAAATGCAGCATGGATGAAAGAAAGAGGGACAAGAGTGGAGAGGGAGAAAGGAACAATGTGAAAGAAAAGCTCCCAGTGTAGTTTCAATTGTGCACTGCCAGGAATTTGAATAAAACACCACTAGTAACAGAAAAAGGAGGCAGGCAATTAGTGTTGACTGTTGACTAGCTAACCCATTTATATTGTGGGAAAACAACACCCATACTGCGCAGTTGCCATCATGATAATTAGCAAAACAAAAATGCCCAAGTCAAATAGGAATTTATAGAAAAAGGATGTGGGAAGTTAAAAGTAACTCACGTATCCAATAAGTTGCTAAACTCACAGAGCAGTGCAAGTGTCAGTGAACTCTCAAGTAAACAAATACTTCACACATCACAGTTCACTATTACTCTGAAACCTCATTATTTTCAGTGTGTGAAGCTTAGCTGTTTCATTTTCAACTGGTGATCTGCAGGATGGCATTTGATACCATGACCTGTGAATGTAGCTTCACCAATTTGAAGCTTACTACTTGAAGTACTAAGCACATTTTACTACAATTTATTTCTCAAATGCATTTTTAATTTTTTTACTTCATAGCAGTTATGTAGTTTGAAAATAGACAGACATATTCTCCAGTACTTCACCACAAGGGGTATCCACAAGGCATGGTGAATACAATGGAAGATATCTCTACAGATCCAGCTTAGTCTTTAACGAACATCACGGACCACAAAATCCTGGATGTAACCCAATGACCAGACTGACTACAGTGCCCTGGAACCTGGGCCTTTTTCAGTAATGTGGAGGACCAAGCAAGTTGACCCTTGCCCAAGAATCACCCCCATGATACAATGCAGGCCCTCAATCAGACATACAAATATTTTAATTACTTGTTAAATAGTTAATAGCAACTAAATAACATATTCCATGTGGGGTACTTCAAGATGCAAAATCAAGGGGGTCATAAGCACCACAACCAACTGAGCTGGCCAGGTCCTGAATTAGATGCCAGACTGTATCTGAAGATAGAGCAAACCAACATGAGGGATAACTCCCTCTGATCACACAGTCACCAAGGCACCTACTACAGATGCATCCATCCATGAAAACATTCTTGGAGAGCAAGCTCCACCTTTAGAGGGGAAACCGTCAATACAGTGTGGCACTACCATAGTCTTAAATGAGATAGACTCAGGGCACATCTGGCAGCTCAGATCTAGGATTCCATGAGTTGCACCATCATAATCTGTAATCCCATGCCCTCAATCTACTAGTATGGCCAAATTAGCTAATTAACCCCTGGGGATGTTTGGTAAAGCCCAAAGCTGGATCTGTAGAGAAATGTTCCATTGAGCGCAGAAGGGAATTGGAGTAGCAGAGCAAGACACTCCAAAAACATTTCCAACTTGGCAAAGCTACAATACAGAAATACATGCAAAAGATGGAGCTGTGCAATACCACTACCAACAGACAGATCAAAAGTTTACACTTGTCTTATCTAGTTGTGAATTGCAAGGATAATTTCACAGCCAACACGAGGCTCCAAGAACATTCCTCAGATGCTGCGACCACAACTGAATTCAGCCAAAAGTGCCACATGGATTATTTATTCAGTTTCCTTGTGATCCCCAATATTCAGCCAATTCAATTCACACTACCTGATATCTGGAAATGGTAAGTAGCACTGAGTACAGCAAAGGTGAGAGGACCTGAAAACACAGATATTGTACTAAAGACCTGAAAACAAGAGCTAGTCATGTGTCTAACTAAACTGATTTGGTACAGTTGGCAATTTTACAATGTGGAAGTTTGCTCTGGTATATCCCATCCAGAAACCAGTAAGATCACATTAAGTTCATTATTGTTCAAATCAATTAATCAGCGCAATGTGAAAGAGAATGTGGTCAACGGTGCTATCAAAAGGTATGTACTCACTTATGGGTTTCACTTTACCAGCACCATTTGGCTTCAGACTCAATTACAGCCCTGAACAAGACATTGATTTAAAGAGCTGAATTCTAGGGAGGTGAAGTGGAAGTTACTGCCTTGAACATTTACGCAGTATTTGAGCAACTATGACATGAAGCAGTACAAGTAAAACTGAAGTCAATGGGCATCAAGGGGAAAATGTTCCTATGGTTGGAGTCATACCTCACACAAAGCAAGATAGTTCCCCAGGGCAGAATCCTCGGCTCAACCAACCATCTTTATTTACCTCATAAATGATCTTCCTACTACCATTGACTCAGAAATGGGGATGTTCACTGAATTCCATTCACTCCTTCAGACTGAAGAATCCATGCTTGCAATCAGTAAGGACTAAGCAATCAGCAAGTTCTAAGCAATCAGCTGAATGTTAAGTGACCAGAGGCACAAATATGCCAGGCTTTTGATCCATCTCCAACACCTTCACTGGCCCCAAATCCTGAAATTCCCTTCCCCACAGTACTAAGGGATTTTCTTCACCAGGCATGATTCAAGGCAGTGGCTTACCAAGGTCTTCACAAGGGCAATTAGGAATAGCAAATAAATGGTGGCCTTACAAGCAATGCCTGTACCCCCCCACCAAAAAAATGAATACAAAAATTAACAGCAGATTAGATAGCTATTTTAAATAACCCATACATTTACTGGTGGGTGGGGCTGTGGTTCAGGTGGTTATTGTTCCTGCATCTGTCCTCCTTACCTTATATCCAAGAGTCCAAATGTGAGATGTATTTGGCCCAGTTGTGCAGTGAGCCATAGTTCCACTGCCACGTTGAATGGTAAACCAAGTGGCAGAGCATACGGTCACACACTAGCTTAGTTCAGGCTTCTGAGTTTGATTTAGACAGGCACATGAACTGGAAGGGAATGGAAGGGCACAGACCACATGCAAGCAGATGGGATAAGTTTGGAAGAGCCAAAGGGCCTTCTCCAATGCTGTACTGTTTCATGTTCTATGATTGTGCAGTACTCCACAATGTGCTGGACCATGAATGGCTGATGGCTGGCAGTCCCTTTCAGAAGAATCAGCCAACAGTTGGCTCGATTCATTTTTATACGTAGGATTTCCAACCAAGCCATCATGACCTCATTAAGCATTGAAATAAGACCACCAATTTCATTTTCACATTCCTGCCACAGCCAAAAATCGCCAAACAAAATGGACAAGGGATTAAGTTGGTCTCCACATGTTTATCTTAGTGTCTCATCACAAGATACTTATCTACCAAGCGAGTTTATGCATGTTTGGAAAAATTGCAAAAATCACTTGAGAATTAAAATGCATATTGTTCTTCTGGGTTGTCTCCCAGATGCAAACAGGTTGTTACAGCTCTGTCAGGTGAGAATTACATTGACTTTTACAGGCCAGTCCCAACCTCTTAAATGATATCAACTCTATTAGTTGCGATATGTCTAGGCTGGGAAATAGCTGTAATTCCCATGCTTCAAATCTTAATTTGACTGCAAAATACCTACTTGTGGAGAAGGGCCAAGAGCATGATTTTGGTCAAAATGCTGTGAGACCAGGACGGCAGTAAATGTCAAAAGTACACATTTATTTTGGGGTCCCACATAATTTGGTAATTTAGCAGTATATTCTGGCAGGATACATACAAGGATATACGCGAGGAAAAAGTCCTTTTAGTGTCCTTATCCTCGCAGAGTCATCTGTACTCCCCTACACAGAAGTTATGGCAGGATTAAGCTGTATTACATGCAGGACAGGACAGGCTTGATGGACTATGTGCTTTTATCTTCCTGTCCATCATTGTATGTACTGCCTCTCAGTACTTAGAGGTCAAACCTTGTATCAAAGTTTGCAATAACAGAGAAATGCCAAAAAAACTAGTTTAGAAGGAACAATGTCAAAACAACTGTAAAAAAAAAATCAAAGCTCCCGAATGTTTCCTTAGACCAAACACACAGAGGCATGATAATGCCAAGAGGTCTTATCAGTACTTCTTTTCCAGCCTCGGGTTTACATGACAAGAGCAAAGAAATGCAAGTCCCCGTTTACTTAGAGCTGCATGTGACTCAACTTGCCAGTCATGTCTTTCTGCAGCTTTCATTTCAGTGAGATAAAAGGAACAGCAGGCTGCTGACAATTGGAAACGGTTCAAACACGGTGCAAATCAAAGCAAACACACACACAAGAAATGTGAACCTAAGTTATTGGTTAACTGTTGAAATGCAGACAAGACATTTATGTAAAACTAAACAGGAACGTGGCTCTTGAACAGCATTATGTTCATGAGATAATTCCCACCACTACATTGGCCTGAATGGAATACTTGTTCCCCCCACCTCCAATAAGACTTCTGACAGTTATTCCCTCATCTCTAATCCTACTTTACCCAAATACTAAATGTTTTCTCTTTATGAAGGTCAGTGTGTTAATTCTTTTCCTCCTACTTCAGCAGTTGATCCTCAACTCTGAATCACTTGCTTTCATTCCAGTTCTTGGAACTCCGAAATGGCTGGCAAATCTGATGTGAGACCTGCAGATCCTGCCACACATAGAACATGTGCTGTTTGAAGGGGTGTATAGATGGACTACTTAAGAGGTTCTGCATTCCTTTTGCTATTTTTGCTTCACCTCCAAGTTTTCAGGAAGATTTGAGGTGTTCTGTCTCTTACCAGAAGCATATTCATTTTGAGCAGTCAGACCTGGATTTCCACAAGTTGATGGGGTGGTTAAATTTCCTCTTCCCTCCATCCACCCCCTCCACTTCCTTGAAGTCAGCTCTGCTCTCCAGGAAATCTCTTGCAATGACTAGTTCGAGTAGAGTTTCAAGATTCTGGTATTGAGTATGCAGAAAATGTGGCCTACCTACCCACGATGCTGGTGCATCAGTGTGGAAGAGGACATATATTGGTTCTGATAAAAGGTCTTTGACCCAAAAACATGACTGTTTCTCTCTACACAGATGCTGCCTAAACCGCTGAGTATTTCCAGCATTTTCTGTTTTCACTTCCAATATCTGTTTATCCTATCAAGTATTTGGAGAAGTTTGCAGAGACTACATTTGGTGGTACATCTCCAGACTGCTGGAGGTGATCTGAGCATAAATGAACTTGGGGGAAAAAAGGTGCACCTAGAGTGGCAGTAGCTTTGTGTCGGATCTAAAATCATGATCACCAAGCACTTCTTATCAGATGGTCAAGTACTGTGCTGATACACTGGAAAACATGGTGAATTTTATCACTGATGTCTGCCTGAAGGGCAGTTGTAAAGTATGGCACGTGATCACCATTGATCTGTTGTCAAGCGGGACAGCCCTGTTCAGCAGTGACAGAGTGCCTTTGTCTCTGGAATGTTTGGTGCAATGCCAATTCTTGGAGAGGTTTCTCTAAATCATGACCACCTTCAAGAAAAAGAACCCACTTCTGAAAGTGAAGAGGGGACCACTTGCTATCAACCACAGGGAACATCACTGCAAGGCTCCTCCTCCGCAGCTTCCCCCCAGTGGCCAGAGATCTGCTCCCCAAGGTACAAGGCATATTGAGAACAGTGCGCATGATTTTCAACTCACAACAACTTAAAAAAATGTTGGTAGTAGCATCAACTGCTACACATATCCTTTCCCAACTCTGTCAAGGAGGAGAATTTCGCAGAATACGACTAGACTGAAATCAACAGGAATACACAACAGTCCATTTACTATTTTATGTAGCTCTACCAAATAACTCCCAGGTCTACAAAACCCTAAAAGTGAAGAGAGATTTTTATTTTAGCCGAAGTAACCATGATTTTGAGATAATCATTCTTCTAGTCTCTTGCATTTTCATGCCCACTGCACCATCAAATAATGCTACCAGAACTGGATCATAGATACACAAAATAAATGCACCTCTAAGTTGCCACCATTTGGCCGAGTGGACCTCTGCCAGGTGTCCATGGGAGTTACCACATCATGGTCCAATACTCCAAAAGTGGACAATTAGCAGTCTTGAACAGGGATGAAGTGGAATACTCTGTTTAACGTTGAGCTAAAATAACTTGGGTATTGTCAGAGTTATTGCCAATTCAGAATCACCAAACTCAAAAAGGTGTTCTGAAAACATAAGTGGATGTGGACAGTGCCTAGTGAAATTTCCCATGCATTATATCCAGGCAGGATGATGCCAGAGTTATCCCTCAAGGCATAGCTGGCCAGCATAATACAAACCATTGCCCAGTTCCACAACCTCAGATTTGCAGTCAAATTTCTTGGCAAGATTTCCCAACACTCATCGTGAAAGAACTTGATTCAATGGTGTGATTTTGGTCACTCGATACTTTCGAACTTTAAAATAGAGGTCACAAGCAAATTTCAGATAAAAGGCCTTATGCAGGATTAAGCAAAAATGCAGAAAGCAGATAAAATGAGGCAAGCAATATAATTTAATTAAAAATCAACACTACAAGAAGTGTTATGACGGATTTGCTGACATCCAAATGAATCACTGCAAGTACCTGAAACACAATTAACCATTTTGAAATCAAGTTACCCAACAATCATTTATAAACTTACATTACTATGTATACAAGGGTCAATTCAACAAACATCAAGAAAAATCATCCTATTCAGATCGACACAATTTTGAATTTTTCAAAATTTATTCTTGTCATTGTGTACAATTGAAACCACTATTGCATGGTTTTATTCATGATAAAAACATCTTTGTTACTGTAATGGTGGGGTGGCTTAAATCCTGATTAAGCAGGTGTGGGTTGCAAATGCATTACTGTTGAAAGAACAAAAGACTACCACATACCTTGCACTAGAATTCTGAATTCTCCAGCTGAGTACCAGCATGCTGACCTTTGTAGCTTTTACTTTTCACTTATGAAGTTCAAACTAATTCACATTCCTGAAGTTTTAATTAAGTTTTCTTCCTGTGGTCTTTTTTGGAAGCTAATTTTTTTTTAAAAAAGATCCAATTTCTCATGTGTCCATCTCAGACGCAATCTCACAGAAAGTATGTTGAGCCTGTTAGGGAATTGCCTTTTCTTTTGAAAACAGAGTACTTATGGTTTAATTACTTCCAACTTTCTACCACTTAAAAAATGTTGGTAGTTTTAAGTTCAATTAATAAAAATAAACTGAAGGTGGGGAAAGGAATTTAGAATTTAAGCATTATCCAAGCAAGATTATGAAATAGATCACTAATATTAAATGTATACATTTAAAAAAATTAATTGGAATTAATAGAACACACATGCCAATCTGGAAAGCTATTTGAGATTGATCAAAGTTAAAATCTCCAGAGAGAGCGAGAGTGCGCGAGAGAGCAAATGCTCTGAGTTACAATGAGACAAGTTGGTGAATTTAGTTGCAGGCAAATCTTTGGAATGGAGGATATGAGGTAAAGAGAAGTAAGCTGAGAAAAGGACACAAGTGCTGAAGGAAAAATATTTAATATCTGGGGATTGGAGAAAGTTAGTTTTATTTTACAATCCAGATAAATTCTCACAATTTTATGGAAAAAAATGTTTGTCAAATTCCTTCCAGTCATAGGTCATCTCTGAAGGAGGAAAACAAAGTTTTTAATTTTTTAAAAAAAACAATAAAAGCAATGTAGCCTTTCCAAAAAAGGCTACAATCCATTCAAATATTCCCGCAAATAAAATGTAGTACGTTTCTAGGAAACCTATTAAGTGATGAAAGCACTCCCATACTGTGCCTCAAATGCAAAACTGAACGAGTCTAGGTTATGGTTACAGGTACCCTCCTATAACCACGTACCTGCAGCTTGTAACCCTCTGGGACAGTGCTATGCAATCCCACCTGTAGGAAAGCCCCAGAGGAAGCAACGCAGTGGCAAACAGTCAGCAAAAAAAGACCCTGGGAGTTCTTGACCTGCTCAGGATTCCCTTAAGGCTCATGCCATTGTTTAACAAGTGCAAGGAAACTCTCTACTGAGCACCTACAGCTGTTCTTCTACTTATGAATTAGTACTTTGGATCATGAACATTTTGGAAGCAGTACAGAGGGCAAGATCCTGCACAGAATGTGCTCTGGATGAATGCCTTTAATGTTTATCAATGAGAATGACACCATCAACTGAACTCAGAAGAAGGACATCAACAACCAGAGTGGGCTTGTCAAAGAGCAGGCAGAGAACCAACATGAATTAGAAACCTTTATGATCTCATCCTCACAGTTTACATGTGAAAGATGTCTCCTTGATAGCACTGGCAGGAGTGATTAGAGCTCAGTCCTCACACTGAGAACACTGTCTGTCCACCAGCTCTAAACTCTATGACATTCTGTGGGCCTTGAACAGAAGTGTCTTTCACTAAAATGACCTAGCACATTCCTTACTATGCCATTACCATGTCCACAGACCAATCTTCCTCCAAAGGAGGTGGTGGGAGACATAGCACCAGGTTACAGATTTAAAGTGAGGAATGAGAGGCTGAGAGGGGAAATCGAAAGGAGAATTTTTTTTCCACCCAGAGGGCGACTGCAATCTGAAACACACCACCTGAGGTGGTGAAGGCAAGAACTCTCAATATTTAAGTAGCATCTGGACAAGCACTTGAACTGCCAAAGCATTGTAGGCTACAGACCAAGTGCTCACAAATGGGATTAGTATAGAAAGGTGCACGATGTTTGGCATGAATGGGGTGGGTCCATTTCTAAGCTGTATGACCAAGACTCTAAAACTGAATCATCAGGCAATAGACAGCTAAACAATCTAACACAAATCGTATCAAATTTCTGCAACCCTGCCATCTCTAATTATGAATGTCATTGAAAAATAATGAGGCAGCAGCTCTTACATCATCGTACCCTCACAAATCGGCAGAGTCCAACATACAAGTGCCAAAGGCAGGGCTGAATTATTGTTGGCCAGAGTTTAGATCATGGCCGCCTCCGGACAACCCACCATAACAGAAGCCAGTCTTCTGACAATTTGTTTCACTCTACAGAAATTGTCATACAGCATGGAAACAGGCCCCCTATGCCCACCACATTCACACCAACCACCCATCTGCCATAATCCCATCATCACCCCACCACACCTCCCCCACAACTCAGACTCCCACTATATCTACACCAGGAGCAATTTAGTGGAAAATTAACCTACCAACCAGCACATTTTTGGGATGTGGGAGGAAAACAAAGCACCTAAGGGAAACCCATACTGTCATATGGAGAACACAAACTCCTCAGTGACAGTACCAGAGGTCAGGATTGAACACTCGTCTTTGGAGCCATTAGACAACAGCAATAACTGCTGCACCATTGTTCCACTCACCAAAAACGGGCTGAGCACACTGGATTGAACAAAGGCTATGGGACCCGATGATATCCTGGCTGCAATGCTGGGTGTGTGTTTCAGGCATGCATCAGGCTGAGCTGTTCCAGCATATTACAGAACTGTTTTCTCTCCAACAGGATGGAAAGTTCCCCACAGTTAGTCATGCCCATAACAAGGACAAATCCAATCCAGCAACTGATATCCAACTGACCTACAATGAACCCAAATGATGGAAGGTGCAGTTGAAAGTGATTTTATAAAAAATTCTTATTAATAACTAACTTATTGATAATTGACTTAGGTTCCAGCAAGCCCATGGTTTCAAGTCCTTACTATAACATAGTTTCACGTATGTGCAAGATGGCAGTCTGCAGTTGCATGCACCAAATCCTTGGACAACACTCAGTGCTGGGCTCGTAAGTGGCAAATGCATTCCTGTAAGGCAATATCCAGGTAATGTTCTACTCTAATTGGCAGCATTAACTTTCAACATATCACTGCAAATCCACTGGACCAGCCACACAAACACAGCAGCTGTAAGAGCAACTCAGGAGTTGATTATTCTGTGGCAGGTTATTCAACTTCAGATTCCCCAAGACAGTACAAGTCAGAAGCGTGAGGAGATTTGTTCCATTTGGCCAAATAAACAAAAAGTACCCTGCTCGATAGGCAAGTAATCCAGCACCTTCAGCATTTACTTCCTCTAACCACGGCACACAGTGATAAATGCAGCAACTCAAGGCTTCATCAGAGAACCACCTCCCCAGAAATCTTCATCACCTAGAAAACCAGGAAGCAAAGTAAACCACACCCACTCGCTAGCTTTTCTACATGCCATTCAGGTTGTTATTCCTCTATCACTCAAAAACCCTGGAGCTCCCCATTAATGACAATATGGAAGCAAGAGTCTTCATCACACAGATTGCACATCTCAGGGCAGTGCATCACAACATCCTCCTCAAAAGCAATTAGGGATCAGCAATAAATGCTGAAGTTAGTGGCAAAGCCCAAATCCCATGAAAAAACAAGAATAAAAACAGCACCAACACTCACCACCCGTTGCCCAGATGGGAATTCTATCCCTTTACCTTGCCAGTAGACCCC
>JARFYF010000104.1:63644445-63656979 GCA_030265395.1 Rhina ancylostomus
TTACTCTACAATAGTCAACAAATAGAACTACCAATGTCTGTAGATGATACAGCAATCGACCGATATTGATGCACAAAGTTGGCTCAGGGAATCAAAAGCACACTGTATTTGGCATGGATGCTTCCAAACCTAAACATATCACTGGGAAAGTATGTAGACATGTTGGAGAATACCCACAGAAGTATTAAATGTTATAATGCTTATATTTTGTATAAAGCCAAGTGGAAACCCAATCTACAATAAGCCTTGACCTGCATCATATGGTTGAAGAACCACATGGAGGAAGACTTAGATAAATTAGAATGAAATCAAGTTCTTGTGGAAGCAAGTCAGAATAACAAAAGGCAGCAACAATTGCAGTAGGTCCGAAAGCAAGCAAGATTGTTCAGCTAGGTGATGATGACAAGTTCATATTGAATTATGTAGTTGATGGTTAACAGTACCTATTGCCTACTTCACAGAGTAAAGAGTTGGCAGAAAGCCAATGTCTTACTTTCACCAAAATGGGTCTGTAACATACACTTTCCTCAGCTAAATGTAAGTGATGAGATTCAGAAACATCTGACTATTAATGTATGTAAGGGTCCTTACTCCAATACAAAAGTACTTCGAGTTGTGAAATCGTAACTGAAGATATTTGAAGCTACAATGGGCAAGATTCTGAAAAGCATAGGTTAATCTCCTTGCAATAAAGATGATATATTAATAGTTGCAGATACAAAAGAAGAAAATCTGCAAGTAATAGAAGTGATTGGATGACTGTACAAATCCATTGTAAAAAAGCAAATATTCGCAGGCACAGAAAAAATATTTGTCTTGAGCTGAAAGTAAGTGCAACTAGATTGCAAACAGCCAAAGAAAAGAAGAAAGTAATTACAAAGGCAAGTCAACCTAAAAGCATTCTAGAATTTAGGATGATACTAACCTGGATTTGACCATTTCTTGCAATATGACTGATGTTATTACATCAGTTACTGAACAAAAACAAATAAATGGAATTGAAGGAATGAGCAGAAACAGGCATATATGAGAATAGTTTCTGCAGTGATCCTTTGGTGGTTCACTATAAAATAACACATGTACTGAAATTTGCTTGTGATGCTTCAAATGATAGATTAGGAAATGTAATCAGTAATGAAAGGGACAATGGTTGAGATGAAAACAAATGTGCTTGCATCACATCAAAGAGTGAGAAATATGTTCTTACATTGAAAAGGGGGGATTAAAAAATTGTCTTTGGAGTGAAAAGGTTTTCTCAGTTCCTGTTGAGCAGATCTTTCACCTTGGTCACAGATGATAAGCTTTTGTTAATATTTGGTTTTAAACTGAGAACATCAAAAGAAGCATCAATTGCAAAGATGGATCATTTTCTTATATCAATATAAGTATACAGTTGAATATTAATGTTCTAAGCAAAAGGTGATTACAAAGCCATTGTTGTCAGCATAAGAATATTCAAATATAGGAAATGAAAGTAATATTGTAGCGGCTAGCTACGCTAAATAAAGACTCGAGACACTTGTTTGAAGTCAAAGAGTCAAATGAATGACCGGGGTGCGCTGCCACTTTAATAAACACAGTTCCCGGGCTGACATCACAAGCGGGTCACGTGACCTTCCCGCACACAGGCTCCCCTAGCTCAACGAAGAAGGATTGCCCCGTGCCATCTAGCATCGGGGCCTCCGACAACACTCGCGATCGTGGGAGCCGGTTCGTGAATGGTAAGTCGCTACAATATCTTCATAATAGCAGATAATTTTCTAGTTAAAGCCATGGAGTTATTCTAGAAGTTATCATCCTAGAATAAATATACAAAATAGCTTTAAAATAATGTACTGAGCCAGAGCCAGCTTCTGCTCCAGATCCAGCAGGATGCTGAACAGCTTTTTCCCACATGCAGTCAGGATCATAAATGGACTGCGTACCCTCCCACTCCCACTGATAAGCCCTCCCTCCACACACACGTACATACTCACATCCTAACCTTCCCACCCCCCCATCAATACAGAAATAGTTTGACAGCCACCTGATAACTTGAACTGAATAAATACTTATTAATACATAAACACACTTTAATAGATGTGAATATATGGTGTTGATATGTTTTTAGTTTTGTTTAAGAGATGTTTTTATAGATTATTTATTATTGTTCTTTTTGTTGCACTGATATGAGCTGGTGAGAAACAGTATTTCTTTTTTCATGTATGTAAATACTCAGAAAAATAATAAATATATACATTCAATATTCATATTCAGACAGGATTTCCCACAAACAAAGCCATGCTGAGTATCCCTGACCAATTCTGCCTTTCCAAGTGAAGAAACTCCTGTCCCTTAACATTTTTTCCCCAATAATTTCCCTGTCACTAAGGACTCACTGTCCTTAGCTACCTGGCACATCCATGCTTGTCTTCTTGAATAAAGGAACAACATGCACTATTCTCTAGTCATCAGCTAACAAAGAAGCAAAAATATGTTTTTAGGGCCCCAACAACCTTCTTGCCTCCCATAGCAGCCTGGCTTTCAACTCATCAGGTCCTGGGGATTTATCTACCTTTATGCTTCCCAAGACACCCAACCTTCCTAATGCACCTAAACATCACCCTCCCTTATCCTGAACTCTCCCTCTCCACAGTGAGCACAAATGAGAAATATTCATTTAGATCATCGTCCACATCCCCAGGCTCCAAGCACAGATTACCCCTCTGGTTCCTAAGGGTATCTACTCTTTCCTTGGTTACCCTCTTCCACTAAATATACTTACAGAATACCAAGAGATTCATCTTAATTTTGTCTGCCAATAATAATTCATGGCCCCTTTTGGTCCTCCAAGTTTCCTTTTATGTATTCTCCTACACTTTCTATATCTTTTAAGGGACTCCACTGTTTTCAGTTGCCTATACCTTTCATTTACTTTGTCAACACAACATCCCTGATGATCCACCTTTTCCTTTCACTCTAACAGGAACACAATGGCCCTGTACACTCACCATCTCCCTTTTAAAAGGCTCCCACTTGTGCTCACCCACTGACACTTCCACCACTTGTCTGGCTTCATTTCCCAAGACTAAGTCCAGTAGAACCCCTTCTGTGTATGAATATCTAAGTGCTGGCTCAAAAAAACCTCTCCTGACACATTCCTCCCCATGTAAGCCCTAGCTCCAAGGCACTTCCAGCCAATATTGGTAAAGTTGAAATTTCACCTCTCCCCCCCCACCACAATAACGCCACTGCTCTTATATCTTTCTGCAAATTGTCTACATATCTGCTCTTCTGTTTCCTGCTGTTGGTGAGCCTGTAGTATATAATACCAAAGTAATTGCCCCCTGTTTTTTTCAACCCACATAGCATCATTGAGCCTTCCAGGACATTCTCTTGAGTACTGATGTGATATTTTTCCTAATCAATATTGTGATGCCCTCTCTCCTTTTACTTCTCCATCTGCCTATTTGGCATGAAACTACTATGGCCTGGAGCATCGAGCTGCAGCTTTGTCCTTCTTCCAACCCAGTTTTTGATATGCAATAACATCGTATTTCCATGTGCTAATTAACCATCGAAGTTCATTAGCCTTATCCATGAGTCTCAATGCATTAAAATAAAAGTTGATCAACTTATCTGCCTTATCATGCCCCTACCTACTCTTCCATTTGGACATATGCTTGATTTATACTCTATATTTGAATCCACTTCCCCACCTGCTGTACCATTGTTCTGAGTCCCATCTTCCTTGAAAACTAAAGGCTATACATATCAGCCTCCAACATTCAAGTTTGCAAAGCATCAGTTTCACTGCTCAAAACTAAAATGGTGCCTGAGATCTCCCCTCTATAAGGCTGGTGGGCAAAAAGATTGTAATAGTTTACACATTGTCTCAACCATGTTTTCACCAATTAAATTTGCACACGTGCAAGGATGATTTTTGGATGGTGGAGTTAACACCAAAACAGTTTTCTTCATTACAACAGTGCATCTCACCTCCATATTATTTTTTGTAGGATAAGCTGTTCTTTTAGACAATAGAGACTTCCTCCGCAGCTGGTATGGGCTGTTTTGTGCACCAGGTCCTGATTCTTCCACAATCATGTCTGCAGGGACATCCTCATCTACAATAAACAGAAAAAAAATGGTTGGTTCTTACAAAAAGCATGGCAGGGCGAACTACATGCCCTTCACAAAACATTTCCCACACGTCAATTGATTCTACTATACAATTTGCCAAAACATTTTCTTCTTCTCAACAAACAACACAAATCATTTACAGACCACATACAACCCAAGTGCACCCCAATAACAAAAATATAAATCAATCGATCCAAGGTTTCTGGTAAAACATTAGTCTGGCCCACAATGGATTATTGTTTCAGATTTTCTACTCTGTCACAAGCACCAAGTCCAGGACTTGCCCTCACTCATCTGGGTTCCAGGACCAGTGCCTATTTAAATCAGTAGTGACTTCTTCAGTATGGTTGCTTGGCTGCTTTGTTGGAATACATACAGAACCCAATTGGAGAGCCTGTGAATGGGAGGGCAGGGTTTTACCAGCTATCAAAATGTTTTCTGTGACTCCAACAGAACTTGTACTGGGACAGCCCTTGTGCTGTACTGGACTGGAATCCAGCTCCATGTGGATCAAGTGTGACCCAAGATCAGGCAAATCAGCAATTTTGGTACCATGGAAGATCTCCTCCATTTTATCTATTTCACAGGAGGGACAGCTGAAGGGCTTAAATATTCATCTATTGACTTGAGAAGCTGGGGGCTCTACTCCTTAAAGCAGAGCAGATCAAGAAACATTAGTTAAGATTAAACCCTTCATGACTGTTTAAAATCTTGTGTCGAGAGAGAAGACTTACTATTATTCATAAAACAAGGGTCAAAAACTAGAGGGCAGAAATGTAAGATGGCTAACAAAAACAAAACACGACAAAGAAAACTTCTTATATTATAAGGTTGTTAGAAGTCAAAAACAAAAATCTGCAGATGCTGGAAGTCTGAAACTAAAACAGAAATGCTGGAAACACTTAGCAGGTAAGGCAGCGTCTGTGTAAAAGGAAGCATTAGACGCTTCTGGACACAGAGCCGAAACATTGACGGTTTCTCTTTCCACAGAAGCTGCCTTCCTTGCTGAGTTTTCCCTCAGCGTTTTCTGGTTTTGTTGCAGGAAAGCACTAATGTTTTGATGCTGTATGATGCTTTTAATTCATGTTAGTGTGGTGCAATTGTAACAGGCATTCGTTCCAAGTACGAGACCCGGCAGGGTGTCCCCACCGGCTGTTTCACTAAGGGCCGAGCTGAGATCCATCGCAGCCCACATCTATCGCACTCCACAATGAAGGGTCTCGACCCGAAACGTCGACTGCCCATTCCCCTCCACAAATGCTGCCTGACCAGCTGAGTTCCTCCAGCATCTTGTCTGTTAGCCTACATCTCCCCCTTTTTCAAGTGGCCGAGCGCTATCACAGAACAATTTTCCTTGGCAGTTCAGAGTCTCCAATGGCAGTGTGTGTCTACGAATTAGTGCAGCCTAAATTGGGGGTGAAATTCGGAGTCTCGCGGTCCTCTCGGCAGGACTGAGGTAGTGTTTAATAGAAGGTCTGGCTGGTTTGGTCGTGAACAAGCCGCGCAGGTCGCTGTCTGTGGTGCTGAAAGGGTTTGCTTGGGGCACCTGCATTTGGCATTGCCTTCAGCACCATGGACAGCTTTTAACTGAATTGTGTTTCCTGCTGCACCTTGGATCTTATCAGTGAAACCTATTTTTAGCGCATCGCGGAGGGAAGTAAATTCAGTGCCTGTAAATCGCTGAAAATAAAAAAAAAACCGCAAATGTAAAAAGGGAAGAAATGAACAATTCTGATTCGGAAAATATGTTACAGGTGCGAAGATTCATTTAAAAATTGCCTGCCTATTTTATTCCCTTTTTGCCACTTGCATCTAGTGAAATGCAGCGTGTAAAATAGTTTACACCACGCGCCGAATGCAAGTTTATCTTGCTGAATCCGGAGAATTAGCCCCAATATGCTGCCGTTCGTTGCCACCCTCGCTGATGTCTAATTAGTATTTAGAGCTGTGTTAAAGTCTATTAGCGTGGGCGCCCACGGTGCAAATGAACTCTGCCATTTATCTGGCCGTCTTTATTAAACAACAACATAAATCAACGCCGACTTACAACCCTTGGAAAATAATCGAAGCGTGACTAAGTATCGCGCACAAGGTGATACTTCCCACTCCCTCTGCTAACTGCTGTCCAAGAACAAGTAAAACTGTTGGTCATATCACCCCCTTGTGTTACTGACGAAGAGACATTGATCAGGTCCAAATCAATCAATTCTAACCGTGAAGTAAATTAGACCGCATGGAATACACTGCACCATACAACCACAGTCACATTGACCAAGCTCAGTGAAGGTTGGTAGATTTGGGTGAATGCGCGCGCCCGTGTATGTGTGTGAGTGTGTGCGCGCGCTCGTGTATGCACTCGTGTGCATGTGCGTGCATTCACGTGTGTGTTCATGTGTATGTGCAGTGTAAATGTGTGCAGCGCATATAGCAGTGAATATTGTTGAGTGTGCATGAGTGGTGTGTGTCCATAGTGTGTGCGGATCGGTGTAAATATGAGTCTATTTCACAGCATATGTAAAATATTATCCTGTAGGATAGAAATGACGTGCCAATGATATTGTGTCAGAGTTTATGAGTAATGTCCAGATTAAGTGGGCATATACAACTGTACATGGATCCATGTGGATAGATGGGTGGAATTTTTAGATTGTACACTCGGTGATCAAGACTTTGTGTGCATGGGTGGGCGTGGGGTTGGATGCATACTGATAATTGTGTTCCCAAAAATGTGGATGTGTGTGTGTGTGTTAACCTGTGCTGTACAAAGAAGTTTCATTAAATATCTATGATAAAACGGATGTCTACTTGTTTAAGGCTGGGTGTCCGTTAAAGTACAATCGTGTGCATTGTGCATAGGCATTAATGAACATATGGGTTTCCCTATCTACTTCTAAGATTTCCGAGATCCTCCAATCTGGGCCTCTCGGCCAGGCCCAGCCACACACTTCACCACCAGCGACCGCTAGGGCCTTAAATCAGGGAATTTCTTCCCAAATCTCCTTGCCTCTCCAACTCCTTTCAGACCTACCCCTTCTAGACACCTGCCCTTGTGTGGCTTGGTGACACGTTTTGGTGAATATTTCTGTCCTAATACTGCCGTTAAGTGCTTTGGCGTGTTACATCGTATTAATGGCGCTATATAAATGCATGTTGCAGTTCTCGTGGTTGGGTTGTGTTTGGATTGGCGTGAGTGTCATTTTCTGTTGGTGTGGTTGTGTGAATGTAATTGTGTGCAATTGTGTTTATGTAACTGCACGTGACCCCGTGTGCATGTGAGCCGTGTGTGACTACATGTACGTCTAAATGTAATTGTAATTGTGTATCTTTGTGTGTGTACTTGTATTCATGTGTGTGTGTGTGTACTGATGCGCTGTGACAGTCATTGCCTGCATTTTCTGCATATGTTTGCAATTATATGTGTGCGTGAGAGTGTGTATTTGTCTGTGTAATTGTGTGTCTGTGTGTGCGATTGTGTATCTGGAATTGTGCGTGTGTGTGTGCGTGTATCCAAGTCCGTGTGTTACTGTGTGATAGTCTTGTACCTGTGCACAAATCGCTCTGTGCGTTCACTGAACATTAATCCCCTCACCCAGCCTGGGTGAGCGAGTGCCTCACGTCAGATACGAACCAGGTTTGGGATCAGCCGGCTGCCTTATCAAGATAAGTGTTTTTTTTAAAACATGCTGGAACTCCAGTAAAAGACATACTGTCTAAAATTGTGAAAGAACCCTATCAAGATGATTTAGGATAACCTCAGGAGAACATTATCTGGGAGATATGTCAATAGAATTCCATGAAGAGAATTGTAGAATTTGAGGAAACATGAAAAAAATCAAATGGGAAACTTCAGTAGAAATACAAGTATTTGCTCAAAAAACCTTGCGTGAAGGCTTTTTGATTAAAACATAGAACATCCTGTATTCAGATTATTTAATCAAAAATTACATTGAGTATAATGCAAAAGAGATAAACCTAAAATTATAGGTCATTAGTACAGAGCAATTGGGATACTGTGCCTAATACATACATCCTTGTTCAGTGTAAACAAGATCATGGGAAACATGACCAAACATATTTAATTGGGTGATAGCATTTGTTTCAATGCAACAGCAGGCAGTAAAAATTGTCAAATTTTTTCCCAACATATTGATATCAAAATTTTCATTTTTTAATTCCAGTGGCTTGTTGGGATTTCCTAGAAAATCCACCATGCATTACAAAATATACTTTTTAGATTATTCCAAAATTTTAAAATCTACTAGTTGGTTAACTTAAAATCTTGTTCCTAGTGAATTCTATATTGCATCTTGGGTAAAGTTCTCACCATTGGACAACACAAAGTCCATTGCACCAGTGCATAGGATGCACTGGAACAGCTCATCAGGATTAATATGACACCCAATCCAGATAATGCAACAATTAGTTGGAACAAATGCAGCAAGGTTACATCATCATCGCCTCCAAGTTGCATTTAATTACGAACATGGAGACATGGTACCGTTCATTATTACCATATAAAAATAATGCAAGTCTGGAGCAGACCTTGGGAACACTGAACACAGTGTAAAGCAAGTCAAAGCTGTTTTGCATCACCTTCTGAGGCCAAGTAGAATCGGGCAATATATCTAACCTTGTTGGCATTACCCATCTCCCTAGATAAAATCTGAAGCAGTGCAAACTCTTCCAGACTAGTTCTGAATTGACTGACAATGTTAAAGAAAACATTCGTTCCTCCCTTATTAATCTGCATTTTTCCCCATTGATTATTTTCGGCTTCTTGGAGATTACATTGTTGAAGTCAGGAGGAAAAGTATGGTGATGGGAAAAGAGAACACGAGTAATAGGCTATTTGGTCCCTCATATCTGCTCCAAGATGGTTGATCCTTTATCTCAGCACTACTTCCCTGCATAAATCCTATACCCCTTACTCAATTTATAAAAATCAATTGCTCTATCTTGCCTTTACAAAGTGCTTCAAACAGGCTTGGTAAGTTGCCAATTTGTACATTTAATATGTAGCTCCACCTGTACAAAGGTAGTAGAAAAATGGAAAACAACAGAAAGGGAAAATAGCTAGATCTTAAAAACGGATTTAATTTAGACATCCTTCCATTAACCAGAGTACCTTTAAAAATCCTAGTCAGCTGAAGTAGCCTAGATAATGATCTACATGTGCTTGTATATGGGCTAGTATATGGATGCACTTTGTATCTGGCTGCTTTGACATTCATTTTCTCTTCAAATTTGCAAAGTACCTCATTAAAGTCCAGCAAAAAAAAATGTTGACAATTCCCTTTCCTGTGCATTAGTTACACCAGTGTTAATGATTAAAACTGAAGAAAATTTGATCTAATGTAGCCCGACAAATCTGGAACAGCTGAACTCTTCCCTTTCAAAGATTTCATGCTTGAATTAGCTAGTGGAACACAGAAATGTAGCTATTTAACTGTGAAACACTGCTGCGTACAAGTCCAAACTCTCAGCAATACCAATAGTTACAATTATAACTTTGATATTTTCATTTAATTTCACACTTTACTCTTGGAACCAATCTTTTTTCCAGTTAAGATATCTCCACCTGCATTCTTTTCAGCTGTTACATTCTTTCAACCTGAAGTCTTTCAGAAATATCCTCAAAACTTCATTCCCTCCCTTTGCTTTTCCATTCCAGTAACTTTGGTGCAGGAAAGGCGAAACTTTTCAGATCTAGATTCTGAACTTAGGACCCACTTCATGATCAAAAATAAAAGAATCAGTATAAATGTAAAATTTTTGCTGCATATTAAAAATGAAGTCAGGCTTACAAAATGATGTAGCTGCAATGGAATGCGTGGGAATTTGTCCTGAGCTTCAACATGTTTCACAAATCAATGAACACAGATTAAATCAAAATTTAGCCAAATGAAATGAACACCAAAAATACATTCTCCTACCATCCCCAACCCTAACTGTGTTTTGTTTTGCTAGCTTGTTAAAGGAGGAACATTTTTAAAAGGGCATTAATCTTGTATTTTCTATGATATTTATAGTGACACTTGTAATGCAGGTGTTACAATTAAACACACCTTCTAGGGTATTAAGTATCAAGGTAACTTGCCTGTAACTTGCTGAGTAACTTGCCTGCAAGTTTGGCCAGTACCAGTCTCAGGCATGTTGTGGTCCAGTGAAAGAAAGTTGCATTTCAGCACTTGCTGCTAAGCCTGCTGTGCACGTGTTCATATGGCAGTAACACATTTTTACTGTAGCTCTACGTTTGGCAAGGAGCATGCAACAGTTAACTATCAGATTGAGAAACTAACCAAATCCCTAAAAGCCCACAACACAGAAGAAAGGCTGCCTCGGGGACTTTAAATCCAGTTAACATCTCTTTTAGAAGCTAGATTTGTGGTTCTTGACCTGACACAATGAGATAATATTCAAACCCATGTCCAAACCAACAAACTTCTCCTGGCCTTGCTAGATAGTGATTAAGGATGGAATCCTAGTCAATTTTTATCCTCTTAATCGGATCATCATATTAACTTGTCCACAGTTGCTCCAAATAAAATTTTAGTAACGACTTGAAAATGGTTGTTGTGTAGTGACTTGCTGAGTCAAGAGATTCTTACATCATTAAAAAACAAAATGCCTTTTCCTTAAAAATGCAAAAGAACAATTTGCATATAATACAAATGTTAACACAAAAGGACATACTACAAATGTTAACATACAGTCAATTAAAGATAGAAATTCTTCTACCTCACTTCTTTCTGCAGCTGTCGACACCACACATTCAACTTCATCCTCAGATTCTAGACAGCAAGCTCTGCCCAAAACAGAACCAATCTTAGTTTTTGATTATAGGTATTGGAACAGCAAGCCAGTGAACCATAAGGTGGTATTAAATGCTGCTAAATCATTTAAGTATTAACATTCCAAAGCAACTACAAGGATTTTTCAATTTAACATTTAACTGATCTCAAATATCCTTGAAAAAAAAGCAGTTTATTGAATGAAACAATACTGCAGACTTGCATTACCACCAAATACAAAAACAAAATGCTATGGATCTGGAAAATCCAAAATGTAAACAGATAATGGTCGAAATACTCAGCAGATCAAGCAACAATTATGGAGAATGAACAATATCAAATATACCAACTAACTTTCAACATTCCAGCCCATTAACCTAGCTGAAAAAGCATAGATTTAGTCATCCTCAATTTAACCAGAATGGAGGTCAAGAAACACAGAGCAACACCCCAAATGATGAATGCAAAGCTTTGCAACTCTATAATCAGGTATTTTTCAAATCATCAGACATCTCATCTTATCACATTTGATGCATCCTGAAAAATCAATGTTAAATGAACTATATTGCTAGATCGTCTTAAACATGTACACTTCATTCTTAATCTTGGTTTCCAGAGCCCATTTTTGAAACCTGAAATTGTTCAGAATCAATTGATCAAATTGATTGTGAAGCTCACCATAAAACCAGAACAATATTTTATTTGCAGTAAAAAAATAAATCATTGTAATTCAGAGTTAAATAGCACAGAAATATACCCTTCACCTCACTCTGTTCATGCTGACCATTAGGTACCCAGCTGCACTAATCACATTTACCAGCATCTGGTCCATAGACATCAATGCCTTGATGCAATTGTTCAAAATGTGATCAAAAGATGGCAAATTACTGTATAGCCAATGATATATGCCAGCTGTGCACAAATTCTCTCAAAGATTTAACTTTGAAAATTGTTATGGCATCACAAATGAAAATTAATCTCTACAATATTATGCTATTTTTCCCTTTCAGCTTTTCCTCAAGTACTGTACAATATCCTTAACAATTCTCTACTTCTACAATTCTGTTAGTGGAAGCATTAAGAGGTGCAAGGACATTGTACAGTAAACCCCACAAAACAGTTTAAAAGAATTGCTTTTCTCCTCAGATTTCACATTTACTCAAGCTTTTATAAATTGGCTTGAGTATATATTACGTGCAAGAATGCAGGTGCTTCTTCTGAAACCCCAAAAGGCTGGTTGTTTCTTCTTTTCAGACTGCACATGTGACACTGTCTATTATGCCAAAAAAAAGGCATCCTGCAGCTTTCCTTTCATGGATGAAAAGTCGAGACCTTCTCACTAAAAGGAAATCATTTACTCTTCACTTACTAACCAATAGATTACAAAATGAAATGGGACCTCAAGTTTAATTAATACTGCAAAACATGGCTACGTGCTGCCTATCAGTATTTCAAGCATTTGGCAATTATCCAGGCAAACCAACCTACTTTTTTCTAGCTTGCAAACTACATTGAAAACAGCATTCAAGCAACTTTCCATCCTTACACAAAACAAATAGAATCCAACACCAGGATCAACAGCCAAATATAGCTAATCTTGGTTTTGCTAATAAAAACCTAA
>JARFYF010000104.1:63670924-63686132 GCA_030265395.1 Rhina ancylostomus
CCTTTCTCGTGGTAATATTGTAATGAATCTGTTCTCTTTTCTGCACCCTATTGCCTCAGCAAGCTTCCTATGATGTGAAGTCCAATATTGTAAATAGTATATCAATAATTATATTAAAACTTGAACCTGAGTTTCCCATTAGAGTTTAAATTTGACTTCTTTCCTAAGAACCTGGAGGACATTATGCTTGCTACAGCCTACTCACCAAAAGAAATTCACACAAACAAATTCAAATCTGGAAGACAAGAGAGAGTAAAAAGAGAGGTAGGAGGCTCAAATAAAAAGCAGCTGTGCATTTTATACATCATTAACTCTCATGATCCTTTAAGAAAATTCCAAGGTGCTTTATTTCAAAAGTACCTCATTGGCAATATTGTGTCACAACTGCAATGTAGGAAACACAGCACCTAGTATGAACACAGCAAGCTCCCATAAAGAGCAATGGTATAATGAAGTGATAAATCAGTTCAAATGCTGTTGATTAAAGAATGGATATTGGCCAGGGTTAACTCCCTTGTTCATCCCTTACATTCATTGGAGGGAATAGATAGGACTTCAGTTTTCAGGTAAAAATGGAATAGGTTAGGTCCATTCATTAAGACCTGGCTGATCTTCCACTTCAGTGCCAGTTTCCTGCATTATTCATCTGTTTCCCAAATATCCAAAAATATCTAGATCTCAGCTTTGAATAAACTTAATTATTATAACTGTACTGTCCTCCAGGATAGTAAATTCCAAGGATTCATCAGCGCATAAGAAGATATTTCTCATCTCAGTCCTAACTAGCACACACCAGTTCCTTGGAGACTGATTCCCTGGATCTAGGACTTCTCAGCTCCCTCCATCCACCCTAGAATTTTAACATCAAGATTTCTCCTTATTCTTCCAAACTCTAGCGCACGCAGGCCAAGTCTACTCAATCTCTCTGCAAACACAGCTTTCCTGCAATTGATCTGATGAATATATGCAACACAATTCCATGGATAATACATCCTGTATTAGGTTTGGAGACCAAAACTGCACACAGCATTCCAGATCCAGACTCTCAAAAGACCAATAAAATACCAATATACCTTTCACTTTCCCAGTTGGTAAGTATACCTGCTTGTTGATTTTCACTAAGTTCTACACAAGCCCACTTAGGTGCTTTTGAGCATCAGCCCATCTCTATTAATTTAACCATAGGCTGCTTTTCTGATTTGTGCATCAAAGTGGATGACCTCATATTTTACTCATTGTACTCCATTTGTCATGTTGAAGTCCATTCACTCAGCTAGTCTTTATTCTCTTGAAGCTTCCTTGCATCCTTATTACAACTAACCACTTAGTGTCATCAGTAAACCCGGAAATGTTACATTTAGTCCCTTTAGCCAAATCCTTGATATTGATTGCGAATAGTTGAGTCTAAGTACCATCCCTGTAGTTACAGCCTGCCAACCCAAGAAGGACCTTTTATTCCTACTGTTTTCTAGCCGTTAACCAACTTAATGCACAGTCGAACATTACCCCCTCCAAACTTATTCACCAACCTCCTGTGTGGGATCAAATGCTTTCCTGAAATTCCAAATACAGGCAACCCTCACAATACAGCTGTTCAGGTAATGGAAATCTGCACTTACAGAATTCGTACCAAAAACAGTTGATCTGTGAAATAAAAATTCACTCTTCCAAAATTTGTGAAAAAAAATTAAATAAACAAAATTTTCCAACTTGTATTTCTTTACACAAGTGCCGAAGACATGGCTTCACATAATGGAAAACCGTGCTATAGACTGTTTTCTAGAAATACAACCCCCACAAAGTGGAGGTCACCTATATTTACTAAAAAAAACTTAACAAGGATTTATATTGAAATTCTTAATATTCACTTTTAATGTTTCCCACCAGTCTGCTGTCATATTGTCTCTCTCTCCCACCCCACCCTAAGATAACCAAGCCCTCCTTTGCCAACTTCTGAAGTGCTCAAAATCCTCAGACCTACTGCTATTTCTGGAAACTTCCTTGAATGAATGCCATTTTAAAAATGTTCTTGTCAGTCAAAGACAATTCACATCTCATCTAAATGGCATCATCTCTCACTACAGCCTTCCCTCAGTACCACATGGAGTGTTGTTCTAGATTTATGGATTTCTTTCCAAGGCTCCAAAGAAAGGATAATCAACATCTTCCACTGTGCTAATTGATTTCTGTGGGAAAACTCAAGATATGGGTTCAGTGAGCTTTCTTCATCACTTGATTTTCAGCAATGGACTAGGATAACACATCATAACCCAAAGAGTCCACAGAAAACACCTCTCTTTAAATACACTTTTACTGCAACCTTTTAACTGTACACTCAAACCTGAAGGATTAATGATTAACCTGAATTTGCTGAAGAGCTGATGGCATCATGCATCAATTAAACACAACTCTTTGGTTACCAGCCACCCAGTCAAAAGGGAGAGAGTGTAAAATGTCTCTATATGGGCATCCAGTGATTGATATGCTAATATAGTTTCAACATTGCAATCACATCTGTTAACAATGAAAAATGGTAAGCATTTTATGTTGCTATCTGAAATGAATGATTTACAGGAGTGATTAGGCAACTTCTATTAAAGCCTTGAATACCCCACAATCAAGAGTTTAAAAATCTGTTAAATTTCACTACTAACCAAATCTATTTCAACCTTCCGTTCTAGAGATTTATCAAGTTCAGAAATTGAGCATTACCCCAAGCACTTTCAGTTATTACACTCTGACTTAAAACCACCAAGTCATATTGCCATACAACATTCAAGACAAAACCTAGTGTTTTGAACAGGAAAGCTATGAGCCTCAAGAGTGAAAATGTCCAGAAATACACTTATAAGTTCACCTTTTTATGTAGAAAATTTCTCGTTAATTTTAATGAAGTGTTAGCAATAACTATGGTAATGCCACTAGTTGCCATTACTCTATACATTAGGCGTCAATAATGGGCAAAGGTTTCTATGCTTTTCTGAGCAGCTCATTAGTGCCAATGCATCTAACAAAACCAATAATCACATAACACAAGTGCATTGCAATTTCCAAAACAGTATACATACACAAAACATTCTACTGAATTGTAGTTTCACCATTTGAAAGTTCAGAATTTGTTACCTCTATGTAACTGTGGCACAAATGTAAGATTTTGACCAAGTTTCCTCATGGATCATCCATCTGTAACATAGTGGAAAGATCAATGCAAGATTGTTGAAACAATAACAACAAAGCCTACTCTGAATCCCACTGATCCAAGAAAATCCCGTAGCAAGCGCAAAATAGATTTTCAACCCAGTTGCTTGGTTACCAGGGATTCTACCAAGGGTCTTGAGCTCAAATTCTAGGCTGATACTGGATTACATGACTGAGGTTTACATGCTCTGGTTTAGAATTTAAACAAAAGGCCCCGTCTTCCCCCTTGCATAAATATAAAACAAATCCCAATACACTATCTTAAAAGGGTGTAGAGAAGTTGATAATATATTTATCCCTCAAGAAACAGATCAATGACTCATGAGTCATTTGCACATTCCCATTGTGTGGAACTTTTCTCTGCATTAACCTGGTTGCCATTTTTCTGCATAACAACAGTGGTACTTCAAGGTGGTTCACTGATAAGGCCATTGGGAACATTCCAAGGTTGTGAAAGGTTATGTCAGAGAAGCCTGGCCTCCTTTGAGGACTTTGATGTATCAATTTACTTGACTTTCCATATAAAACATTGATTTTTCTATATGGAATGGAGAGGATTTTGAAAAATAATTACATCTTTCAAACTGTTAAAGAGAATTTCTTTTCTCCAACTACACCAGAGATGAGAGCTTTTACAAACTGAAGTACTGAAAATCAAGTGAAAGTCAATGGGATTAAAAGATAGTCTACAATTTTCTCAGGCTAAGAAGTTTGGTGTCACTCCAAATATTCTTGCCAAACTCTGAGCAGAGATTGTTGAAAATGTTTCAAAGTGCAGTGACACGGTAAGACAAAGAATGTTGTGCTTTTGCACTAAGTCAGTGAAAGAGCTTCAAATAGGAATGAAAAGGGAAGAGACCTTGTGAGAGAAGTTCCTTTATGTCTCACTGCATTTCTGAGTGTATACCTTTTTTATAAATAAATAGATAGATAGATAGATAAAATGAAATAGCATATAGGAGAGCAGTAGCCAGTCTGTGGATAACAGTCCGAACGTCTGACCATCTTCTATTAGGTAGATACTCAATTTTTCTTGGTGTCTCACAAATCCCTCCCTGATATTGCTCAAGCTCCCTGATGCATCCCACCTCATCAAGCTCCCCAAAGACCCCAATGCTGTCAAGACTAACTTCACTTCTTTCCTCTAACCTTTGAGTATTTGATGCAGATACTGGGTGCTTAGAATAGGGAGATTCTATTACTTACACATCCTGCTTCATCAATGGGTGCACACTGAATTTTTTCCCCAACTTTGGTGTGGGAATGCCAAATTAACCATTTGTCCCAGGTGAGACAGTGGGCTTTAACAACATTCAGAACCTAGGTTCATATCTCAGCTGCTGAGATGGAACAAGAATCATCTCCTTTAGCTGCAAAGATCAGTGAAACTGACTGGATTTTTCACAACTAGTTCCATTTGAGCACTGGTCAACAGCAACAAACTGATACTAAAAGAAAGGAAGAACTGGCAATCCAAACACACAATGTAGGGTGTGGAAAATTGCCAGTTTGGTCTAACAGGACAACTCTTGAGCTTGGGTACATTTGTGATATACTGCTGTGGACAGGGAGTTTGAGTACTAATGCTGACAATGGGTGCTTAGAATAGGAAGACTCCACTCCCTATGAATTAAGCTTCATTGACCAGGTTCAGAGCAAGATGTACATTTCATAAATCTCTAATCACACAGTATTTGGCCACATTTCATCTTGCCTCCCAAACCAAAAACTTCTCCATTTCCACACAATAAAACTTCAACTTCCCTGGTGCACCATCTCTTTAAATTTTAGAATCCAAGCAATCTCATATTCTGCACAATGTATCGAATCATGTCCATTTTCACTTCCCATTCTAACCCCAGATATTTTGTCAGCTGTCTTGATAAGAAAATTAGAAGACATCAGAATAGCAAACCCTTGAGGAACTCCAATTTACAGGATGCTAAACAAAACATTTCACCAAAAGGTCACCATGTAGGTTGTAATGAAGAGTGACTCACAAGCTTACCAGCAGCCACTGGAAGCGTGTCCATTATTTGTTCCCTTCACACCTGCAGTACTCATAATATTTTACATGAACTATATGTAAACTAGAATACAATTCCCAGAGATATTGGGTACTGGTTTCTTTCACCTGAAGAGTGGGGAGGGGTGGGAAAAGGAAGAACTGTGGCTCCAAAGGACATTGGTATCAAGGGTTTATATTATCAAGGGTTTGCACATCACCCAGCAGTTTTCGGACCTGTAGAAGACAGACCAATTAGTGCAAAGTAGGACTTACATTTCTTCCAGGAAAAAGAGCCTAATGTTCCCTTTGATCACTCACACAGTTATAAAAGGAAAGAATCAGATTCAAAGTAGACACATAATTTTAAGAGCTAGCAAATAAAAATAAAACTATACAGTGCATTGCTAACACTCAATATTACTGCTAGAAGATCCATCAGGGACATGTCCAAGATGCTCCTAGTTTTATTAAAGTTACTTTTACAAAACAAAGTTTTACAACTACCTATCGGCATTGAGAGCCATTTGTTTATCTTAATTCCAATAAAACATGCAAACCACAATATATTTCAGTCACACATTGTTAACTCAAAATCTAGTGCCTGTCTGGTAGCCAGATGTAGTAATCTTTTTGAATGCAAATCACTGAAAAAAGCATAACCATTCTAGGACATGGCAAAAGAAAACCAGGGCATTCCTAAAGTATAATTTATAAGTAATCATACAAATCCAAGCCAAAGGAGAAATTTTAAATAGAAAAATACCTGCATGTGTGACATCATATTCACCACAGCTACTTTGCAAAAGACAGCAGTGCTCCCCCAACTTGAAAGCACAAAGTCAGGTAGAAATATATCATGTATATCTGAATAAGTCTCAGTGCAGTGCCTACACTGCAGCAGATAGGGATTAGAGAGAGAGCAAGCACTGCAGTAAGCATGATGTAATAAAATATCCAACCTCCTCTGTTGGCTGCAAACATTTGGTGCAATTCAAGGCAGCCTTTAGTGACTTAAACTGCAAGTTCACATTGAACATAAAAATCTCATTGAAATTAAATAGAGCAGAACTTGCAGTGAGCACACACAGACAAACATTGAGTGGAAGAAACTCATTTTGCCTGCCAGCAACAGCAGATTAATTCAGTAGAAACTACTAATCAATGATTTGTGAACATAACTGGCAGTTGTGAAATTATAAGAGTCTTTTGCAGGCAACTGGGATGGTATCTCCCTTTATGCTAAAAGGATGCTCATCTAAAACAAGTCACTTTGAAAATGAAGTAAATGGTGTGTTCACCTAAAATAATGAAAATATTCATTATCAGAAACATTTAAGATTCCATTCAAACCCATTCACATATCACTGGGTAGCCCAACAAGCTAAAATTATGTTGACAAAATGCTGCATCTTGGAGATATCAAAAACAAATTCAGAAGCCTCAAGCTGAAGAGTTGTCAATGCAATGGAAGCTTACCATTACTCTGTACTCATAGGGTACATTTAACAACTTCACTCATCTTCCTCTACCTTCCAAATTACTTGAGTTTTAATTCTTAAAGTAATGTTAATCATTGTCTGCATCTGCTCAGCGCCAAACTAATAAAACCCCCAGATATTTGTAAAATAGCTGATCACCATAAACTAAGCAATCTTTAAAAGTGTAAATAGCCATGTGAATTGCTGCTCCTTTGCAAATAAATTCAGTGAATAAAGCAACTTCCCCATACTTTACAACATTCTTGCATATTCAAGAACAAACACATGATCTTTTGGAAAAGAATCAGTACTGTCACCTCTGGGTTTGCTGTTGGGAACCATCACAAGTTCTTTCATACCACAGTTCAGAACAGCCCACCTTATTTTGCAAGGCAGCCTGGAAGTAACCTCACAGTGAAAGGAAACCCTGTAACTTCCAGATTACCACCTCAATGCTGTCGGACAGACAATCTGGCCTACACCAGGATGTGTTGAGTTCCAACTTCCTCCAAAAGTGATAAGAGAACCATTGTTACCTGCAGCTTACCAGCTCAAATGGAGGTCATCCAGATCCTGATGCACACCATGCATGGGAGGCTTCAAATAAATTCTAAATGGAGCCAAATTATGCAGAATCCTCAAATACTTCTACTGACCGGACTTCAGGGGCAAGATCAGTGAAGTAGCAGCTGAATGATAAACTAAGCCAAAAGGTGCTTCACCAGTTAATCCTGCTGTGTTTATGGACTCTGACAAATGCCCCCCAACAGTCAAAGCAATTTCCCCTTAGCCAAGGATGTTTCTTCCAGACCTCACCAACAGAGCTTCATAGGTTCCTGAACTAAACTATAAAAGAGATTGAATTACTGAGTTCCAAAACAAAACCTATCAAAATGTGGAACAGCATCAGCAAGAGCAAAGCAGAAAAAATATTCAGGTCTGATGAAGGGTCATTGACCTTTTTTTTACATTAACTATTTCCTACCCATTGATGCTGCCTTACCTGATGAGTTAGTTTTTAAAACTTGGTTTTTATTTGCACTTGCAGTTTTGTTCATTTTTGATTCATGAAATGGCAGCTGTTCTGTGGAATGATTTTTGTTGTAAATGAAATAGGAGAGATAACTTGTAGGATTGTTAACATTTTCCCATCGAAATTTATATATTTGCATGGAATTGAAAAAGTGGCTCAGTCATTCTTACAATGCTAAATTACATAAAAATCCTCTAACCCTTCAAACAACAGAACATCTAATCTCTTAGAAAAATCAATCCTTTAATTATTTAAAATTAATTTAAAAATCTTAAATTGGAATGGGATCAGGCCTAAGAAATACATTCCATTTAAAAGGTATTTCAATTTCATTATTGCAAGTACAGAAAATTGAATCATTTTATTTAAATAATTTGGAAGTCAAAAAACAAAAATTATGGTTGCTGCTGCCGCCTGGTTTGTATTTAAGAAATAATGATACCAAACTGTGAATATCACATACAATTAGGTAATCAGTACTTGCCAATGATAAAAATCAAAGCTACAGGTAAAACAAATTAAATTATAGATTACGCTATACAGATATCAATGCATTTTAAAGAATTTTACTCTTGGCTTAGAAAGTGAATCATCATGGTAAATTAGAAACAATTATTGTACTAATGCTCATTTAAAACAAAAATATGGTCTGAAGTTACACAATCCAGTTTCCAAACCATCCAGTGAGGATAGAGGAACTGAATAGAAGCTACAACAGACAAGAGACACTTAAATTGGGAAACATGAAGTGTGCTGGTTGCTTACAGGACGCAGACTGCTGGATTAAAATTCAAGGATAAAAACAATACAAAAAAGTAAACCAAAATTATCTGAAAAGGGAAAAAACAGGTTGATTTAGCAAACCAACAGAAGTTGTTAAATATCATCTCTGCAAAAAACTATTTTTCCCCCCACAAGGGTTCAATCATACAAAGATTTGAAATAAATACCCTTCTCCCACCTGCACACCATCCCACTCATGTAAAAGGTCCACAAGACCAAGAATTTTGACTTTTGCAGAAAAAGCATCATCCTAGTTAGATTTATAGAAAAGATTACACTTTGCATTTCATCTGTTCCAAGGAGGGGCTGATAAATATTATATTCTTGTATGAGGATCTGTTCAAACAAATCAAGCATGAAAAGCAAACCCCATGAACAATATGTAGAAAACTGGAGTGGCTTCCAAATAAGAGCTGCTTCCCAAATAGCAATGTGATTTTCACCCATCAATAAAAGTGAATGGACATGATCTTCACCTTGCATCAATGCCAAGAAAAAAAAATGCAGCAAATAGCTCAAACATCATACAGAGCCTTTGACTGTTAATTGAACTGAAGTGGAGAATCCTTGTCAAATTTGGTTGCCCTGAGAAATTAGTCTTGATTCAACACCTGCTACACGATGAATTCAATCATTTACTTCAATTTTTCTTGCATCTCACGAATTAATAAGTAGCCTGCTGGTGAAATTAATCATTAGGATGTATAAGAAACGGTTTAACCTATATCTCTTTTGCTCCAGAACCTCAAAAAAAAATCAAGCTGCAATACACAGTCAACACTAGTGTTGGAGTACACCTACCAAATGCAAAGAAACAAAGGTTCTCCATCAACCTGCCCTTCTGTACACCACCCACTAACAATAAGGCCCACAAGACGACCCTGGAAAACATACCACAGAAACCACCTCTCAGTCAAGGCAGTGATCCACAATGACATTCACCATCACTGGTGAAGGCTACCCAAAAGAAAAAAGTGTGTTCAAAGATCAAGACCTCAAACCTGGTGAAAAGTTCAAGGTAATCATGGATTTTTGCATCTTAGTCAGTCACAGATGAGGTATAAGAAGACCAGAAGATAGCTAATGTTGTCCCCTTTTTCCAAAAAGGGTAGTAGGGATAAGGCTGGAAACTACAGTGAGCCTTCCATCAATAGAAGGGTAGTTATTGAAGATTATAAAAAGGGATAATATTTATGTTCACTTGGAAAAGGCAGGGACTGATTAGGGGGAATCAGAATGGTTTTGTGCAGGGGAGATCATGTCTCACAAATCTGATTGTGTTTTTGGTTGGTAGCAAAGAAGATGGATGAAGGGCGGGAGATAGATATTGTCTATATGGAATTTAAGGCTTCTGACAAGGTCCTGCATTGTAGGCTGGTCCAGAAGGTTAAGACCCAAATCACCCAAGACATATAAGTGAACTGAATCCAAAATTTGACTGGGTGATAGGAGGCAGAAATTTGTGGTGAGTTGGTGTTTTTACTGACTGGAGATCTGTTACAAATGGTATACCACAGGGATTGGTGCTGGGACCTTTAAGTTTACAGACCACACAAAAATTGGAGTAGAAGATTGTTTCGAGATACAGTGGGACATAGATCAACTAGAAAGTTGGGCAGAGCAGTGGCATATGGAATTTAACCCAGACAAGTGCAAGGTCATACATTTTGGGAGGAAATATTTCATTAAGACATACAGAATAAAAAAAATGACAGGGAACTCAGGAGCACTGATAGAGAGAGACCTTGGGATGCAAATCCATTGCTCCCCAAAAGGAGTCACACACGCATAAAGGGAGTTAAAAAGGCATTTAATATGCTTGCCTTCCTAGGCTGACGCACTGAGTATAAGAGTTAGGACATTATGTTGCAGTTATACAAAACACTGATGAGATAGCACTCAAGTATTATGTATAGTTCTGGTCGCCACACCACAGGAAGGATGTGGTAGCAATACAGAGTGTGCAGAAGAAATTCACCAGGATATTACCTGGAATGGAGGACTGTAGTTACAAGGAGGCATTGAATAAGCTGGGCTTATTCTCACTGGAATGTAGGAAGGTGAGGGTGACCTTATAGAGCCTTACAAACTTGAGAGGCATAAACAGGACAGAGAGAATCTTATTCCCAGGGCAGGGGAGTTTAGAACAAGAAGGCACAGGTTTAAAGTGAAAGGGGAGAAATTTTAGGGATATCCAAGGGGGTAAATTTTCCCCCAGAGGGCAGTGAATATTTAGAATGAATATTTAGACAGATACCAATATAACATTAAAAGGCATTTGGACAGGTACTTGGATAAGAAAGGAATACTGAGATACGAGCTTAAAATAGGCAAAAAGGATCAGTGTAGACAGGCATCATGGTTGGCACAGACAAGGTGGGCAGTATATTTTTATGATTCTGTCTCTAATGGTCCAAAGGGCAACATTAATCCTATATACTTCAGAGACATAGACTGCCTCTGCCATCTCAACAACAGCTTCCTAATCAATTGGCAAGTTAAGCAAACCAAGGTCAGTCTTGTCTCCCAGGGCAACATCCCCAGCATAGAGCCTCAAATTGTACTCTGCTGGCTCCAATGGGCAAGCCACGCCTTTGTATGGCCAACTTCAGACTCCCAAAACAGACATAGTTCCCTCGCAGCAAGAAAATGAGGAAAAGGCACATGCTCTCAAATCTTCCTTGAAATAAAAATGACACCTCCATTAATTACTATGGGTTCTTGGCAATTGACAACTCAAGATAGAGGAGCACGTAGGACAACGTGGAGAACAGAGTCTCTTTGGTCAAGAGCTTTCAAGCACCTAGTGAAAGGAAGTGTTCCACCTCCCATGCTACCTACTGCATCAAGTGGCCCCTCGCTCACCTGGAGCAGAGCTTGTGGATTCCACAATGATCACATCGGCCACTTCAGTATGCAGAGGTAGTGATGGTGAGGAGCAAGAAAAGGATTGCTTTCAACACCCAGCTTCAGACTAGACTACCCCTCCTCCATTTTGAGCAGTTATAAGCCCTAAGGCACATCACTGCATTTACTTGATTACTGTGGATCTTCCCTACACATGACCAGTTGCCATCTCCTCCTACTGATCAACTGGTACCTCCTACCAGCATCATCCAAGGCACACTTGGCAATGAGAAACCAAGGGCTAGGAGTTAAAACATTGTCAAAAAAGTTTATCTGAATCTTTGTAAACCCTTTTATGGGCACCCAAATCATGAGAATAAATGTGTTTACATTCATCACTACCACTATGTGAAAACAAGGAAGTACTCATAAAAATCAGTATAATGGATGTCTAGCAATCAACTCTCAAGATAAAATATCAATTGTTTACATTAGTTATATTTCCCAAAGCTTTTAACCACTTACTTCATTTCAATTTTTCCAAGGCAAATTTCCTTCATGACTTTGGTTCAGTCTAAATGTACTTTTATCATAAAAGAGGCAAGTTTTCAATTTCCCAAAATAAATGGAATCAGAACATCTCCGGGCAGCTTGGGTCTCTCCAATTTCTTATCCTCTTAAAAACTAAAAGGTCCAGCCAACTTTACATACTTCTCTCACCAACAGTATCTTTCATATTCCTGAACAGAATCCAAGGAAAAGCTCACAGCCTAATGGATAATTTCCCCCTTGTACAAGGAAATGTTATTTTATAGTTTGGAAAAAATTAATAGATTCCTATAACTATACAAGTCAGACTACTGTCTTAGAATATCACCTGAAAGCAAATCAAACCCCAAAGGTACCAATATGATCCAGCTCTATTTTACCATTACCCTTCCTCTCTTAAGCTGGTTGGGCAATCGTCACAGTTTATGGACAAATTCAGAGATGAGCAGAAATTTTCTCTAAACAAATACAAGGTCTGATGCCATTGTCCTTGGGCCCAGCCATAAACTGCATATTAACCACAAATGAGCTTCATATTACACATCCGCTTCATCATCAAAAGTGCTTTTGTCTCCATGCCCCAAAGCATGGGCTACTGATTACCTGTAGACTTGATTATTCAAAAGCAACTTGAATTCATTGGAAACATTACTGTTCACAACTTTACACACCAAAACCTATTCACCACTTGCCTTGGGCTCACTGACCTACAGAGACTACTGGTTTTACAATGACGCCAATAATAAAATTCTTGCTTTCAAATCCCTTGGGTCTTACCCAGTCACCTCTAGGCTTAGAACCTTGTATCTCACTGCTCCAATGCACTCCCAAATTAACTCACTTCACCAGCTCATTTAATCACCAAGACCACAAACTCTGCAATTCTTTGCTTAAACTTCTCCACCTCCATGACACTCCTTAAGATCTAGCTTTGTCCAAGCCATTGGTCACCTGTCCAACCATTTTCATTGGTGGCTTGGTGTCTTAGTTTGTATTTTCTATGTGAAAACTGACAAATTCAACATGTTATCAGAACTGATGATTTAAGAAACATGGATCACTCTGGCTGGCTCTTAGTGTTAGAAATCCTCAAAAACAATATCAACTCAAGCTGTCCAAAGGGTTTTAAAAAACATGAATTAAGATATCCTTATTAGTCATATGTACATCGAAACACAGTGAAATGCACCTTTTGTATAGAGTGTTTGGGGGCAGCCCACAAGTGTTGCCACGCTTCTGGCACCAACATTGCATGCCCACAACTTCCTAACCTGCAAGTCTTTTTTGAATGTGGGAGGAAACTGGAGCACCCGGAGGAAACCCACACAGACACAGGGAGAATGTACAAACTCCTTACATTCAGCAGCTGGAATTGGACCTGGGTCGCTGGTGCTGTAATAGCATTACGCTGACTGCTACACTACAATGCATGGCAATGATTAAGAACTAAAGAACATAAATCCAAAACAGCAAATAAGTGACATTTTCCAGGGTCTCGTTATGGAGACAGAAATTGAGCAGTACATAAGAACTCTCTAACATCAAGAAGGTACTGTCACATCAGTCTGACAAAGCTCATTAGGGCCTTTTTATAGGCATTTCCTTGGTAAAATACAACAATGCAGTCACATTTATCCAAATAGGGATCAAATGTTCAAATCAAAACTAAAGTTTGAACTCCCAACACAACATTTTTGTATCTCCAGTGTCATTTATGCTATTCAATAAGAATTTGTAACATCTTAGCCCACAATTCCAAATTGTAAACACACTACAGCAAGTCTTGTTTACACTTATACTTCACTTCCTTTGTAATGAGATCAACAGCTGCTTTCCCCAATTCATGTTAATTTTGAGATCTGTCCAAAGACTGCCAGCTTCCTCTGAATGCCATAGTTTCCAAACATTTTTTCCAAAAAGTGTCCACTTTTCCATTGATGCTTAAATTATACATTTCTCCACACATTCCAACTGTCCCTTTCAAATGCACTTTTTCTTAAAAATCTGTCCAAATTCTGACACAACCTCCCTTTGCCCATTTCATAGTCTAGTTTTCGACTTAGGTTTGCTAAACTGTCAATAAATTTGAATATATATGTGGACGCCCTTAACTAACTCATTGCTACAAACTGAAACAGCACTTCTCCTTGTAGTGACACAAGAGACTGCAGATACCAGAAATCTGAAGAAACACAAAAGAACAATCCTTGTGGTGGTACTCTAGTTCCAGCCTGCCATTCCAAAAGGTGGTGTACCTTTTCTACACTGTTTTCATTCCAATGATCAATCCTTATTCTGTAACAAAGTGGGATAATCATTTGACAATATTCAGTTTTGATACCTTTTCTGATATTTTTAAAATCTCATCTGCCACACAAGTTCTTGAGTTAGCGTTTGACACATTGAGGTTTTATCTTGCTTGAGTAAATCAAGTTTTTACTTGATCCATTCAGATTTCCTTGCTCTTTAACCATGATTTAGGCATCTTCTCTATTCACATCAGGCTTGCTTGCTATTTTCTCTCACCCTTCTATCCAAAATTGAGCAAGTACATTTGTTACCTTCCAGCAAAGGCCACAAAACAGGACAAACAAAAACCTTTCCTTTGATTTAAGAGGGAAAATTCTGCTGCGTTGCAGCTACGATGTTGGGTAATACAATTTTTGGTAGACAAGTCTTGCTTAATTTAAACTCAAAATTCTTCTGGAAACAACCAAAAATTGAAATCAAGAGAATCTCAATTTGACAATTTTTGTGACCAAATGCAATTTTAACAGCATCCTATGAAGGTGTGTGAAAAACAAAAGTAAAAATTCAGCAGCCAATCTGCACGGTGCATGGTCTCAAAAAGCCAATGAATACATAACTAATCTGTTTTGCCAATGTTCACCGAGGGAGGAATGCTTGGTATGAAACCAGAACAACAGAGTTCTCCTTCTAATAATGCCACAGGACTTCTTGCATTGGAGCAGACAGGCCAGTCCTCTGTTCAACAATTTCAAAAAGACACCATACCGACAAGTTTGAGAACTGCACAGAAATGGGTTAGATACACAAGTCTGCAGTGGGACAGGTCCCTCACTTCTTTGTTCAGTCAGTCAATCTTTCTCCACCTCTAATTCCTCTCTTAAAGTTCTTTTGTCACTTGAACTAATAGCTCTTATTTCAGCTGTCAGCTTTATGCCGGATTAGTCCAATGCAGCACCTCAGAACATACTGCTTAAAAATAAAAGGCACTATGAAAGTTAAAGTGATATTTCAAGCATACATGTAGTCTAAGTTGGTATGTTTAAAATCTGCATTTAGATTTAA
>JARFYF010000104.1:63697183-63711796 GCA_030265395.1 Rhina ancylostomus
TCTCAAGACAGCGGCATCCATCATTAAGGACCCTTACCATCCACGTTACTACCATCAGGAAGGAACCCGAAGACTCATTCAACATTTCAGGAACACTTTCTTCCCTTCCACCATCAGATTTCTGAACAGTCCATGAACACTACCTTGTTATTCCTCTCTTACACTATTTGTTTATTTTTGTAATAGTAATTTATGTCTTGCACTGTACTGCTGCCACTAAACAACAAATTTCACAACATACATCAATGATAATAAACCTGATTAATCTCCCAGTGTATTATAACCTTCAGAATTCATTAACTCAATAATTTGTATATTTCAGAACTGGTCAGGTCCTGAACCAATAAACAGGAACTCAGTTTTCTCTCTCCAAAAAGATGCTACCCAGCATTCTCTTTCATTTCAGACTTTCAGCAGCAGCCGTGTTCCATCATTGGACTTTTCCCACCTCCTACCCCTCTCCAATCTTCTATTTACAGTGAAACTCCAATAATCTGGTGCCATCATGACTTTGGTAATGCTGCATCAGCGGATTTTTCAGACTATTGAATGGCATTCCTATTCATACCCAAAGCATTTCCATTTTACTATTTTTAATATTATGCAGCAAGGTAATAAGTTTTCCAGGGAATCCAGCATGTTTAAAGGGAGCAGGAAACATACAAGTACTCCGGACCCAACTCTGGCCATAAATCTACCCGCATTCCTGACAGCTGGTGTCCCCAACCCTGCATATTCAGTTCATTCTCTGGGCCCTGGCTGCACTCCCATCACCCAACTCTGGCCATAGAGCCTGCTCGACTTTGGACCCCCACCTGCATTCCAGACTAATGAGCAAGCCAGATGTTGGACCATCAAGATTTCCAAACAATCAGAAGCTGGATTATTGGAGATGTTCTGTCCATCTCCTCTAAGCAGATCAGCTGCAGTGAGCAAACCTTCATCTACAGGTGCTGTCACCACCTCACGGTTCCCCCATCCTTCCCATCACTTCCTTTGTTTCCTCCCTCCCCCTTTTCAGCATGTGATTTCTAACCTTTCCTAGTTCTGATGAAAGATTAACTTTGAACCCTTTGTTTCTTTCCCTACAGAAGCTGTTTGACCTGCTGTATTTCTAGGTTTTTCAATTTTAAGTACTGAAATAAATGTCTAACTTGTGTTAGCTTACTGACTTCACTCTACTGTTACGTGATGGTGGGAGAGTGATATTGCATTGGATTGTAATGAATGACTGATTACCAAATATATTGAACTATAAGAAATATTTCTCCTGCAATTCATCTTAAGTTTTTAAAAAATAACTATGCCAAGCACAAAATAATTTTTGACTTTCATATCATTATACAGTCTCTCCCCCACCAGGCATCTGGGAAGTTTATTTTAACCTTTTATGTACCATTACTGAATTACAGAAACCAATAACATCTCAAGTAGAAATGTTTAATTTTTGTCATAATTTTGATCAGTGTTAACTGGTCAAAGCAAGGCATATAATGCAAACTCTCTTGACAGTAGAGGAAACCATTAAGTGTTCCAAATCGTCCCTTCAAGTCAAATGACAAGGTTAATAAGATGACTTGTTGAATATATTACAAAACTGCAGAATTATGTTTATTTGCATTATATTACAAACATATTTCTACCAAACTAACTGCTGAATATTCATACCATAATTATATTGCAACGGGCTTCCTTAATTCTTTTTTAAGACCAATAATTACCTGGATGTCCTTCTAAAGCTATGAGAAAACATTTTCCCCCCTCTGTCCTTTCTCTCTGGAAACTCCAATTTCTGATAGGTCATGGCTCAGAGTACAATGCTCTTCACCAAACCCACTATTAAGAACATAGAACTATAGATTACAGATAATAATTCACAGATTATAGAGTCAGAGTCATACAGCATGGAAACAGGCCCTCGGCCCATTGTGCTGACTGTGTTGCCCAGCAAGCTAGTCCCATCTGCCTGTATTTGGCCCATAGCCCTCTACACCTCTCCCATCCATGTACTTATCTAGATGGCTTTTAAATCTTGCTAATGCACCTGCCTCAACCACTATTTCTGGCAGCTCATTCCAAATACACACCACCCCTTGTATAAAGCAGCTACCCTGGATGTCCCTTTTAAATTTCTCGCCTCTGATCTTAAACCTATGCCCTCCTTTTTGACTTTTCCCCCCAGGGAGGGGGTGCTCCGTGCTTTCACCCTGTCTATGCCGCTCATGATCTTTTATACCTCCATCAGGTCAGCCCTCAATCTTCATTCCCCACCTCCAGCTATGTACATTTCAGGAGTGGTTGTTATTTGCTCACAGTATGCCCCCACTGTTTATTCTTGGCAGCTTAAAGCCTGGGCCCATGTCTACTTGTGATTGCTCTAGTGGACACCAATCTGTTTGTTGGCAGTTCTTTCCTTCACTGAGCAAATTGGCCAACACTTAATCTTTTGGCCCTAGCCTCCAGCTGGTTTGAAACAGATCCTGCCTGCTTAAAGTAGGCATGTTATTTGTCCACATGCAAGACTGCTTGACCATTGCAGCAGGTAGCGCAGAAAGCATTGATGAGGCTGCTACAGGACCTTTCCAACCTTTCAATTGGAAAGTGTGCATTTCTCAAGAAGTGGATGGAAGGTATTTGAAATTTGCTCCCTTGCTGTCAATGAAGTATAGGTATACTTCATATAAAGGAGATGCCAGCAAAATTCTGCAAGTTCTAAAGGCCAGGCATTAAGGGCATTTTAATACAGTGTATCCTTATGGGTGGAGAGGGGCATGCTATCACCATATTAAAAACTGGATTAGTAAATAGAAAACACATAACCCAAGAAACAAAATGTTATAGCAAAACTTCATAAATGGAATGTTCTTATATCTAGGAATACATGTACTTAAAAAAAGTGGCAAAGCAAAGATCAAATGTGATACACATTCTTTTTCCAGGAAGAATCATGGATTAGAAATCAAGTGTCTAAAACAGATTCCTTCACCCAAAAGTTGGAGACACCATGCACAACACTATATCTCAAATGTTAAATCAAATTCTCTTTTAATGACAATGAAAATGAAATAACCCCAAAATAATTTTCCCTGTTATCAGCCATTACTAAATCAGTTAATTCTTTAAAAAACACATTTGATTTTTGTAGATTTTTGACAATAGCTGACATTACAGAGTTCTGTAAAATGAAAAAAGGTCAAGTTAATATATCTGGTGTAAGTTACTACAATTGATGCATTTCATAGAATTTAGCAATGAATGCTCAACACATTTGCTTGAAAAAGAAAGATATCAATCCCAACATTGCTATTTACCTAGTATATTAAAATAATTCATTTGATGCATTATGTATTCAGATACCAATGCTGCACAATACATTTTCAATCAGCACGATTCATATTCTTCCCTTTCAAGTGCGTACAGGTGGCCAAATATGTTCCCTTCAATTAAAGTCCTAGTGAAGGAAAGCTTTGTGGGCAACTTGAAAGAGATCTACATGCACAAATCATTCAAAGCCCACAGGAAAATTTTAATCCTTTCATTCTAATTACACTAACCTTGCATTTGGCCATTAAAGAACTAAAATATTAACACACCATCAATGGATAAAGGGGCAGCTCATGTTTAAGCAGCAATTTAAACCCATAAATGAATGGAATACTGAATAAAATTCTTCATAGTGTGGTGTTTGTCTCTTCTTCCCTTTGCTCTGCAATACCATATTTACACTGGAGGATGGAACACTCCCCAATTTCAGCACTCACATCAAATACACCACATTTGTTTGCAAATAAAGCACCCATTCCAGCTCAGATGCATGTTTTATTCCTCATCACAAGAGTAACTACCTCACAATTGCAATGTTTGCAAGTTCAGTACTTGCCAGCTTAGTAGTCAGATAATCAAGACCGGTTTCAAATTCTGCAGTACACTCCAAGCAAATCCAAGAATTGTTTTTACTCCAAAATCCAAATCTGTAAATTTGAACATCTGGTGGATTTTCAAGAGCAAAGGTAAAACTGGTGGTTTAATTATGAACAATAGTTTGCTTTCCAGTAACCTGGATAGGTTCAAATTTGGATGAGTTACAAATTCTAGACCAATTAGTTCTCAAATGCAATTATGAACACCATCCAAAATAACAAACTACACCAAAAAATATCCATGGCAGAATATATTCTGTGCATTAGTTTCATTGAAATTGCATCACAAGGGGGTCAATGAGTCAGTATCAATATATCAGTCCAAGTACTGTAGCTGCAGTTAACAAATCCAATCAAATTTCACTGCTCTTTCCACATTTGTTTTCATAGTTTTCCTCTTCCAGATCAGTTAAAAGGACGACTCTGCCTCAACTGTTGACCATGCCAAAACATTATATATTTGGTTGGGGAAAATATAAAAACTTTTCCATTTTGTTCTTTGAGAATAACCCAAATTCACAAGATAACACCCATGAAATGAAATGGAATGGAGCGAATTTGATACAATTTGAACATAGACATCGAAAGACACAGCTGGGCCTGGACCACCAAGCTGGTCTACAACATGCCATTCAGTGTTCCTGATATCCCAACTTTCCTTTTTGCAACATCACGATCTTACAGTTTGATTCTACATCAATGAATACTTAATTCTGTGTCACTGCAATTCAATTAAGGCATCGGTGCTAACCCCTTCCATAATATTCAGAAACTAAACTCTCAAGTTTGTGGCAAAGACCACAATCCACAGTTCAAGGGCATTTACAGTACAATTCGATTCTTATGTATTAACCATCCATCCTGAATTTTGAATTTTTATAGACTGCAATTTTTTGTTCCTTAATTGCAATTCACCTTCATGATGAATGGAGGTGAATATCATCTCCATACCAGCACTTGTTTGCACAACACAACAAATTTAATCACACATGCCTCCTTTAACCTTTAAGATTTACTTTCTGCAAAAACACTTGCAATGTATTATTATGCAAACTGCAGATTACACAGCATTAGGGCTTTACTGCAGTGGGCCAGAGGGTCTGAACTAGCCTGAGTCTCTAGTCTTCAATTTGGTTACTCAAAGCATACACAAACATAAATTAGGAATTGGCCACTCATTCCCTTTGGACAGCTCCACCAGTTAATAATTGATTATAACCTCAACTCTATTTACCTGCAAAAACTTTTGTTACATCATAGGTGGCCATGCCCCTATCAGGTTTGTGCTGGCTTGCAGCAGAGCAATCACATCATTCTTATTATTTCTCTACCACTGCCTTAAACACATTCAAAGTTTGTTTCTACCACCCTTTCAAGAAGAGTTCCAAAGAATCGTAACCCTTGAGAAAAAAAATACATTACCTTATGTCTTAAATGGATTAAACAGAGACCAATTTGAGATTCTCCTAAAAACGTGCTCTCTACATCCACACTGTCAGGACTCCTCAGGATCTGATGTTTCAATCAAATCCCCACTCTTTTAAATTCCAATAGGTACAAGCTCAGCTTGTCCAACCTTTCTTCCAAAGACCAACCAGCCCATTCAAGATATTGGTCAAGTAAACTTTGAACTGTTTCCAATACATTAACATCTTTCCTTAAAATTAAAAAAAAGCCAAAGCTGTACACATTTTCCTGTGCTCAGCAATGATCCGTGCACCTGGAGAACATCTTCCATTTTTCTGTTCTACCTACAATAAACAGTAATATTCCGTTAGCTTTTCCAATTGTTTGTTTCTGAGCTTCATGTCAGTCACTCACAGGCCCTGCAGTCAGTCCACCCAATCCCTGCACTCTGCAATGGACCCTGCCAACCAAGCCAATCACCTCCCTAGACTTGAGCAATGAACTGTGGTATACCAAGGCATGCGCATTTGAAAACAAAATCAATTAAAAGTAAAACACTCCACAGGCATGGATTTAAATGTAGTTAATGTAATAGCCTCCCCACCCTCTGAAACAAATATGCCTAATGACTTCTGCAAGTTACTGCAATAAAAGTATTTTTTCTACAATTTGTCTTTGTCAGCAAATCAGACATTGTTTTGTTCATCCCACAATTTAGGTAGGGCTGTGCAACAGCAGAGGTAGAATAAAAGAAAAAAGATGTCTCTTGTTCAATAGAAATTATTTTTAGCTATTCTCAATTAACCTTGTTGCCAATGATCTCTCAGCTCAAGAGACCCAACCTCATTTCCCCTGCTACAGTGAGATATAATTAAAATATCCCGGGTACTATGTACACCCACCTATCCTGATTGTCTGCTACAACTTTAACTGAGAATAAAACACTGAAAAAAAAATCAGTTTTTGAATCTAGATAATGTTCCTTTAGAACTTTGCCCAGAATTATCTTATGACACAGGAGGCCATTCAACTTAATGGGGTTGATGCCAGCACTGAGCAGAGCAATCCCATTCCCCCCTTGGATTTTTCCCCCAAAACCTCGCAACTCATTGTCTCACACATGCCATTCACAGCCCACCACTTTAATACGTTTCCTACTAACCTACACCAAGGGTAATTTACCATTGCCAATTAACCTACTCACAAATCTTTGTGACATGGAAGGAAACCAGGGCACCCAGAGGAAACCCATTTGGTCACAGGGAGAACATGCAAACTCTACTCAGAGTTCAGGATCAAGCTCAGGTCACTGGAATTGTTTTTCTATGTAAAACTATCAATTTATTTTTCAAAATAGAACTTTTTATACCTGTACTTGATTCCTTAAAGATTCATTTCCATCCTTAAATGTTTTTCTCCATACAGTTAAAAGGTTTTTCCTAGGGTAGCCATTGCTTCCCTTAATATGTTTAATATTTACCTTGCTACTTCCAGGCAGTAATATGCCATCCAAGATGGACTTTTTTTGAGCACACAGCAATCAACTTGTTTTTTTCTAAAGAAGGAAATCATACTATCCAAGCAAGTCATCCATACACAAAGTGCATGTGGAAGTACACAATTAAAATCTGGAAGTCTTTCTACAACATTTATAAAATCTCACGGGCATAAGGAAAAGAGGAAAGGAAAAGGGAATTTTTGAGACATTTCTGCTTACTTTCCATTATAGAAAAATTATTCTCCTTCCCTCTGATTTATTTTTGACCTTTTCAGAGATCAATGCTCACTGTTAAAGCACAACACCACAGGTCCTGGGCACTTGCTGCCACAACAACCAATGCAATTGGCTATGCAAAAGCTTCTACACTAAAGCAAGAATAGAGTTTGATTCTGAGGAAGTATTACTGCACAGTATTGTCCTTTGTAAGCCTGCAAACCCAAGTATCCTAATAATTAACCAAAGATGCCATTAAAAAAGTCTTAAAGCCAGTCATTTGTGACTGTGATATGGCAGGAATTGTATGCTTTGCAGCAAGTAACTTATTCTTCTTTCAGCATGTGCATCAATATAAACTAAAACAAAACTAAGAGTACAAATCACAAGTCCAACAGAAAGTAATATTTTAAAAACACAGGAAGTGGAAATTAACTACATCTAAAATTATTTCAACATATCACACAATCTCATCTCTTTGACCCTGGGTAAATAACACTGCACAGATGATCAGATGTACATGTAATGCAGAGATTAAGGGACAAGAGTAGATAGTTAGCAACTGCAGAAACAAAACAGAATCCCTCACGGCCAATACAATGCATACAATTACTTCCCAATTTAAAAAGTTGAAATTTTTATTTAAAAACATCAGATTTTTGAATGACCCATGAACACTACCTCATTTGTTTTGAACTATTTTGTAATTTATATTAATTTTTGTCTTTGCACTGTGCTGCTGCCACAAAACAACAAATTTCATATCATTAGTCAGCGATAACAAACCAGATTCTGAAATAAATCTTTGTTGGTGTGCAAATGCTACATGTCCACATCTGGAAAGCAAGATCTTTAAAATAATCTGCCGTGGAATCTGTCCATTGGTTTAATTTATTCTGGATGTAACATTTTCAAGCTGTTGACCAATTTATCATGCTTACAGTGATTCTGTTGTCTCAGCTGTATATAACTTGCAGATTCTAACAGTACTTATTGTAGAAAAATGAATTATTTATCATACCAATTCTTGTGAACTGAAAAACATTGTGCCCCTGGTCATATTTGTTTTCCCACAATTCATAAAACACGATATCTTAAAATAAACACTTAATTGACCAAAGCCTGCGAAGAAACTAGGCATACAACACACGAATAGCCTTACATATTGGTAGGGGTAGAACGTGTGGTAGAGTAACACATGGGAATCAACTGCATTTATGTGGTGAAATATCTATGCAGAAGATGATGATTGTAATAAAAACAAAATGCAACAAGCATGCCAAGGATTAGATGGATGCAGCTGTTCCCAAGTTGGGGAGGGGCTGGTCAGGAAAACAACAAGGAAGGCCCAGGACAGCATGGTGGTACAGGTAGATTGGAAAATGGCAAATGCAGTGCACATATACAAAGACAAAGCAGATGTGGGATTACCATTGTCACGGGCATTAGTTCATTTTGTAGTAGAGCACAACTGAAAACTCGATTACCTGCACAAAATTAATGAACAGCATAAGATTCACAAGGTGAATGTCTAGCCTTACCAGTTTCTTCTTCTCTTTCCAACTGAAGTGAAAAGATGGACAACTGACAGCTTATGATGTGCTGCATCCAGGCTTACACTTGACAAAGTTCCACAGAAAAAAAAAATTAAGCTTAAAACTGTAGAGATTAGAGTGAAAACTGGATTAAGGGCAGGAAGTAATTGAGTAAAAGCTTGTGGGATTGAAGAACCAAATAAGAATGTTTTAATATTTTGGTTTACAATTTTACATAAAATTATTTGGATTCAGAAACTCTATGCAATGTGGTTAAATTTACATACCAATCTAAAGAAGGTAAGGGAGCTCAGAAAATACATCACAAATTGGACAAAAAGGTAAGAAACAAAGAAATAAATTCTAATGCAATATGAGTGGATACAAGCAGAGATGACGGGGCGCCATGCTTGGCATTCAGAAGAAGAGATGCAAGGCACAAGTCAGAGAACACGGACTCAATTTCCTTACATTCTAGAATCTCGAATACGTGCTCAGCTCTGGTTACCGAGACACAAAAGAATCATTCAAGCATTGGAAGGAGCAGATGGAAGTAGTCCAGGCAAACCTCCAGAATCAAAGGTCAGTGTTATGATAAATTTTCACATTACACCAAAACAGTGAATGGCTTCAGTGAATGGAATCCAGGAGCAATAATTAAAAGTGAAAAGTTGATAGCTGAAATGGAGAGGGGTTTCTCCTGAAGAGGAGCTGTGTCAAGCAGACCTTCACAACTGAGTTTAGGAATTCATGCAGAAATTACTGCTGCAAGGATAATCATGCAAGAAAGTTTCTGAAAATTATGCATTTCATCAGTTCTGCTGCCAAATGTATTAAACAATCAAGATCCCAGGCAGTTTAACACTATATGAACCTAAAAACCACATATTCACCAGCTTAACCTTCAATCATAAATAAGCAAAAGCTCTTTCAGGTTAAGTGAACTTATATAGTAAAAAGAACAAAACAACTCAACTATTAAATAATAGGGGTACAATGTTAACAGACATGGCTTGGGTTCAAAAAGACTGATTTAATTTATCCTTAAAATGAAAAAGACAATTCAATGTGTGATTTCCCTCACTGCCAGAGGGTTAATCTAGGGTCAGAACTTCAGAGCCAGCCAAACCACAGGAAAGGTGCTTGAAGAAGGGTACTCATGAAAGGGATAGATCTCCCCAGTGAGGTTGTGGATTGATGTGGAATTGAACTTTTCACATCAAGTTCAAAAGATGTGTTTGTAAGGGTATTAAGGATATGAAACAAAGGTAGCCATTTGGAATTGCAGATCAGGCAAAAGGTTGTGACCAAACACAAGAGTGACCTCATCTTATACCTACAGGTCTATGAAATTAAACACAAGAACATAATTGGAAGCAGGAGTTTTGGCCATCTGGTCCTTTGAACCTGCCTCACTATTCCTCACAGTGATGCCTGATCAACATTTGAGCACTAAGTCTACATCCCTCAATTTCCTTCGTACCCAGAAATCCATTCATCTCAGATTTTTAAAATGAATGCACTGTGCCTCTGGGAAGAAAATTCCAAAAGGTAATATAATACAAGAATAACCAAAGCATACAATTTACAAGCAGCATCTTGCCACAAACTGGAAATAGATAACAAATCTAATAAACATTAGACAGCAGTTTGTCAAATAGTAGCTTGTAAACTCCACCCCTTTAACTAAGTCTCTCTATTTCCCTATATCTCAATGACAGATTTTACTTAATAATGCTTCTGTGGGATATTTCACTCCGTCAAAACCACCATACAAATAAGACATTGCTGGTAGGTGGAAACATTGGTATTTTAAAATCATGCTGTGGACTCTATTGAAACCATGCAAGTGACCAGAACAGATATACATGATATTTTACTCAAAAATACTACACTGATAACTCGATCATTTCAATAATCCCCAAACCTTTGAGTCTGAGCCAGAAGTTGGAGATTAAAGCCACTGTCCAGAGAAAGCTTGTTGATATTAGTTCTAATTCTGTTGTGGAGCAAGTTCTATTACCTGCACTTAATAATCACCCAGTTAAAATTAGTCTTAGCTGGTAAACCCATATATAAAAGGATGGTTTTCCTCCATTTACAAAACAGATTCCATTACAGCCAGTTAAGACTCAAACAGCCTTTCACAGCAAGATAACCAGAGCTCATACAATTTTATAACTCATTACCTTGTGACAACAAAGCTTGGAAGCACTGTTTACAAAATGAACAGCTAAGTAATAAAAGTATAATGTTGTTCTTGTTTTACCTATTGCAGAAATAAACATAACCAATGGATGTGGGTCACAAAGCAGCAATCTATTCAAACAATGCAGACAATATCAGCTAAATCTCTCCCATTTAATTACATTTGCTTTTCCTACAAATTAAAACTTCTCAGCTCTTCAAGTCACCACACAGTTATCCCTTTGCATATCTCAAATTACACAGTCGACACCAATTTATCCTTGGCAAAACTACTGCTCAACTTGTATCTATCTTCCGCCCAAGAGGCCGACCTATACCATGCCAGGTCTTTCCCTTTCTGCGGTAGATGACTGGAATATCTGTACCGAACACCTGCAGAGAACACTAACAAAAAGCACAGCTGCAGAACCTGCAAGGCAACACCATAATTTAGTTAAAATGAAGGGGTATTCACCACCTCGCCAACAGAATTATTAATAAATGTTCAAAGGACAAATAAAATTTACAGTATCATTAAATAGAAAAGCTCTCATTAACAAGAAAAAAGAACAGCTAGAAAGTAAGTACACCGAAACCATTTGTTTTTGACTAGAAGTGACACCGTCAATCAAGTCTTGCAACAAATGTTGCGTCAAATTGCTAGAAGGCACCGGCATTCACTGGACTTTTAAATAAATAAAAAGGAAGTCGAATCAAAGCAAAATCCCAAAAGCCGTGGTTTCCGTGAATATCTCCACAGATCTTTAAACAAAAAGAATCAGAAACAAATTGTTCTAAAAGTAAAATAAAAAGTTACTTGGATATCTTTCCAAAGGCTTTGTTGTAGTTTTTGGTGGAATATGTTACAATTTTGCTTTTGGACAACATGTACATCACGAATAAGCACCATGATGGGAAACAGGAACACTTGGAAAATAAGACCTAACCTTGGGGAATTAACAAAGAAAACAGCAGTGCCCACGATTCTGGTCAAGGTAAACCCTGTCGCCTGCAACAGGACTCTCTCAGCACGAGAGGAGGAAAACCTTCACTCGGGGTCACCACTCCTGCTCTGTGATTCGGACGTGTTACCATCCACATCAACTGGCTTCTCTCACTCGGATCAAACACTTGTCCTAAATCATGAATATTTATTACTTGCTATGAACACCCCACTCACTTCGATCACCCTTCCCCTCCCCACACAAAAAAAACATTTTAAAAGATTCCAAAAAAAATCTAAAGACATTTGAACATTTAATGAAAAGCTGTTTATATTTACAAAATTTTAGATTGTGGATCAACAAACGTTTACATTTAACAATTAGGAACAAAAACGTTAATTTGCTGAAAAGTGAACGCAAGTAAACAGGTACTACAAATATGTACAGTCCCATAATAAAAGTGCAAGTTATATTTATAGGGCATTTACCCGGCTGTGTATATATAGCGATAGGAAGCTCCTTCACTCTCATTCTACAAACAAGCCTCCCTACCCTCCAATGTAAGCCAGCAGGAAAGCAGCGAAGACCTACAACTTTCACCAAACTACAAGCTTCTCTCAAAACTCCTTGCAACTGACTGACTTCGTTCACTGCACAACCGGGAGGAAAGCTAGTTCTGTCCGAAAGACCGGTAACTTTAACTTTCTTCCACCCACCTCCTTTTGTAACCGAACACACAGAGAAGACTGTCGTGTCGCTGCTTTGTACACACAGGACATAGAACCGCACCGCGCATGAACACTTCAGTGTATTGCGGAACTGTGGGAGATGTAGTGTCACAGCACTGAGTCTCAATAATAAAACTACAAAGGCTTAAGGAACTTTGGACAGCTTAACCGCAGTCCGTTTTTAACAGTGCAAAGGAGGTAAAGGAAAAAAATTACAGAAAAAAAAGACTTGCACTTTTGTATAGAAGATTTTATCTGCCAAGGATATTTTACAGCCAATGCAGTGATTTTGAAGATTAGTTACTGATGTAATGTGAGAAATGCAGCAAACGGGAAAGGATGCAAAAAAAAAGATTTATGGGGATGTTACGGGGATTGGAGGGCTTGAGTTGTAAGAAGAGGTTGGATAAGCTAGGACATTTTCTCTGGAGCATGGGAGGCTGAGGGGTGACCTTTTAGAGGTTTATAAAATCATGAGGGACATAGATAAGGTGAATAGATGTGGGAGTCCAAAGCTAGAAGGCATAGGTTTCCAGTGAGAGGGAAAAGATATAAAAGAGACCCGAGGGATAACTTTTACACACAGAGGGTGGTGCAGAATGAGCTACCAGGGAAAGTTATAGAGGCAAGTACAATTATGACACTTAAAAGATATTTGTACTGGTATATAGATAGGAAAGGTTTAGAGGAATTTGGGCCAAATGCAGGCAAATGGGACTAGCTCAGTTAGTCAACTTGGTCAGCATGCATGTTGGGCCGAAGGGCCTCCTTCTGTGCTGTATAGCTCTGACAAGCAGCTCCTCTGTGTGCTTTGTCAACATTCAAAGAACCGTCATGGCCACAAGCTGTTGCTGCTGGAAGAGGCTGTTCAAGAGTTCAAGGTGAACAGACTGTGAAAGGTAAAACATGGAAATGGATCTGGGCTGGTTTCTCTGTTGGATTTAATCATTTCTCAATAGAGCCGGAACTTCAGATAATGTGTTTTTGTTTCATGACTCAGTTCTTTATAACGTTGGTCAGGAAGCAGAAAGATAAAGGGAGATTTCCATTTGGAACCGCCCTTCGAACGCCCAGTGAAATCTCCCGGACAGTTTACTATCAGATCAATACAGCTGGGTCGTCAATGGTGGGTGAGGGTCTGTGGGATGTGTTTACTTCACCTTGCGAAGTCTGCTTAATGCCCTGTTCAATTTTATTTCAAAATATAAAATATACTATATTCATTAAAAAAAATCTAAAATACAAAAGGAGGGCTATGTGGGAGGGAAGGGTTAGATAGATCTTAGAGCAGGATAAAATGTTGGCACAACATTGTGGGCCGAAGGGCCTGTACTGTGCTGTAATGTTCTATGTTCTCAAAGCTCTTTGGCTCTCTGATTCTATATTTGCATAAAACTAGCTCTCCCCAATGCCCAGATATCAATGAGTTCATGGCCACAAGGAAACTTCCTGCTCTGCTTCAAATTTGTGCTGCAAAATCTTCTACATCAACTCGAGAGAACATTAGGAACTTCAGTTTAAGTTCTCATCAAGAAGATAGCATGCCTAGCAGTGGAAGGTTGAGTAGTGTACTACAGCATAAGTTCACTATGTTGTGCTCTCATCTCCAATAGTGAAGCATTAAGCCACAGTAAAAGGTAGGTAAGTAGGTTCTGGGTGCATTGAGTCGAGATATGGATTTTGTTTACATTTTAAACTCTTTTGAATGTTTTGCATTACACCCATGATTTAATTGTGTTTAACAAACCCATAGAAGTTATTTGTATCAAACACCATTGGTTGGAAACATTCACATTCAGAATGGTCTATTTTTTAATGTTATATTAAATGTAAGAGAATCTGAAAAGAGGTTTCTGCGGTATGGAATGTGTTAAACTCTGCATTTTATAAAAGTCACATTTAGCAAATTTACTGACAAAGCTAAAACCAAATTTAAAATATAAATATACTTACACAATTTAGCAAGATCTTAACATTACAAAGTATTTCATTTTTCTGGGCTCTTGGATTACTAATCTAGTCTTCCTGTATCTCCTGTTTGCTTTGAATGTATTGCCTATGTGTTGTTCTAACCATTTTCTTCATATGACAACTGTTTTGGGCCACGATTTGCTCTCAGAATAATTCTCCTTTCCTCCCATTTTCCAACTCTGTACTTAGTCATAGAGTCATACAACA
>JARFYF010000104.1:63714458-63727782 GCA_030265395.1 Rhina ancylostomus
TAACTCAGTAAACTAAGTTATACAGGCTTCAAAAAGTAGTTCAGGAAAGAATCTACTTCAACTCCTTTTGACTAAATTCATCCTGCTGTTATGGCCTACTTTGCTAGTGGAGCTTTGTTAAATGTGTATCGTATACCAGTTGGTGTCATTCTTGTATGGCCAGTGACATCTGCACGTAGGTGCATCACAGGTGGAAGTGAGCAATTGATGTGATGATATAACCATGATATTCTTGGGGCCAGGTGGAGAACAAGTGGCAGTAATGTTTGGGGGGGTGGGGGGAAGATGAAATGGAATTTGCCACAGGTGTTTTCTTCTGCCAGTCATTGCACTCCTATCCTCATCATGTAAATCACCCAGGTTGCCTGTTTCTACAACATTGAAAGGTTATACATTTATATCTGATATATCTGAAGCATACTGCAATCTCTTGTTATTAAACATGATGCATACAAGAGGGATTTTATCGCATTGCTACTTACTACTGTGACGGATCAGGTTGCTATTTGGTCAATGTCCCTTTAAGACATAATACAGTACAGTAGTGGTGTGTGTGTGGTGTCATCACGACAATAAGATTACAATGTGCTGGCTGTTTTTTTTTGCTGCGTGAATCGAAGTGAGTCGAGGAGAGAGAGAGACACTGACTGTTTCTGTAACAATGGATGAAGAACAATAGCTGTATCTATAACTACAATCCATGTATGGATTTTTGGAGCATACAAGTGGAGTCCACTTTGTCGTTAACCAGTAGTGGGAAACAGGTAGTTGTGTGGGCAGCCACGTATCGAACGCCTTCGGGGTGGTAGGTACTTCGGAACAAAGTAAATGGAGATCATCAGTGATTGAAGTGTTGTATGGGTTCCATCGTGGAACAATTGGATTTCATAATTTCTCTCTACATTCTCTCTACGTCTTCTCTTCAGTCAACGGTGGTTTTGCAAAAGCCTTTGCTCATGCTTCATGACTTGCTGAACTGAACTTTGAAAACTATTCCTGGACTTGGAGTTTGGGAATTTGCCACACACACACTTCAAGTTTAGTTTTGGGGTTAATGTTTAATATCTAACTTTTTACTTCTCTTATTATCATAAGTAGTTATTAATAAAATAGTTTCTAACACTTATACATGGTGTGTTTTATTTGTTGCTGGTACTTAACACTACATAATTTGAAATGAATAAAGGCAGTGGCCAGATTTTGTGGGGCATTGTGGGTGAAACTGGTAACTAATTTTGCACAACTGTTAGTAAAATTAGAATTTTTGTGCACGCCCATTTGAACAGATATCCTTAAGCTGCTATTTGGTAACTGTGATCTGACATTGGATTAGATTCCATGTGAGAGGGCAAAGGTCGAGAATCCCCACCATGTCCTCGGGAGAATCAATTGCTCCAGGTTGGACCCCACTTTGGCAGTGCTCCATTATTTATTTCAGCAGAGAGGAATGGCTGCTTTGAAATTTGTAAACAGAAGTTTTCTGTTTTTTAAAATTTTCTTTATTTTTTTTAATATAAAGTCACATTTTGAGAAAGTTAAGATATAAAACAGGTAACATCAGAAAACTTGCTGTTAGGAAAACGTTTGTGTCCCTGTATTACTTGGGACCTGCTATTACATAGCAGAAGCTTGATTTGAAGCTTCTGCTATGATTATTTGAGCAAATATTCAGTTCTCCTGATGTATAGTCCATCAGTTTCAGTCTGGTCCATGCTGAACTTGCTAACCCATGGTGGGTACATAAAGAGTTAACTGAGTAAACGTGTACATGTGAATCTTATACTTAGTTGTGAAAATCCTCACATTTGCATGGACTAGTAACTGCTGCACTCCAATTCACATCAGAAAAAACTTCCAGGCTTCCCGCAATATCAAAGGGCAATATTAAAAAATAACATCCTGATTATTTCTGAAGTCTTACATTGCTCATATATTCACCAAGAAAATTATAGATAAATAATATTAGATTATAAACTTCAGTTACATTAGTAACTGAACATTAGTCTTTTAAAATGAATACTGTATAGTTATTTACCACTTTCCTGTCAGCATTCACCAAAGGTGTGAGAACGTATCTTTTTTCAGTAGTCGCAAATTATATATCAATTTATTAAAATACAAAGCTGTGAATATTGACTCTGAAGAGATTCTGACAATAAACTTTAAAGAACATATTTTGCATCAAAAAAAATATTGACATCTAAGATAATCAAAAGCATTTGTTGATAGTGACAAAGTAATAAACTGTGGTCTTTCTCCTCTTCCAGAATCAAGGGATTCTTTCTTTCTTTAGCAATCTTTTTATTAATTTCAAATTAGTATAAAATAATATATATAACATTTGTAATAATACATATGGTGCAAAGAGATCAGGATAAAAATCATAACAGTTAATATATATAATCACAAGGAGTAAAAGAAAATTTACCTCCCACTCTCTGATTAAGTAAACATAATACAAAAGATTGAAAAGAGATTTAATTATATGAGAAAAGAACCCCCACATAAAAAAAATGATAATAATAAACCAAAAAAAACCACCAAAAATAAAACTGGACTGATAATTCTTCAACTAAAAAAAACATTATTATGTCGTCAACTCTGTTCCTCAGTACTCAAGGGTTATTGAGAGGGATCTGAGGGATTCTTTCATTGTGTTTCAAATAAGCAACAACAGTGTTTCACAGATCCTTGGCATCTGCAAGCGATTTTAAAAAGCTGTTCTTGTGTAGGTAAACGTTATTCCCTGTTGATCAGAAGTGATGCATCTTCTAAAGCCAACTGTTCCACACATTTCTGTGAGAGTGCCATGGTTACTGCCACAGATTGCTCCCACCTACTTCTGGTGATCATTCTGGCTGCTAAGCTCATCCTCATGTTGGTTATTGTGAGTTGATGACTCTCCTGGAACAATTAACATTTCAAAGTTTGAGGGGGATGTTAAAATGTTATTAACTACCTTCACCTTGGAAACAGAAGCAATTCATAACTTGGGGTGAGAATGTGAATTATAGTGGTTGTTGGTATTGGTAAACATTTTTATATGGATAGTTTAGACAAAGGCACACATTGAAAGTTTTTACTTATTGCGATGTTTTTAATAACATTGATACAAGTTTTGATTTCACAACCTGGTACAGCAACTTGATGTGTTCAATATTGTTTTCACAAATACTACAGTCGTGTACATGTAACTATATAAAAATATAAATGTTACAAAATTATATCTCTAAATTTCATGTTAAAGTATAGAAACCAAGTGAGCAGATTGAAACAAATTGATTGAATATTTCAGTTCTTGGCACAATGGTTACTATTTAATTGTTCAAATGTTTAAATGGTACATCAGAAAAATTACCTGCCACAAAGCTATCTCAGGTAGCAATAATTAATGTAGTGGATTGGAATCCTTACAGAAACACAATATACACTTTAGAGCTATGAGAAGACATAACACTCCAATGCAGTTTCATAAATTAAGGTTTGGGTGTATTGTAGGGAACAATGCTGCTCATGTTTTTATCAGGACTATTTTTACATTGATTTAAAATTACATTTATGTATTATTTTAATACCAAGCATTGTAAGCATTTATTTTATCAGATGAACTGTAGAAAATCATTATTTTTTGTTTTGCATTTCCCTGTATGGTCTTTAGTTTCTAACAATGTTGTAATCTCCCTTTTTCATGAAGGCATGGGCTTCCTGTTGAGATATCGTCTACTGTTCCAATTCCACACATTCTGAATGATCAGTATTCTTATGCAGACATTCAGTACTGAGTCCTGGCAGGTTATTTGAATGACAGCAGAATAACAGTTGAAGTTGCCGCTGTTTCACAGCATACACCCCACTGAAATAAAAAGATAATTAATAAAAACTTGTGTATTTGCAGGGGGGAAAAATGAAGTCTACTTTCTGATGTAAGTACATTTATTGTCAGAATCATCCCTCTTAGCTTCCATGGAGAATTTATTCTATGACATTTACAGATGTACAGATTTATCCACGGGAAAGAGGACAGTTTCCTCACCATGAGATTTATGTTGTTACTGAGGTTTAAGTGAAAAGAAGTAAGTAAAAAAAAAGTTTGTTCTACCAGCATTTGGTTCTCCAGATGGATTAGACAAAGATCAAAACAAAGACATGAATGGTACTTGCACAGCTTGAGTTTTGGATTTTTCTTTTCATGTGTTTAGTAGGTGAAAGGGTGGGTCTGTTTTTTGCTTTCACAGGGCTTCAGGCTTTGCAGCTCAAAATAACAACTTTTAATCCAATTTGCTCCTCTATACTAAAACAAAATATAACACTTCCCAAGGTTCATAGTAGAAATATTCATAAAACAAAATGTAAATCTCTCTCAATTTTAACCTAAACCAAGCAATTCTGTTTGTTGTCTTAAAACAGCATGGTGCATTAGGTAAGTATTTTGCTTTTTTTGATAGGCCTGTTCTACATTTTCAGATCCTTTACTATTTGGACACTGCATTTGTTGTTTTCCACTGTTTAACGTTTACTCACTGTAACAGTCTTATATCAAACCGCTTTGGTGTAGCTCCAAAGTCATTACTCGATCAATCTGATATACAGCCACTATACGTTTTGAGCTTAGTAGCTTTCATCCAGCTGCAAGTATAAGAGTACCGTGCATAAAAGTGTCCTAAAGTACGCAAGCAATCACAACTGGTGGTGAAGTGAGAGTTCAGTTAATCACGTTTCACCCACCATTGAATTCAATCCTATGTTGACTCAGTCATATGTTAGTTGGAGTTATCTACTGTTTGCCTAAGTATGGTCTTTCAACCACATGGAGCCATAAATCCACAGAGTGATTCTCATTTGGCGAAAGAATTCCAGAGCCCCCTCTACAGCTGTGTATATCCATTCACATGACATGATTTCTGAGCTCCAAATCCAGATGGACTGTTGTACTCTTCCAGCACTGCAAGGCAGTTTAAATCTCTCTCTACACCCTCTGGCCTACAGTATATTTTGTGAAGCAGCCAATGCTGGAAATATACCAATATCTTAATTCCTTGACCACCCAGAAAACTATATGCAACTGGAATAAACTGAATCACATACCAACTTGGAATTACATCCCCCAGATCTCCTTTTACAGGGCTCTGTCTTCACCATGACTGAATAATATGCATGCCTAGAGAAGAGCTGCTACAGGCATAATTTTGGTTTGATTTAAGGCTAGCATTTTTTTTTCTCTCTCTCCTCCCCTCCCTCCATGGGGCACCTGCTTTTGACCCATCCCCTGCTGTTCTGCTCTCCCCTCCTCCCCTGAATCTGCCTATCACTATCTCTGACAGGCGTCTACCTATCACCACCTTGTGCCCACCACACCTCCCCTCTTTTGTCCACCTATCACTGCTCTATTTCTCTCCCCTACATATTGGGATTCTCCTTTTCCTATCTTCAGTCCTGAAGAAGGATCCTGACCCAAAACATTGACTGTCTGTTTTTCTCCATGGGTGCTGCTTGGCCTGCTGAGTTCCTCCTGCATCTTGTTGTTTTTCACCTTGCATTATTAGATGTCATTTTGACTCCCTTGTGTGTGCAATAGCTGGAAGTCAGAAACCAAAACAGAGAATCGAGAAAAAGGACTGTAGTTCCTCAAAATCTATAAAGTGCAAAGAGATCAACATTTGTCAATCGTTGATGACCAGTAATACCTGAAATGTTAATCTATATTTTCTGAGCTTCCAGCAAGTTGTGTTTTAATTTCATTTCCGCTGTGTTTTCTCATCAGTGATTTGAATCGAGATGGACATGTTCAACAGAATCAGCATTTTGTAGCATGCAATCTTTTATGACATTTTATGAATAAATGTTTGCCCACCTGGGTAAAATGTTGCCTACTGGTTTCAGCACAACAGTTACTTAGTCCTTTCCTCAGTTTAGCTGGGAGAGGGTGTTTAACAAAAGAGAATTATTATTGTATACTAACTTGTACAGAAGGTAAGGCTTGTCCAATTCTCTTTGAAGTATAACAGTTAGATTTTAGATATGGAGTAATTGGATATCATGCATAAAATTGTGACAGGGTAGAAGTAAGATTGATGTTTCTCCTATCTGGGTGTTGGAACCAAGGGCTACAGTCTCAAAGTTATGGGTTGTCATTCAGGACAGAGACTGTAGAAGGAATTACTACACCTGGAGGGTGATGATCTTTGGAATTCTCGACCCATGGGGGCTGTAGAGGCTCAGTCACTGAATATATTCAAATCTGACAGATTTTTCAGTATTCAGGGCATAAATGGGTATAGGATTAGTGCAGGAAAGTGGAGTTGAGGTAGAAGATCAACCATGATCTCATTGAATGGAAGAGCAGGCATGAGGCCCGTTCTGATTTCCGTTTCTCACACTCTTATGTTAAGTGGATCTCAGACTGGAACTGAATTGTTACATTGTACCTCATGGGGTTAGAATCTTAATGCTCTGAATGCCAAGCTCCATCATGGATAGGAAGAAGACCCATTGATCATTCCTGGTGCTTGACTTGTTCGTATTTTTATGGTTCAGCATCAGGAGTTTTGGGTTATAGTCATTGTTTGCCAATTTAAAAAAAAATTAGATAATTGCATCACCTTTTCTTTCCATTATAAATTGCAAATAAATTGGTAATGACTATAATAAGTTAGATTGTACTCCTTCAGCAGCTGTTTGTAAAATAACCGCCAGCTGTGGCCTTTCTGTGGATTGCCATATTCATAACTTCTGCATCTACACACTGAAGCATGGTAGTACTTGGGCACGTTGGAGATCAGATGTTAGGGTTTCTGAGCTCTCAGTCCACCAATGTGCTGACCACTGAGCCAGGGTGGTCCTGGATCATTCCTGAGGGGTCAGAAGCACTTTAAAAAAAAGCACAGTTTCCCTCTAGTTCAGATATTATCGAATGAAAGTGTGTTGGCCATTTCAAAATTATGAAAACTGGAAAAAACTTTTTATTTGGTTAGCAATTTAGTCTCAATATTGTGTAAATTTAACTTTATCACTGGAAAATTGAAAGGGGAAGATCCATGTGTTTTTTCCATTGAACAGGTTAATGGAATATGGAAATCAAAAAACCCTGCAGATGCTGGAAATCAGAAAAAACCCCAGAAAATATTGGAAAAACTCAGCAGATCAGGCAGCATCTGAAAAGAGAATCAGTTAATGTTCTGGGTCTGGAACTCTTCATCAGAACTGGGAAAAAGAGAAAATGGTCACAAGTGGCCATTCAGCTTGGTACCATCGCATTGAGTGAATTAAACCGATGTCAGCAATAATATGAAAAGATGAGGAAAAAGACAGTGAAGCAGGTTGAGAACTAAATAGCTCCAGTTCTATCAGCTGTGGATTTCTTTGATCCTAGAATGTAATGACCAAGTAATGCAATGATACATTTACATCAATATATCTGCATAGTTTTTTTTAGAAAAGCTTTTTACTTTTACAAGGGGAATCTTATCTACACATACAATATACATCAATTGGAATCCCAATAAAAACAAAATGAAAGCATAATAGAAGAACATTTGAAACATTAGCATTAGGTGATGCCATCTTGGCAAATACCTAGTTGCATGATTGGAATTTTCTGTACATTAGATACAGTAATATACAATCAATGAGGCATTAAGTCAGTCTGCAATGTTGCCTCCATTTTTAGTCAGAGTCCAGAGACATATTTTGAAATTTGGATGTACTTGATGGGAAAAAAAATCAAAATTGCTTGCTTTTAGTCATCTCTGAGCAGACCAGCTTTTAGGGGGTGGTGGTGTTGTGCAAGTTATTTATGAGAACAGAGGAGCCATAATTTCTGAGATCGTAGGGAATGAGGATTGACTGTTTGGCAATAAACAATTTGCTGGGATGTTTACAATCAACATATATTTTATTGAAGGCTTATAGCAGTCCATGTAAAATTCTTCATTGACACTTGATTTTCCCTCCTTGGACCATAGAATGTAATAAAGCTGGTTGCACAAATATTGAAATAGCATTGCAAACCAAAAATGGAAGTTAATGCTATTCTGGAAGTACTGTGTCTCAAATATACTTAATAAGTAGATCCCATCAAGCAAATAGCTCAGCTTCAATTAGTTTAAAAATGGAGGCATACAAGTTGCAGAACACATTATTGACACCTGATGACTAAAAGAATCTAATTCAAAGCAGATGTTGCACTTATAAAACAGAATTACATCAATAGAAACAATCGCAATAAAGATTTATCTTGTTTAAAATGAAATGACAATGAAATATAATAAGCCATATACAGAACCAGCAGAGTGAATATGGAACATGAAACATTCATTGCACATTAAGCTAGAGGACGCGACAGCAGCTTATGTAAACATTGTGACACACATATAGTCATGAGTTGGGAAACAATTAATGTCTGGATAATAAAACCATGTATGTATTATAATTGGGAAAAGGTGCAAATAAAAAGACTTCAGCACCATATTTGCAAGCTGGATGAACTAACAGCAGTTCAAGGCATCTGGCAGCTTCATCTTTCCATGGAGTAAATGATATCAGTGTGATCCATGAGTTATTTACTTTATTAAAAGTGTTTCATTCTTGAGGAGGAAGATAACTGATCGCAGTTTTCATATTTCTCATACAGTTGTTTTGATGGCTGTGCAGAGCTCAATGAGTTGCACTCAAAAACCAGATCCTGGGATCTCATTGACAGATTCCATCAGCTGTTCTGTGAGTTTGATTGTGATGATTCATATCTCCTAAAACTTGATCTTTTAAAGGATTCCCTTACAATATAAAAATATAAGTTACCAATACTGATTGAAGAGAGCATCAAGATAAAATAGATTGTCACATCACATATTCTTATGCTTGAAATAATGCTCATTAGTTATTCAAATGCTCATTAGTCATTCCCTTTCCTATCTTGAATGCACTGGTTCAGCCGGATGTACATTTCTCATGCAGGTTCCACTCTCTGGCACTTTACCCAAGTGACTATTTTTCACATTCAGATCCAGACATTGGGTGTTGACAGGCTACTTCAGGGCAAAGACTTCCTGAGATTCACTACCCTCTGAGAGAAGAAAGTTCTATGCACCTCAGTTTTAAATACTATGTCCTCTTTTTCGTGACTCTCCCACTGGTGAAAACATCTCAACATCTATTCTGTAAAGCCCCCTTGGAATCTCTTATATTTGAAAAAGGTCTCCCCTCATGTTTTTAAACTCCAAGGAATAGACACACAAGGATTGCGCTGACTTCTCCCACTGCCTCTGTTGTTCATTAGTGAAAATGACAGTGCCATGAGCCCTGTTGAATATCATGCCGACATGTTCTTGAAACATTTATTGATAGCAAACAGGCTAATTCTGGAGGTGTCCCAATGCTGGCTAGGGAACAGGAGGTTACCTAAACGTTGAGGCTGATGTTGATCTGGACAACCAGCCTACAGGTCTTGTTGTCAGCACGGCTAAACAAAATGGTCTATCATGGCTAGCCCCTCACCTCCTTCATGTACCCAGAACTCCCCAATTGGGGACCAAATTAGCAGTCCCTTGGAACAAGTGTTGATTGATTAGAGAAAGACAGAATGGATTTATGAAAAGCAAATTGTGTCTAATTTGATTTTTTTTTGGATTAAGTAACAGAGCCAATGCTGGAAATCCAGTTGATGTCAATCTGTAGCAACATGCATAGAAAATTGACTAATTTTTAAGGTTGTTTTTGGACTGGAAAGTATACTGTGGAGATTCCCAGAGGTTGCTACTAACAACACCTCATGCCCTGTACACCCAGGTCAGTAATTCTAACTTTGCAAATGATCCAAAGCCTGGAGGCAAATAGTACTAAACCTTAAGGAGGGACAGACATGCTGATCAATTGCGTAGACAGATGAAATTTAATGCTGAAAGTTATGAAATGTTACACTTTGTTAGGAAGAATGAGAAATGATAATACAAACCAAAAGGCACAATTCTTTTTAAAAAAAAGGATAAAAGAGATCTGGATACATGTTCATCAAAAGTGGCAGGATAAGTTGAAGAAGTGATTGGAAAATCAATGGGACCATGGGTATAGATTACAAAAGCCAGGAAGTCATGATGAACTTTTATAAAACAATAGATTAGCCATAAGCCATAATATTTCAAGTTCTGGCTGTCATATTTTTGGATAGTTATCAGAGAGAATGCAGAAGAGATTTACCAAAATGATTCCAGGAATGAGGGACTTTGTAGATAAACTGGAGAAGCTGAGGTTAATCTCCATGGAACAGAGGTGTTTGTGAGAGGATCTGATAAAGTTATTTAAAACCATAAAGGTCTAGAAACAGTAGATAGAAATGGTGAACAGGTCAAGAACTGGGGATTTTGAATGAAGGCGATTGGCAAAAGAACCACAAGTTACAAGAAGAAAAAGATTTTTTACATGGTGTGTGGTTAGGATCTGGGGTGCTGGAGGCAGAGGTGGAGACAGATTCTATTCCAATGTTTCAAAGGCTGCTGCAAATTATCTGAAAGGAAAGAATGTGTAGGGCTATAGGGAGAGGACTTGCTTAATTGATCTCATATTCAGCTATACACTCACAACAGGCTGAATGGTTCTTTGCACACCATTATCATTCTATTATTCGACAACTTGGTAAAAATTATGGGTGTTCTGGGGACTTTGGAACAAACTCCAGATTACTGCATGACAAAAGGCCATCCTCAGAGCCGCACCTGATGTCACACCCACACATGCACCCATTTGAAGTCAGCACCCCGACAGGACTCTGGATCAACTAGTTGTATGATTTCCCAATATGCCCCTTCAGCAGTTCTTGCACTTCTAGTGTTGGTACAATAAATCTGATGTGCAGCAGGGTGGCAGGTCCCTCAGGCAAACCTGATCCAAGTACAGAAATAAAATTTACAGTGCTTTCCCAGGAAATGGTGATTTTGGCTTTCTTACTGCAGCTTGTATCACTTGTGTAATGCAAGTTACATGTCAGTATCTCATCTGCCTGTTTCAACAAGATTAATTAACCTACTGCATGCCCTGAACATGTTAATGCCCTGAGCAAAATGCCTTCAAATTGTAGTTGTGTAATGAGTAAGCCCTGTACCATAATAACGGCTGCTGTCCCATAATTGCTTGGCATTATGAATGAACTTCTAGGCTTACACTTCTTCCTTCTTTACCTTCTTCTCAGCTTGTCAGAATTATTATATCCACTGTAGCATTGTAATAATTTTACCCAATTCTTCTGACTCTCTCATGACAGAACAACTGTTTTTCACGCATTATAAAATGAGAGTAGGCTCATGGTAAATCCCAACAAATTTTGTGTTGGAAAAAGCAATCATTCTAATCCTCACTAACAGATTTTGAAAGCAAAATACAGCAAATTCCAGAAACACCTAACAAGTTGCTCAGATTCTGAGAGTTCTGTGCGTAATCCAAATTGAAATTTAAATGTTAACTTTCTTTTTTGAAATAAATTTCTCTCTTTTTGAAGCTAAGTAACAGAACGGTTACAGTTGTATTACTTACTTGGTCTCCCGGTGAATTTTTATTACTGGTTTGTACAGGTCTGGGATCTTTCTCCCTATCATTGGTCTCAGGTTCTCTTTTAATTTGTGGTAATTCTTTTTCAGTTCTTGTTGATATTCTTTTTGGTCAGAAGTGATCAGATGATTATTCTTCTCTACGGCATCTCCACAGCTGAAAGGGAAAGACACTCAGTGAAAAGCAATAAAGCATCCTAGGAGTAAGAAGGATTATTTAAATTACTTATAAAATCAGTCTGTTTAATACACTGATATTGTATAATATCTCCCTGTAGGTAAGTAAAATATTGTTTGGTAGCTATGCACTTTCTCTGTATTGCTCATGAAAAATTGGCTGATTGCTTTCTGCCTATTCCATTCTGTAATCGGACACAAGGTGGTGAAGACTACCCCCTGCTGTGTCTTCACCTTTCCAACAACCTGCTACCTACCTACCTTCCTACAACTCCACATACACACATACCGTGTAGAATTAGCCCAAGTGAACGGGGACCACAATCGTTCATTATATTGACAAATTATCATCATTTGAAGTATTTATTAATTTGATTACAAAATTAACTGCTGAATACTTAAGCCACACAAGAGATTGCAGATTCTGGAATCTGGAGCCACAGACAAACTGTTGGAGGAACTCAGCAGGTCCAGCAGCGTCTTGTGGGGGATGGGGTAAGGAAATGGCAACATTTTGGGTTGAAACCCTGCATCAGGACTGAGGAGGATGTCAGGAATTCACCCCGCTCCTTCCTTAGGTCAAAAACCAACTCTTTCATCTTGCTGACGTTAAGGACTAGGTGGTTGTTCTGACACCGTGACACAAGGCTCGTGATCTCTTTCCTGTACTCCACCTCGTCATTGTTGTCGATCTGGCCTATAACAGTGGTGTCATTGGCGAACTTAAAGACTTTCCCCTCAACTCTTTTTCCTGAGTCCCTTACAAGGATATGGTTAGAAAGGCACCAGTTGTTTTTATGAACCTTATCCATTATTGGCAGACTAACCCATCAATATATTCATCAAGTCTTCCAAGTTCATACTTCTTTCTGCCTGAGATGAGCATTTTTTGCAGGAATTACTTGACAGCAATACCAAATGGAGATCCAATCTTCCCTCAGTCACTTGGGCTAATTGTTGTACTTCTATCATCACCCCATTTGAATTGAATGAACTTCAGATTATAATAGTGACTCCTTTCTCACCTTTATTACTCAGTTAGTAGCAGAAATAATCTGTGGTGCTAGCAAAGGTTTGTCACATTCCATTTGCAGTTTCAACAAATAATTCATCTAGTGCATTATTCAACTCACCGCATAATAAATTCTTTGAAGCATAACCTCAGTTTATTGTGATGTCGGAAGAGGTTTGAATTCTCTGGAATTTCAGCCAGAAACACTTGAGCTACTTCTAGTGGACCCTTTTATAAACAGGACAAAGTGGAGTGAGATACAACCATTGGGAAATAAGGCTGGTGCTTTTGGTTTGTTTGTACCATAAACAATATAAGTTGGGGAAACAAAATAGTAGTCAGAAACTAGTCTTAATGCAAGCAGCTGCTTTATATAAATTAATTACTAGATCATTATAGGTAGAGTAATTTTAGTGTTATTCTGTGAAGGAGACATTGTACATGTAAACTTGATTTGACTATGTGGTTGCTGGTACTCAGTACTAAACCTTGTTAACTGATTGGCTCTTGGAATCCTCTTTTGTTTATTAATAATCAGTGAGAAGTTTAATTATTAATCTGTCAATCTGTTTTTGGACCAGAATGAGCAAAATACAAACCA
>JARFYF010000104.1:63744713-63755622 GCA_030265395.1 Rhina ancylostomus
GTTAGGTAGTAAGAACTCTGATTACAGCCCAGACTGTGAAGAAGAACCCTGAGAACACTTCCTAAGACATTGTCCTTGCAATCAGACATTGAAATTGCCTATGGAATGGGAAGAAACAAGATTTTTGATGGCATTTTAGATTACCAATCCATTGAACATCATTCATAACATATCATAATATGAATAATCGAACCATCCTTAATTTCAACTAAGTATTAAAAATGTGCACTTTCAATGTCAAGAACAGTAACTGATGTAATAGTAATTTCCTAAGATGATTCTTTAACAATCCCACCAAGAACAAAGCCACAGAAACAGAACTATATTACACTTCCATTCCCTTCAGAAAATAATGTTAAAGTTATTCATCTGGTGTATTGTAAACATAGGAAATATACCTGAATTGTGCCAAATTTTACACATGGACTTTCTGTTAGGAATTCGTAGCCAGTATTCACCAGTTGTAAAGATAATGTAAGCCATGTAGATAACAAATATTTTGAGAAATAAAACAGAACTTGCAGGAAATACATCAGTAGATCAGGCAGCAGTCAAAGAGAGAAAAGATAACTAATGTTTTCGGATGATGACCTTTCAACGTGCTTTTTAAATATCTTAGAGTCAACTTAGAGAGATTACTGATCTTTATGTTCACTCTTTCATCAGAATCAGGTTTACTATCACTGACATATGTCATGAAATTTGTTGTTTTGTGACATCAGTACAGTGCAAAGATATAAAATTACTCTATTTTCAAAATAAATAAATAGTGCAAAAAGAAAGGTATAATGAACTGGTGTTTGTGGGTTCATGGACCATTCAGAAATCTGACGGCGGAGGGGAAGAAGCTGTTCCTAAATCATTGAGTGTGGGTCTTCAGGCTCCTGTATCTTCTCCCCAATGGTAATAATGAGAAGGGGACATGTCCCAGATGGTGAGGGTCCTTAGCTGCATTCTTGAGGCATTACCTCTTGAAGATGTCTTCGATGGTGGGGAGAGTTGTGCCTGTGATGGTGATGGCTAAGTCTACTGATCCACACTGACACAACTCAAATGAAAAGGTAGTTTGGAAGCAATTTGTCGATTTACCATCAATGCTATTCTTCAGCTACATTAGGGACAAAGTGACCCATAGCAGCTCTCTAACCATTTCTCTCACCCTAAGAAAATATTTAACAATGAAAAGACACCAGCATATTAAAAGAATATGTGAAGCTGGTGATAAATGAAAATAACCTGAGACCTTTACTGAGCAGTATTGTTGCATAAACATTCTTTGTTTTGGAGTTGCCAATTTTATGTGCATACATGTTACTTTGGTACACAGAATTTATAAGACTTAATGCTAAATAATAGCACAGCCTAAATCCTGGTGATGGATATAGCCAGACTTTTACTTGAGACGTTCAGACACAACTTAAAAATAACTTCCAGGCTGAAAGAAAATAGTGTGATTCATTCTCTGGATGCAAGTATAATGGAGGAAGGTAATGTCCTTATACTAATGTTACCTGTATAATTATTTCCAAGGTATCTAAAATAATCAGATTAGCCTCTGTAACCAGATTCCCTGAAATCAGAGCTTCCTGATCCAGGTCTGCCTTGGTTCTGGAAAAAAAAACAAATGAACCAGCAGTGACTTCAGTTTGCATTTTAAAATTTATATTAACTTTATAGTTTGTTCTTAAAATAAGAATAAGAATCAGGCTTTGCAACAGAAAGATGGGATGTTGAATCAATATCATTATAAATCATTACTGCAGACAAGTTCTATTGACATATTGGTTTTGATATATAAAAAATATTCCAAACTAGTTTACACTAAGCATGTAAGATGGATGGAATCTACAGAAGACTGACCAAAAGGACTGTTCATGTTTTAATATACTTTGCAGAAGGGGAGACAGAAGGCTTTGGGCAAAGAACTGCACAATGTAATGTCCAGGCAGCTTAAAGCTTTGACACTAATAGTGAGGCAAAGGTGGTGGGATTTGCATTGGATCAGAAAGTAAAAGGGATGGAATGTTCGAGAAAGGGCAGGAAATCATCTAGTAATAAAGAATAATATCAAGTGAGGGCATGAAGAAAATTAGAGACTAACATTAGAATTTTAATTTTCTGAAGGACAAGCAGCCAATTAGGTCTGTAAGGACTGCACCAAAATTTGAACTTAATCTGTCGGAAGACAGAATACACGCAGAGGAATTTTGGAGCAACTGAGGTTTGTGAGGGTAACTACAAAGTGGTTGTTGGAATCGTAACCTTGAGCTACTGAAAGGATCAATTGGGGTTTAAGTGGCAAGTAATTGATGGAGGAATCCAGTGAGCCAGGGAGAGGTTCTGAAATTCAGCTCAGGACTGAACAGTTGGGAAGAATTGCCTTTAGCATGAGAGCTAGCTGGGGGAAGAAGGTGATGGGATCAGATGTAAGTGTGTACAGTTTATGGTGAAGGCTGACGATAACAACAGTGTTAAATAGGTATAAACTGTATTACAGTAAATAAAAATCTCATTAACATAAATAAGAGCAAGGAGATACTAAACTAAAAACTCACACACATTATTTTATATATAAAACCAGAACAATGTTTAGCTCATATCCATTGCCTACAATTCCTGCCCCCCACAGAAACTCCAGCACAATCTGTGTGACTGGATGGTGTAGCAAGTGCCTTTCATTACTCAAACTCAAGTTCAGACTCCAAGTTTCTTGTATTGCATTCTGGGCCCTGCACTCTAGAAAGGATCGCTAGGCTTTGAAAAAGGTGCAGAGTAGATTTTTTGAGAATGAACGAGGATGAGAGACTTCATTCATGTGGATAGATGGGTGAAGATGCAATTGTTCTCTTCAGATGACAGAAAATGGAGAGGAGAGAGGTTCAAAGCCATTAATTGCTTGTTAGAAGTTAAGACAAACTGTTTCCAGTGGCAGGAGGGCAGAAATTAAGGTAATTGCCAAAGGAACTAGAGATGATACAAGAAAACTTTATTTTCTACCCAGTGATTATTGATAGGATATTGAAAGTAGATTCAATAGTAAAATTTAATAGGCAATTGGAAAAACATTTGAAGAAAAGGGTAGTGAAGAAAGAGTAGGGCCATAGATCTGATCGAGTCGGAACTGACCAATTGGAATCCTTTTGCCCTGTGTTATTATATGCTTCTACATTGAAAAAGCCTTCATTTAGTCTACATACTTTTCTTGCTTCTCATTGCCCTGTCGCCATTGAGTTTGATCTTTCCTCCATCGCAGGTTTTCATTTATTCCAAAGTTTCTTTCATTTCCTGAAACAAATATAATTAACAAGTTAGCAAGGATTTGGAAACATTTCTCCTGCTAACTTAATGGAAAGCTGCATGGTGCATAATTCACGATAAAAATAAACTCAAATTGGGTTTTTGCTTAAAGGCACTAATTCTGTGGTCTTGTGCTGCTAATGTTCAACACCATATAGAGAGACTTTGCATCAGAGAAATGGGATACGATATTATAGACCTATCTGGACCTGTGCTCCTTGCTAGGAGTTATAGAATTAACCCTTCAGTCTTAGGTGACATTTTTTGTAGATTATGTTGTCACCTGAATCTTGAAATTTGTAATGTCTTTTCCATGCACATGATGACAGTTTTGTCAACAGAATCCCAATGATGTAACTGTGCCATAAAGTAAATCTTCCCTTTAAAAGCTCTGGCACTCAGATGAAGATATTTTCCCTTGGGACATTTAAAAGCAGTAATACTAGGCATACTGTAAATGTTGTAGAAGCCAGAATTTTTCAGGCCCATGGGTGCCTGACATTCAACAACATGAATTTCCCATCAATGAAATTCTGTAGCACGGCGAAAGTTGGAAGGCAGAAATTTAGGTAATCACCTAGACTTTCAAGAAACTGTAGGGTTACAAAGTTGCACACCTAAGCTTGTTGGCCTACTGCCATACTAAAAAATTGGGAAGTTTGTATTGCTCAAAACAATTAAAGCATTGCTTCGAAGATAAAGACAGAAAAAGCTGGTTCAGGTCAGGCAGCATCTGTGGAGGAGAGATGGTTAACATTTCAGTCTGGGACCCTTCGTTAACCTGCTGAATGTTTCCAGCATTTACTGTTTTTACTTCAGATTTGCAGCATCTGTGTTTTTTTTAAAATTTTCACAGCATTGCTTCTACTCGGAGGATTCTGTAATATAAGCCTCTTGGATGATAAACATAGAGCCATAGGAATAGTTGCCCTTAAGTAATTTTCTCATCAGTGTGTACACCCATGCAATACATCACTTGTAAATAATAATAGCTGTTCACGAAAACATAATATCAACTGTATTTAGAAATTATGCATTGAAGAAGACTTAATTGATACAAATTCAAGTAGGAAGAACAGATTCAATGGTCAGACAGAGCCTTTATTCAAGTGTCAATTTTTTTCATATTTCCTTTTGCCATAGAATGAGGCCATTCTACCCATTGAATCCATGCCAGCGCTCAGAGCAATCTCATGAATCCCATTCCCCCACTTATTTTCATTGTCATTATTCTTATGTCGTTAGTGAATATCCAAAATGAAAACAATTGGTTTTATTTATGTGTAGCAAAAGGAGGTGGGTGTCTTACCTGGTCCACGACACCGCTTCATCATTTCTCCACGGGCTCCTGCGTTTCCCAGAAGGACTTCTTCCAGTCGTGCCTTCGTATGTTTGCTTTTTTGCAGAGCTTGTGTGCTAACTTTATCTGAAGTTGCTTTGCCCTGAAACAAAGAGAACCAGAGTACTGCTTTCTCTCTCAGTGCTGTAATATCTCTCTGTACCAAGCCTATACTATACCAACAGTTGACAGCCCTGGAAATATTATTGTTGTTACACATAAATATTTTACACTTGTGGACTACTGTTGAGAGGATAAATATCATGAGTCTGAAGTTCCTTGGATTCCCTGCATACTTCCCCTTTAAAGTTAGTTGTGATATATCAGATGAGTCTATTGGATCATAGTCCAGCATTGATGAGTTGTCAGCATGGGTCCCACACAGCTGCAAAATGGGACCGATGTATAGAGTGGTTGGAGGTTAGTTCAGTGTGACATGTGTCAGCAGTTCCTATAAATATAACACTTCTAGATGTGGTTCAATATGTCCAGTTTCTTTGAAGGGTTTGTGCACTGGTTTTATCTGAAGCCATTTAGTGGAGCAGATATCATGCCTGTTCTGCTCTTCATAAACCGACAAAGTAGCCGTTGGTGAATTTTAGAAGAGCACTGCTGAATGAAGAGTGAATGAAGTATACATGAACATTGACATTAATCTTGATAATTGTGATCATTGACATGATACAGGCATATGTAAATATGGACAAATGTCAAGGTGAGTACTCAAAATTTTGAGTCTGCATGAGGCTGGTCTAAATATCCATGAGCATATATATATAAGTCAAGGCATGTAGATGTCAGGGCACATTTCAGTGCAGGTGTGTGCATAGTATTAAGGCTCAAATAAATGTAGGTATAGACCATTGAAATAATGCAAGATGGTTGGTAGTTTGTGTATGCCGTCAAGGCAGATGTGTTTTCTGAAAATAGTAGAAGCTTCATGGATATGGCAAATTTATAAAAATAATTAGCATGGAATAGTAATTTTGTCCAGAGAGGTATAAATGGGAATAAAATGTTAGAAATCTGAATTAATACCAACAAATGCAAAACATTCAACATTAATGAAGATTCTCAGTTGCATGTTTTGACATATACCGTATCTCTTCTTCAATGGCGAGAACAGCTTGGTACTCTGGAATATTTTGAGCTTTCACCTACATCTCAGTGCAGAGTTAAATATATGAAGGTCCACTCTATGAATCACACAGTAATGAAGCTGAAATCCTTACCCTGTACTCAAAGCAGGAAACACATAGGTACAGCAAGTCTAAGATCTTGTTGAGCTGAGACACAGGAAGATCTGAAGCCCATTTTGTCATTAGAGTTTGATCAGCATTCTTTAGGATCCATAAAAAAGAAATCAACAATGTCCGACTTGCATCAGCAGCCAGTGGGTTAACCTGTTTGCTTGGCTGCAGAGAAATAAAATGAACTACTCAATAATCATACAAAATCCTAATTTCATCTTTCATAATTTTATATTTCATGTAAAATGGGTGAAGCTCAGTTTCTGATGGTTCATCTGTATGCACTCTATTGATTTAAAATAGCTAGATTTAAGGTATCCGGTTGGTTTAATGACAATTGAATCAAGTGTATTGAGTTTGCCTTATGATAGTTCAATCTAGTGAACTCATGATTCTCAAACAAAAAGGACAAAAAAGCACTGCAAACATTCTGGCAGCAAAATTCTGCAAGTCCTCCTGTTTGCCTGCTGTGACATTGGGATTTGAGAGAGACCCAGAAGAAATGGTGGAATGGACACTTTCACACATTTACACCATGTCCATGGGGGTGAATTGGAGAGTGGGATGGGCAGCAGGTTGGTTCTGGATCTTGGCACATTTCCTGCTGGAAACTCCCTGCCAAATTTCCAGGTTTGCTGTTCCAGATTAAAACAGAAAATGTACAATAAGTTAATTAAGATAGATTAAACATTTTTGCTGGGTTACTTCAAGGCATTTAGTTGCAGATGAAGGTTCACACCTGAAGGATGTATTTATCTTTCACTGCTAGTGACTGACTGAGCTGTTGTAAGACCTTAAACTTTATACTCTGGCTATCCAGGCATTATCATAATTCTTTAAGTATAGAGCATTTCAGTTTGTTTACTTGTGATGTTCTGCTGTATTTGTTACAAAGTCAGGAAAAGAATCATAGATCTTCTTAAAAAGGATGATTTTCTGTACAAATCTGACACTTTGTCACAAAGCAAATTTCATAGCAGTCCTGTGATTTACTGCTGAATAGAATTGTATCTGGAATTAAGACAAACTAAGTTCAGACTACATCATCTTTGCATGAGGGAAGGGACCATTAAGCTCATGGCTGGTGTATTCCACAAAGAGATACGAGTTTGTTAAAATTCCTCTATGTACTATTTTTATCACACTAGTTAAAATGCAATAAATACTTGTGGCTGTTATTTTAAAGCAGTTAATCAGTGCTCTAAAAATGGTGTAGAAGGATAACGAACTAATTGAGAGTTTTTAAAAGACACATTAGTTCCCATCAATAAATCTATAACTTAGATTAAAAAGGAAATCACAAGAGAATGGTAGGATGAATATCCTGCCTTGAATTCTCATCCTTCAGGAGAAGTTGTCAAGCAAAGAGATTCTGGAGATTTAATAAATAATATCATTTTTGGGATATGGATTTTGCTTGGAAGGCCAACATTTTATTCCTATCCCTATTTGGCCCTGAGAACATTCTAGTGAGCCATTTCATGAAGGACTATCATCAACTTTGTTAAGATACTCCCACAGTGTTGTTAGATGGGGAGTTCCATGATTTTAACTCAATGATGAAGGAATGATGAAGTAGTTCCAAGTCACGATGGTGACCAATTTGTAGAGCAACTTGGATTTAAGATCTTCCCATTTACCTCCATGTCTCATCCCTTCAGGTTGCTTTAGGAGAAGCTGTCAGATAAGTCACGGCAACCAGTGCATCCTTCAGATAACATACGCTGCAATCACAGTGGTGTTGGGAGCATCTAATGGGTTGGAGAATGGAGTGCTAATCAGGCAGGCTGCATTGTCCTTATTGAACTGAGCTTCTTAGGAGTTGTTCCAGATATACCCATCAAACCCCTGATTTATGATTTGTGAGTAATGGACAGACTGGTGAATTAAGAATTGATTTCTCAGCCTCAAAACAGCTCTAGTAACTATCCTTAGGAGGTTAGTCTGGTTGAATTTTGCCAGCATTTTCAGGATGCTAGTGTTGAGGGATTCATCAATGATAATGTCATTCAATATCAAGAGGTGGTCAGATTCTTCCTTATTGGTTAATTTTCTGCAATCATGTGGCATGGCATGTATGCTGTTTGCCAGTTATCAACCCCTGCCTCAATGTTGTCCAGGTCTTCCTGCACATGGATATGGATTGCCTCTATCTGAGGAACTGCAAGTTGAAATGAACACAGAATTCATCTGTGAACAAAGCCAACCAAGGTGCGTGAGGCACCTAGCCAGATATTCAAGTGCTTCACCAAGAGATATGTTGGTATGAATTTGTAAACAAATTAATTGCAGACCGAAAATGGTGCATTATCCTGGAAGGAGATGCTGTAGGACAAATGAGGAAACATAAAAGAGAATAGCATGAAAACCGTGCAATGAAGTGAACAAATATATTGGTTTATAACATCACTAGTACTTTTCCCCCATTTTCTTCCACTTTTAATAAGCAGGCATCTCACCAGGATGGACAATTTCAGGAGAACAAAAGAAGAATGGCTCGTAATTTGTTCTTGCATCATTGTAGAGGCTGCCATTGTACCTCTACTAAGTACTATTAATGTTAATTGCTGAATGCTGGGTTTTGGAAGCAGGGTACAATGTGCAGCTCCCATCATATTGTGTTTTCACCATGCTGGCTAAGGTTAAACTTCATCCACTTTAATCATGTTACCATATTTAGAATTAATGGATAGATCATCACACTTCAAAGACCATAAAAGCATAAGATATGGGAATAGAATGAGGCCATTCGGTCCATCGAGTCTGCTTTGCCATTCAATCATGGCTTTTATTTTCTTAACCCCATTCTCCCGCCTTCTCCCCAAAATCCTTAACCGCTTTGCCAATCAAGGACATATCAATCTCTGCCTTAGATTCACCTAATGACTTGATCTCCACAGCCCTCTGTGGCAACGATTTCCACAGATTCACCACTCTCTGGCTGAAGAAGTTCGTCCTCATTTCAGCTCTGAAGGGACATCCCTTTATCCTGAGCCTGTGCCCTCAGATCCAAGACTTTCCTACTAATGGAAGCATTCTCTCCACATCCACTCTATCCAGGCCTTTCGGTATTTGGTAGATTTCAAGGAGGTCCCTTTCAGTCTCCTAAACTCCACTGAGTTCAGGCCCAGAGCCATCAAGCTATCCTCATGCATTAAGCCTTTCATTTTTGGGATTGTTCTTGTGAACTTCCTCTGAGGCTCTGTATCCTTAGATAGAGCGCCCAAAATTGGTCACAATATTCCAACTGCAATCTGACCAACAGCTTATAAAGACTCAGCAGTACATCCTTGCTTTTATATTCTAGTTTTCTGGAAGTTAATGCTAACTTTGCATATGCCTTTCTTACTACCAACACAACCTGCAAGTTTACCTTATAGGAATTCTGAACTAGGATGCCCAAGTCACTTTGCACCTCTGATTTCTGAATTCTCTCCCCATTTGGAAAATAGTACACACCTTTGTTCTTTCTACCAATGTGCATAACTCCACACTTCCTTACTCTGTATTACCTTATTAAAGGTCTTCAATAAATCTTTTAGATGTGACCAGGTGAAATTGTAATGTGATATTAGCATATAGCATATATATTTTAAAGTACATGTAAAACAGATTTTGATATAAAAAAGATCACTGTGCACTATTTCACTCCATATGACATATTTTGAAACAAAATGTACCACAGCATTACAGAAGTCCCATTGTATTGTTTGCAAGCTACGTCATAGTGATAGAGTTGCCACCTGGCTAATCAAATGTTTTCCCTCCTCTAGGTTTAGGATTTGAATGATAAACAAAACACTTCTGAAGGACTCTCAGCATACCAGTGATGAATATGTTATTCCAGTACTCCTCAGCATTGTGTTTACAGGATTTCCAGCTATCAACAAGGCAACTGAATGATTGATGGGGTTAACATCTGTGTCACCATCTGAACTACCTGGACGAGCCTTCTTAGTCCGAGCATCTGAAAAAAAAGACATCTATTACTGAAATGCTGTGATAGTGAAGTTAAGCCTGTTGGTACCACTGATGACAATCGGTTCCCCAAATTAATTCATATTGCAAAGAAAATATTTATGTGAAAATGCAAACCAACAACAAACATCCTTACTCCTGTTTCTTTCTTCAGACTATTACCACAATGTCTTATTCTGGAGCCAACTCCCAGTTCCTCTTTTGGGTGCAATTCAGCAGAACTGATAATTTATATTAAGAGCCTGTTTCAGATGGAATTTATTTTGTAATAGTTACTGTTTAGCCTTCTTATACATTGGTACAGATTCAGCAACAATTGTGAACTCAGTATTAAAAAGGTTCATACTGGTGCCAAAGCCAATTCTGCTGGGCTTTTTTCACATTATACAGGAAAGCAGTGGAAGACAACCTTGGATTTGGCTTTGACGGCCTTTGTTATTAGGCAACCTGCTAGCATTCATTGTCAAAGATAACATGCGAAGGGCAAGTGTTTATCTGAGGTACTGGAGACCAGCTATGAAACCTGATGTCAGTATCAGCCACTGTGTTTGGGAAAGGAATACCAAGGGGAGATAATTTGCAGGAACCAATTTTGAAGTTGTCTCATTAACGAGAACCCAACCCACTGGTCTCAATTGCTACAGAGTCATCAGTAACACATTTGTTGAAATGCAAGATTACAATGACCAACTCTGAGCACTATTGGGAGGTCGTGCTCAAAGGCATTATAGATCAGTGACGGGGTGGGGCAAAGCAGCCCCGCTTCCATGCACATATACATCTGCTAAGACCACAGGATCTCTGAATTTACAATGATCCATGAATACATCAAAATGTTACCATAGCTCTGCACTAACAGATGTTAATCATAAGGAAATCTTGTACCTGTGAAGTCGTAGAGCTGTGGCAATGCATCCATTATGATCCCTATCAGAGGGAGGTATAAGGCAGCTATTTTAGTTTTAATCTTTGGTTTTGAATAGCGGGAGTCCAGATCATGTGAACACAGCAGACTGAGTACTCCATTGACAGCCTTCTTCTGTAC
>JARFYF010000104.1:63935913-63945922 GCA_030265395.1 Rhina ancylostomus
CCAACACCAAAGGATGCTAGGCCTACAAAAATTCACCAGCATTTTTAAGTGTCCGATGACTGCGGCATTAGTATATTCATTTTAAGCTGTTTTTATTAGAGTCTCTCTTTAATGTGGTTCCAATGTCGTTAATGTCTTTCTGTCTCTTATTGTCTTTATTGTGACCAGCACCTTGATCTGTGGAGCATGGTATTTCGCTCTCATGCATGCTGAAAGTGTATATGGAAGTGACAATAAATTGATTCTGACAACTTGGAATTGCAGTAAACATTGAGGATGGTAGAAATAAACTTTGGAGAAGTGCACAATGATTTATTTTGGTTTTAGTAATAAGGTGAAGTAATAAGCTAAACATTACAGTTTTAAAGAGAGTACATTTGAGTGACGTGGTGTTGTATTTACGCAAATCTTTGAAGGCAGGAGGATAAGTTGAGTGGTCTTAGAAGAAAAAAGGTCCACATGATCTTTGGGTTTAATAATAATGGCGCATTAAACAGAAAGGCAAGGAAACCTTACTAAAGCTTTGTAGAACTCTGGTTCAGCTTTTGGTTTATCATTGTATATGACAATGATGTCGAGGCTTTGGAGAGATTGCAGAAAGGAATTAGAATGACATTGGTTGTCATGTGAGGATCTGGACTTGATATCAGAGCAAGGTTAAGAGGACAGATGGATACAAGCTCATTACAATTTCTGATTGGAGGAACTGGCAACAGTTTTCAGTGGCAAAAAGGTAATTTACCACTGGAAACTGGATGGGGGAGGAAAAACAGCTGATATGAACTTATTTCTAAACTGAAGTGTGCTCTGGAGTGCATAAATTGAAAGGATGGTGGCAGCTGACCTATTAATATCTTTTGGTGCAACTTGGTTAAATGTAGAAGGGAATAAATTTAGTGGTTGGGTGGCAAGAGGGGTCTGGTGGAAGAAAGCAGAAGTTGGATAACTTATGAAAGAGCAGCTGGCACAGGATCGATGGGTCAAAACACCATCTTTGTTGCATCGTTTTATGGTATTAATGGGGCTGTAGATACTATGCAGAAGTGTTTTGTCAGGCTGGGAATATGGAGGACAGGAAAGGCTCATTAGCATATTATTGGTTTGCCTCCTGCTTGGGTACCTCTGCCTACTTTAAAACACCATTACAATTCCTTCCTGCTTATGTTCTATTTAACTGTGCACAGACCAGGTTAAGATTCAGACTTACAGGGATACATGCAGGATCAGTGAGGGTAACTGACCCCTGAAATGTTAATAGGGCATCTGCCTGGTTTCCTTGAACACAGTTAAGATTATAACCTAAGAACATAAGCAGTAGACCATATGGCCTCTTGAGCCAGCTCTGGCATTCATTGAGATCATGGCTGATCCGGTCTTTTTCATGTGCAATTCCCTTAACCTATGACTTTGCTGCAGTTCAATATTCTATTACTCTCAGCCTTGAGTATACCTTATGGTCTTTAAACTCTTTTGGGTAGGAAATTCCAAATATTCACATAACTCAGGAGAAATTCCTTTTATTCTCTATAGCTCTCCCCTGATCCTGAAACTATGACACTAGTTCTCCAACCTCTCGGCTAGGAAACACATTCTCAGGATCCATCCTGTCAAGCCCTCTCAGTACTTGTCCATTTCAGTAAGAATCACTTCAGAATGTATAGCCTCAGTCTGCCCACTCTCTCCATAAGTCTCCCTCTCTTGTGTGAAATGGTTCTTTTCAGCCTTAAGGATGAAGGACTTTGAACACAAGCTTTGGAGATCAAAACTAGTTTAATCGCAAAGGCAAACACAGGGACAGAATGAATGGGAACAGATGCACACTCACATACACATGCAGGGAAAAAAAAAATCACAACAAGGAAGCGATACACACACACACAATAAACAAGGTACAGCTTCTCAAAGGGTGAACACTTCAATGCCTGAATACCCTGGCACAACAAGCATTGGCTCTAACACTCCCTGGAATTTGACTAAGATGCTCCCAAACCATATGGTAGTGCACACTCTTACCCATGGTCTCTGCAGTGTTGTTTTCACTACTCCTGGGGCAGTCAAAAGAGGAGAGGCTAGGGGATTTCAACCCTTTTTATGGTGCTAGGAGGCTGGGTGGAGCCTCATTAAGTGATTTAAATGGGCCAATGGTTTGGGGGTCAAGGACAAAGGTGCCTACCACAGCCAATGGTCAAAAGACAAAAGATACTCTCACACCTGAGGGGTGGGTGGAGCTGCACCTTGATTGACAGTGGTATCACTTCCACTCCGAGGAGCAATGCTGTCCTCCGACCAGCGGGGATCAGTGTCATTACTGTCACGTGACAGCCATGTGTTTTCTCACTACACCCTCATCCTGGGAATATAAGCAGTGAGCCTTTGTTGCACTGCCTCAAAGGCAAGTGTATCTCTCTTCAACAAGAGACATTAACTGTACATGGTACTCACCCCATGTGTGGTCTGACCAAGGAGTCACATGGGGAATGATGTGCCTTGTTCAATTGGAGCAAAGATATCCATAGTCCTGTATTCTATCTCCCTCACAATTAATACCAGTATTGGACTTGCCTTCCTAGAAATTTGATATAGGTCTATGCTTGCTGTACATCTTAAGATGATCAAATTTGTCTGAACACCAACATTTAATAACCTTGCACTATTTAAGTAAAGAATCATTTCACTGTGTTTTGATGTACATGTGACTAATAAAGATATCTTATTCTGTTTTTCCTTTGTTTCCTACCAAAATGGATAATCTTGTGTTTCTCTTCATCACACTTCACTGTCCCCCCATCTATTTGCTCACTTAACCTGTTTCAGTCCTTTGCAGACTTTCTCACAGTTTTCCCACATACCTTTTATCAGTAAATTTGGATAATCATATTTTATTCATATTTTCTCACAACATAGAAGGAGGTCATTTGTCCCATCTAGTCTCTGCTGGTTCTTAGAATAATCCCATCAGTCCCATTCCTTCACTTACTTCTCTGTGACCTATTCTCTTTCACATGTCCATGAACTGCTACCACCAACTTCCCCTGTGTAACTTAGACTAATAATTAATTTACCACGTCTTTGTGATTTTGGAAAAACCAGAGTACTCTAGGGGAAACCCACATGATCAGAGGGAGAATGGGTAAAATCCACACAGATAGCACCCAGTATTAGTATTGAATGTGGATCAATGGAGCTGTTTGGTGACAACATTTACATATTCAAGGCCAAGAATTCAGTAAGATCTGTCTGGTGGCAAACCAACTCCCCATAATCCAATAAGGAAGCAAAGGACAGTGGAACAGTTCAGCCTATTAGTATTAGCTATGGGTTTATTTGTGTGCCTTTATTGGAAAACATTGCAAATAATAAGGTTTCCCCATTTCCATTGTATGCAAGAGTTTGAAGACACTGCATCAAAGTTTGTAATTAAATCCGGAAAGTTTGTAATTAAATCTGCTGTGCTAAAAACATGTGCATTTATTTTAAAGAGCTCTGGGATGCTAAGATATTTTAAATATAATTATTCCATACAGGGACAATGGCTTGAAGGCCATCGAAAACCTCATGCAGAAAAAGGGCAAGTTTGACTACATTCTGCTGGAAACCACTGGTTTAGCTGATCCAGGTAATGGCACATGAAAGCATGAACATGAAAGACAATAGCTGATGTAGTATCACATTTTTTATTGGACCTATGATTATAGAGATTTATTTCCTAATTTGCTGACCATCAAAATCAGACATAGGAAGATTACTGTTAAGAGTCCTCTGGTGCATTGCTTGTCTGAGAGACAGCAGCTGAAGGTTCAAGGAGCCAGAGATCACAAATTCAATGAGCCTTGGATCTGTAGCACCACCACATCAGTCAATGACCATGATCTAGAAACCATAATCCATATCACCCCTCAATCTACACTGCCTAATGGATACTCTGTTTGGCATGGCTCTAGTTACGAAATGAGAGAGTCAGACTTGTAGTTTCAAAATCCATCCTGCATTATTTTGCAGAATACCATCCTGAGTAATAGCTTGCAATGACTACTAATGTGAAACTTGTATCTTTTCTACTGAAAGGAATAGGGAATCACAATTCCTTCAGCCTCCTCTATAAAGCAATGAAATTGCTGGAAAAGAATTCTTTTGACTTTTTGGTTCATAAAATCAAACAAAGAGCAAGTATCTTTCAAAACAAAAAGTAAGTTGAGAGGTTTTATTCCCATCCAAGTTATTCGTCATAACCCAGCAAGCGGAAATTCAGTGAGTAATTGTCATGCTGTAGTGAGTTCCTTTAAAATAAAGCACATTGATTTCGAACTCACACCTTGCAAATCCCATTTCACAAAATAGGGAAACTATTAAGCTTTTGGAAAAAAAATCAATACAGATCAGGCAGTCATTAGAGCCTTTGGGCTGAGTTCTATCTCGGATGAGCAAGCATTGTAACGAACTGACAGATCTTTAGTTGTTGACGGGAATGACGTGCCAGGTCAGAATCTTGTCAGTTCAGGTAGAAAGGTTTAGACATTAACAAAATGAGTTCAGTTATCATTGTTTTATTTCCCCTAAGTATTTCATTCTGTCAGGTGGACATGTCATAATTCTTCTCAAAATAAAAATACTTTTCATTTATTATTTGCTCTTTATCAACAGCTGTCACCTTGGGACATGTCAAAAATTCATTTCTAATCATCAGTGCTTTGTTTTTTAAAAGAAAGCTCTGTAACTCCTCTGGTCTGCATTTTGTTGATTTGATTTTATATCCAAAACTTTAAACATTGTTAATTCTTGATCCTTTTATTACACCTTGTACCGCTTATCCATTTCATTTGAGCAAACAATGTTATTATCTTTTTTGTTTTTGTATATGTCTATTTGTCCTTGAAATATTTGGAGTATCATCTAAATGTGGAAAAAATAGAAATAGTCCAAACTGAAATTTAATCCATAAAATTGCCAAACCAGTTTCTATACCGATATGAAAGTTAACTATTTCATATGGAAGCAGTCAAGCCAGAATGAAGAACATTATCAGTGTACTTAAAGAAGACCTTTGCAAATGAATAAATGATGACATTTCTATTTTTATCTCACAGAAAACCCTTCATTGTTCAGAAATTCTCACTGTATACAGGATTTATTTAGAATCCTTTCTTTTTAAGAGAGAGTCTTTTGCTTTAATTAGAATTAATATGATCAGTTTGTCTGTTGTTTTCCAGTTTGAAAGATATCTGACACTTCAAAGTATGTTAAGTCAAATGCTGAGCAGTTTCATTGGTTCTCAGCTGGATTGCTCGATGAAGCAGCCATCCTGTGGGAGTTATGGTTTAGGATAGCATCTAGTGTCAAAGGGAATCTTTTGAATGCAGTGTTGAACAGATGTCTCAGCAGAAACTGTGCAGGCTAAAAAAAAGTGGGTTGAATTTGGAATAGTTTTTAATAAACTATGTTAAAATTTAAATAATTCCTTGGCTTGTTTTGCTTTTAACCTCTGGGAAATTTTCCGTTAGATTTGGGGAAGAACCTGTTTTTAATAATTTGTAGTGGATACAGTTCTGTTCATTTTGTCAATCACTTTAAGCATATGGCAGAAGGACCTACAAGTTACATATTGTCATTCCTAATGTCTGGGCTGGCACAGTTGTTGGATTAGTTTGTTTACAAGAGCTAGCTATTATAATATTATCCAGTTGTCTGCCTGGAACCCTCCTAACAAGATTCTTGGAAGCTCCTGGAGGTAGGGGATTAATAATTAACCCCATGATCAGGCAAGAAGATACATTTAGTACCTTGCTCTCAGAATATCATTGTATGTGAAAACAGCAGTGGAAGTTCACCGGTACAGAATAAACATTGCAACTTAGAATCACAAACACAATTTCTAAATGTATGGATGACAGCAAATGAGAGGTATGGTGATATTGAGGTGTGATGAGGTACAAGGAGACCTTAATAAACTTAGATGCATGTTTGTAATAATTGGTGAATTTGTCTTCAGGAACACATTTTTGTAGAAGATATAATAAGGAAGACAAAAATCTAAATTGTCTTGAGATACTCTTAGACAGTTCCAAGGGATTAGGATGACCTGCTTCCATTCTGATTTTGTGGGTTCTGAGGTTGATTTAATAAAATTAGTATGGTAACCACAATCTCTTCCACAAATGTAGCAGGAGGTACCCAACTGAGTGGGTAGATGGGTAGGTTGTGAGGTGATGTGCTCCTTCTGTTACTTATGCAGGGGTTTTGTAAGCTCCTGATTCATGAGTTCAAGATTCTCAATGCCATCCAAATCTATCTCATCCACGTTGCATGGCCATAGGCCAGGGATTCCCAAGAGATATTGCTTGATGTTCATAGAGATGTGGACACACAAATACATCATTAAAATTTGTATCATCCATTGATAAAGCATTTAAAGAAAAGAACTAGGTTTTATTTCTAGGGGATCAATGTAAGATATAATAAGTTATCTTGAATTTTTTGGTTAAACCACTTTTGGAATACTGTATGCATTATGAATGGAATGTGTGAGGCACTGGAAATATGATATCAGGATGACAATGTTATTTCTATCAGATGAAAGATGAACAGTCTGGATTTCTTTTCTCTTGCAAAGAGAAAGTTGAGGGTGACATAACAGAAGGCTTTAAAATATTGAATGGATTTGAAAATGTAGAGCAAGGGGAGTCTATTTTCACATGGTGAAGGGCAAAACTGGAGAGTTTCAATGCAATATAACCAGCAAGATATCAAATAGGGAATTCAGAAGAAAATGCTTCAATTCATAGACAACTTATCACCACAGAGTAGAACAGGTGTCCAATATATGTGTTGCAAGGGAGAAAAGACTTGGATAAATTGAAAGGAGGATTGAGTGGAGCATCCAGATGGACCGATTAGACCTAATGACTTGTGTGTTTCATATTCAGTGTGAATTTAGTTACAGACATTTTTGAGTTAAGGATGCTGGTTCAGCAGTATTACAAGGGCTTGAAAGCATTGTGTTCAAGAAGATCTGCTTTAAATGATTGTAAAAGCAGCTGTATTAATCTATTTTTAGCAACCTCATTTCTCAGGCAGTTCTTAATTTATATTGTCTGCCTTTAGTTTTTCCAAAGGCTGAGAGAATGTATTCAGACTTGATTCACTTGCATCAACAATTATGACAAGTGTGGTCTGTTTGATCTTGGATTTTGTCACATTACCGGATTTTGTCACATTACCATATTTTGTATCAGTAGGTCATATTTTGACTAGCTTGGAACGGGGACTTAAGACTCCTCTTTTGGTTCCGAAATGAGCACAAATGTTAAAAATTTTCTGGATGAAGTCTAATAAAAATTCAAGCATTACATAACAATATTGTGAAAAGTTTTGTGTTCTCAATCACTTCAACTTAGCAATGATTATTAAATGATTATGCGGATATGGTTGGACAACTTGGAATCCAACAAATGACTTGAAACTTTTGACCATTGAAGATCAAGGATGATTTTATATTATATTTTGAAGCATATTTAGTTGAATTATAGTTTGGTAGCAAATAATGCTTAAGTGAAACAATATTATTAATACTGTGTAATGTAGGAGTTGGAAGTGATCAGGGTGCCTGTCTCCCAGAAGTAATAATGTAAATCAAATTGATTCATTCAGTAAACAGTCCATTTAAAGAGCAGTGCAAACAAGTTAGTACAATTTCTCCAAGTAAAGGCAGGATATTTCTTCAGAAAAAATAGAATGCCTTATATCAATCTCAAACACTAAACTTGATTGATGGGAAATAACCAATCATCCCTGGCAGGCTATAGGCATGGCGACACTTGCGGCTGCACCCAGAACATTCTACTCAAAGATGCATTTCACTGTATGATTCGATATTCATGTGACTAATAAATCAAATTTTATCTTTGTGCAGCTATAAAAGTTGCCCAAGTTGCTAATGAAAATTTTTGCATGTTTTTGAATGCTTCAGCATTGACAGATAACCATTGCTACAGTTCACTTTCATAAAAAGCTTAAAACTTTTCTCTCTAATTAATACATTTTTTACATGCTTGCTTGCACATATGACCACATTTCTGCATATTGTAATGTAGAGGTTAGCCAACTGTGAGCCAATAATGTTGAGCAGGCCACACTGTTCACATTGCTGGATACTAAACTCCTGAAACAGACACCTTACTCTAAGCTCTTTGGTGGGAGGAGATTACCAATTGGATAGAGAAAATGATTCAAGAATGTGCTCAAAGCCTTCTTGAAGTACAACACTTCACTGATTCTTGGGAACCTGTCGACCATAACCACTCAAAGTGGAGAAGAAGCACCTGGGAAGGTATTTAGAATCTAGAGACGATGCATCAGGAGCACACAGAAGCCCTGGTAGGAGCGGACAACTTCATAAACTAGACACCCACCCATCTGGTCTGCTACTTCTTGCCCCATCTGTGGAAGAGTCTGCAGTTCCCACAGTCACCTCAACCTTTTTTCAATCCTGACCTCTGGTACTTTCTGTGTGAAGTTTGCACACTCTCCCGGCAATCAGTTACGTTTCTTCTGGGTGCTCCAGTTTCCTCTCATTTCCCAAGGACATACCGGTTGGTAGGTTAATTGGCCAGTATAAATTGCCCCTAGAGTATAGGTGTGTGGTAAAATCTGGGAGGAGTGGATTAGTGTAAATGGGTGTATCAGTGCAGACTCGGTTGGTCGATAGGCCTGTTTCCTTGATGTATGAAGTTATCCTCTATTTGGAGGGACTTTCTGTTAGATGTCTGGAGCACCCTTTGGGAACTGGTATCTGCAGTTTAATTTATTTTACCAACCCTTGCCAAGACTAATACATTTGTGTCGTGTGTGAAGCTTTTTCTGCCAAGGTGAGTTTCTGAAAAGTAAATCACTGTTATCACAGGTTTTGACAGTAACTTAAGCATTCAAAACATTTGTCAACATGTGATGCGTGCAGAATTAATAATAGACTCCATGAATTACATGCAAAATAAATTACTCTGGTGAGATTAATACAGATTGACAACTTTGTATTCTTCTAATTTGCAGATTGTGCAAGTCCATCATTTGGTGGTAAAGCATTGTCACTTCTTCATTCATGTGGCTATTTGGTTTTCACTTTTTCTCCCAGAGATAAATGTCTAATCTCTTTATACTTTAAGGGTCATTTTACAAGGACATTTTTGGTTATGGAAATGTGAAGTATTGAATTGCTTGATAATTTTGGAGCCTTTGCTACCAGTGTTGACTGTCACTTTGAACAAGCGGGGTGTGGAGTATCTGGGCTTTTCTGTTAGTGTCCCTGTTGGCAAGCTATGCTTAAATTGATCAAAAGCTTGTGCTGACAACAGAGACTTGTGAGAGAATCTCTAACGTGTAAAGAGTTGATGTATTTATGACCAAGAGAAAATACTCAGAGCTGAGTAAATAATGTCATAAGTAGAAAAAATTGTTCAATAATAATGTTCAAAATGAGATGTAAACATTTGAAATAATAATTAGTTAAACTTAAACATAGTTCCATTGCAACAAAATATGTAATCTTAACAACTGTCCTATTATAGCTAACTTCCTCCTTCTTCCCGTAGGTGCTGTTTCCACCATGTTTTGGGTTGATGAAGAATTAGGAAGTGACGTTTACCTTGATGGTAGGATTTTAAATGAGTTTTGTCAGTGAAACTGAAATACCATTAACTTTTAGCCAAAGTAATGAAAGGTGCAAAAATTCCTTAATAGCTTGATAATAGAAATCAACCTTTCACAAATATAGCCAATTATCATCAACCTATCAACTCGGGTGGGGTGGGTACTGGTAATGCAATATGGTCAAGATCGCCAATGTCAGTTGGTGCTTATCTGATGCTACAAGAAGGCCGATACTTACGGAATCAAGAACATTATCTGCCCTTAAAATTTGTGAGGGAACCATCTGCTGAAGACCAAAGTAAGCCCAATACATCAGTGACTCAAAAATTGGAAGTAAAATTTGAAGCGCATTGCTGTATAAATTTGGTAT
>JARFYF010000104.1:64161660-64176260 GCA_030265395.1 Rhina ancylostomus
CTAAGGCAATCATTGGCTCAGATGAATAGTTAGTTATTTTGTTTTCCTCCATGTGCCATCACACATTTAATTTGTGGTTTAACTTTGATTTGCGGACACTTGATGCAATGCGTTGCCTGGAAACAGAGCAGCTTATATCTGAGGCTAAACTTTAACTTCCCACAGGCTTGGAGCAGGGGGCAGCAAGTGTGTTTTCTGCATCTCCTTTGTTAGAGCAACTTTACCCTAAGCATGGCATCCAGATTTCCTACCATTTGGGCTAAACGGACTTAGAGGGAATGTGCACAACACAGCTTCACTGTTGGAAGGCACATTGAAAGCTTGACATTCATTGCTTGCCAAACGCAAGCAGCAGATAATGGCAAGTCTGCCTTAGGATTCAGTGACTGTTTTTGCTGCATGCCATCTAAAGGCCGTAGGGCTATCGTATTCCTTGAATGAGAAAGAAGCCTGCAAACAACACCAAGAACACAAGGCTGGAGGTTGTCACAGAACTGAGTATGGAACCCCACACTTAGCTTCTGCATAATAAGCAGTTTAACAACCTCATCAGATCAGAAAAGGTGAGCACAGTGACACGATCACCTAGATATGTATTTAAGTCTTCCATAAAAATATATTCACCTTGCAGTTGCATCGATCCTATATGCCTGAGTACTTACTCAGATGTTCATCTGTCCAACCATCTTCATGCAATGTCATGCCTCTCCCTCATAGTCATGCTTACCAAAAATTCTCCATGCATCTTTTCTACAGCAAAGCACCCTGCAGCTCACAGTTAGAAGGGAAGTGCTGAAGTGCCATGAGAACACAAGAAAATAGAAGCAGGAGCAGGCCACCAGGTCTCCCAATCTCACCCTGCCATCCAACATGACCATGGGAGATCTATGCTGGCCTCAACTCCTCTTCTATGCCAGTTCCCCATAACATTCATTTTCTTGATTTTTCAAATATTTATCTATCTCTGCCTTAAAAGAGAAGGATAATAGTGATATGGAACCTAGAAATAGAGTCTCTGATCACATCCAATCACTACGAGTCAGTACCCACTTCGTGCCCCATGTCCTGACAGTTAAGGCTTCTCTTGTATTAGGGAAGGCAGGGCAGTCTGTAGAAGGCTCTTAAGGGACAGAATGGGGATGGAAGTTGAATCAAATCAGCTTCCTTCTCGCTGCTGAAGTTGCTGTGGTTTTACCATGTAATGGTTATAGGAAGAGGAAGTTTAAACTTTTTTCATTATATAGAGGATGTGCACTTGCTCTTTTTGTCATATTTTGAAGTGTTAAGTTTCAGGCTTTGAAATCACCTAAAAATTATTTGTTGTCAACAGTTTTTTTTTAATTTGGAGCATTTTTGGCTTGTGATGAGCGAGTACCCTTTGATTTGTGTAAGCAGAAGAATTGCAGACACATGGATTGATGCTGAGCAGTGGGAGTACGGTGGGCAAAACAGACATGGCTACTCACAGGGCTGTGTCCTATTGGTAGAAGCAGAGATAGAGGTGGAAGCTTTGACATCCAAATATTATATAGATGGACAAAATAAACCTCAGAGTTTTCAGGGAATCCTAGGCTCCTCTGTTCTTGACTTGCCTGCATTTTCTTTCTCCTCATCATCATGAAGCGGGTCTGTAAGTCCCGTAAGTCTAACCCTCACTGCTGTACAACTTTAACAGAGCACGCCTCACCACCAATACTCAGTAGGCCTTGGGTCATGAAAATTTATAGCACCACAAGATCAAGATACCTGAAACAGACCTTCATCGTATCAACGGTGCCAGGTAGCACTTGTAGTTGCATTCCTGGATCTTACTGGCTGTTGGCCTCACAGGTATCACCTGCCAGATTTCATGGAGATTTTCATACCTCTGCATGGACATGTGAATAGATTATGTGTTTTAGACAGCAGCGGGATGAAAACATCACAGCTCTTGGGTTATTCAGAGCTGCCTTGATTAGCACATGCATGCAGTGATTGATACTTTGCATTGGAGGGACATCAGCAAAGCCACAAACCCAATTTCCACTTATTCTGGTCTTATCATAATAGTTGGTAATTGGCTTCCTTGGCAGTTTAGGCACAAGATACTGTCAGTTTGTGTTAAGGCCAATCGTGGTACTGTGGGTATGGGAGGGGTTGGGGGTGGTGGCAGGGGAACAAGTAAAAAGCTACAAAGCCCTATTGTGCTACTGGACTCCTTCCAAACATTTTGTGAAAGTGAAGAGGAATAACCTGAGCAGTCCCGGATAGCTTGGGCCTCACCCTCCATACCCTTATATGGTCGGCTGCCTGGGAGAGGAAGCAAGAGCTCCCTATGGGAGCTCCCTATGGGAGCTCTCCCCTCTCATAGCTGTGGCACCATCACTGGACACATCTGATACAATTAGATGTACCTTGTGATATCTGGTAGATCAGGGACCAACCTGTCAATTGATCTAATGACAAGATATGAACCATCAAAGAGAAAATTTTGAATTACATATTTTAGGGACAGCTCCTCAATGCAATCTATCTAAACTTGCCCCTCCGCCTAGGTCAACCACTGTCAACCTACATTGTCAGGGTCTCTTGCTGGGGCTCCACATGTGCTGCCTCAACAAAGACTTGCACTTGGAGGCTGGTCTCCCGGACTCAACAAGCTCGGAAGAAATCAGTTGTTCATTTTCAGTGTGTGCCACGCTGCCATAATGGCCAGGATCACACCCCTACAGATCTCTAAGTCCCTGAAACTGAACTGTATAATTGTGATTGAGGGCAAGGCCTGTGTAAACCCATGGGCAAAGATTATTATTGTCAACTGAGGATCATAAAATTATCATTTTTCATTTTAAAAATATTAACAATCAACTTGGTTATCTCTGCTAATTTTACAGAGCAAACATCAAGCAATAAACATTTTAAAGATTTCAGAAGCCATGGCACTGATGCACACAAACTTAGTATCAGAGAGGAGAGTCGAATGCGTCTTGTCCTTGAACTGTCTACGCAATTGTCACAGCAGCAAGAAAAGATACTCCTTCTAGAAAAGACTTTGGAAGAGAAAGACCGACAGCTGACTGGACTTGCAACACAACTGTTCACTCAACCAGTTGGTGGAGCCTCAGTGCACTTATTATTGCAGCCTAATTTACCAGCCCTGCTCAATAATAACACCTGCAAAACAGAGTGTGATCTAAGGTTAGAAGCAGTACCATTTTTAGCAGATAATTTGACCTCAGATAGGTCTCAAAATGGCCAAAAAAAACAAAGCTAATCCCATCTCAAGATGCAAAGAGGTTACAGACACCAGTTGGAAACTGTGTCACAGCAGTGTATATGAAGATCAATTGAGCAATTTTGCTTCTTTCATCATACCTACTAAGAGCAGGATATCCAGGACAGCTGATGAGACTGGTGTTGTGCGAAAGTAAATAATATGAATTAAAATAGATTTCTAGTTCAAAGTTATGAAGGCATCCTGCATAAATCAGAGAACCAATGCTCCATTAGCCTTCTAGGCAGGAGCTGCAGTGCAGCTAAGTTTCAGCATGAGTCATGCATATTTAATTTTAGAGCCACTTTTTAATGCAACCATAGTTAACAGTATTCTGGAGCCTGTTATTTAATTTCACAAGAGAAAGTGTCTGCACAATTTTATCATGTAACATGTTATTAAAGTAATTAAATGCATTTATTGTACTTAAATTATTATTAAAAATCATGGATTTAATAAAACTATTGTAAAAGAAAAACCAATATTTATACTTAAGTCTCAGTAAACTTAAATTCACTTAGCACAATTAAGAAAATTGACAAACATGGAGGAAGTTTCAGTTTCATATACTGTGTGGATTTTATTTAAACATTATTATTAGCCATTTTTGATGACTATTTTGAGTATATTACAGCTCATTTTTCCAAATTCTTACTTCCAAAACTATAGAATTCAATCCACAGAGCTCTAGAAATTTGTGTCTCCTTAACGAACCTGTTTTTGCTTCGTTACATGTCCCAGCAGTTTAAACATTAAGACTCCAGAGCACATTGGCAGCTGCATTGATTGAGCATGTGATGATAGTGTGCTTTTGCGTAATTGGGCTGCATCTGTTATTTTCAACACATTCCCTGTAATAGAAGGGCTGGCCTTTGCACCTGTCCACTTCTATATCACTCTCCTCCCTTAATATGATCCTTAAGAATTACCTCTTTGTCAAATGTTATTAGGCTATCAATGTTATTAGGCTGTAGTTATTTAAACACAGCATAAATTTAAAAAAAAACGAAAGTATTTGTTCTAATTAAGAGGTTTAGCTATTGATCTATCACCAAAGTTACAGAGTACAAGAAGGAAAGGCATCGTATTTACATAAAACTTTTCATATCTTCAAATAAGTTGGACCTCATATCTTCAAATAATTCAGTGAAACACTCTTGAAATGTGGCTAATGTAGTAATAATGCAAATTGGCTTCATACAAAGTCAATTTGCATAGAGGTAAGAAAGTAATAATGTTGAATTGAGAAAAAATACTGTCGACAACAACACGAGAATTCCCCTGTTTTTCGCACAGCAGTATCACTTCAGCATTGTATCAAAAAGCTGGCACCTGCAACAGTAGTTCCTTCCTAGTACACAGAGATGCTAACCATGATTATGTACTCTAGCCACAAAGCAGAACTTGAAGTGGTCACCAACTGACTCAGTTCCAGCTTGATGATAAGTAATCTAACATCTAAATGAGGAAATCAAAAGTACAGTGGTTCAATAATATGAAGGCTGGGATTTATGGGTGTGTATTTCTACAAAAAGGTCCTCCTGCTCACAAGGTGGTGCCGAACCCACCTCACCGCTTTTGTCCACCAATCACTGCTCTGCCTTTCCTTCCTATATATTGGGCTTCCCCTTTTCTGATCTTCAGTCCTGAAGAAGAGTCCTGACTCGAAACATTGACCACCTGTTTTTCTCCACAGATGCTGCCTGACCTGCTGAGTTCCTCCAGCATCATTGTATTTTTCATCTGGATTCCAGCATCTACAGTCCTTTGTTTCTTGTCTTTAATGTTTTTATTGTTAATCCATTATCAGAATGTTATGCGGATGTTTATCTAGAGGTTCAGTCACTTGCTAAATGATCCCTGGGCAGACCTCAAGCTAATTTAAGAGATTGTCCCCCGTAGTAGCTTCGAGGTACAATGTAGAAGTGACCTGCATGGTTTTTCAGATCATGAAGTTGATCACGGCTCATGTTCACACTCTCAAAATAGACCCTTTAGCCTGGCAGAAAGAAATTGCCTTAGATAACAATTTTAGAATGATACAGAAGAGAAGGGGACCAATTGGCTCATTGTGCCTGATAAATTATTTGGTTTGTACAAATATGGTTTTTAAGTTTCAAAGGGTATGCACTTATCTTCTGAGATTTCATTACATGCAGGGCTATCTCACAGGGGTACCAATACAGGTTGGGTGAATTCTTGAAGGGATCAAGTTACCTTATACCTTCAACAGTCCTGCTCCTCCCTCTTCCCCCTGGCAATCACCTAACAGTTGAATCACAATGCCCTATCAGCACAAACTTTTCCAGGCCAATTGGAAAACAAAATTTCATTTGTATCAGTTGTGACTCAGTTACAGTCTTGCCTCTTAGAAGATTGTGGGTTTATGCTCACTCCAGAGACCTGAGCACAAACATGTAGGCTTTAGTGCAGAAGTCAAGAAAGTTGTGCTGTCAAAAGTGCCATCTTTCAGAATAAGGATTTAAAGCAGGGTCTGTTGGCTCTGCCTCAGCTGAACTTAAAACAGGCCATGGTACAATTTTGAAGGAGAGTGAAGGAGTTATCCTTGTGTTGGTCCAACGTTTATCTTCAATCAACTTTACAAAAATAGATTACCACATTGGTCATTTTACAAGTATATAAATAGTCACAGTGTGCAAATTAGTTGCTGTGTTTCCAACATTGTAACAATGGCCAGAAGTACTAGAGCAAAAAACAAGCTGCTGGAGGAACTCAGTTGTTCAGGCAGTATCCGTAGAGGGAAAGGGATAGTTGATATTTCAGATCGAGACCCTTCACTTGAACTGGACGAAAACTTCTTCAAAGTGGGCATACCTTGAAGACACTTTGTAGTGGAGTAGTAAAATGGAGACACAAGAGACCGTAGATCCTGGAATCTGGAGCAAAAGAAGAGCTGCAGGAGCAAGTCAGTGAGTCAGACTGCATCTGTAGAGGAAACTGAATAGTTACCACTTTGGGTTGTTTTTTGCTCCAGCTTTCCAGTATCTGCAGTCTCTTGTGTCACCAAAAGTATGAAATTGGTTGTAAAGTTCTTTGGATTACTTGGCTAGTAAAGGGGGCAATATAAACCCTTTATAAACTAAAGTCACCCGATATAAACTGAAGTCACTTTTCCTTTGTTCCAAACAGATGTTTCTTGATTTTCAGTCCAAACAACCTTTATTGCATTTCCAATGTCCTTATAAAGAGGTGTTCAAAGGAAATAATAAAGAAATATATCTTCACAGTGCTTATGATTTTGTGTCTTGAAGATTGCTTGAAGCAGTGTCTTAGGTATTAATCTTCAAATCCTGGAGACTCTAGGCCATTCTTAAAGGTGTGGCATTGCTGGCCCTTCACAAAGCGATCTTCCTCAGGCAAATACTGCAAAGCACAGAATTTGAATTCTTAATATTTTGCTGAGAACTTTCAAAGCAGCTGCAATTAAAAGATAAGAAGTTTGTACAAAAATTTGGAACAGAGGTGGCAAACGGCAAAAGTGGAAATAAAATATGATGTGCAAAGTGCAACTGTACTAAATACAAAAGAGGCCCATTCATCAGCATTTGGCCTGTGGTAAAGTGAGCTTGGTAGTGAATGAGCTTTGCAAGCCCATAGCTTTTAGAGTACTGTTAAATTAGCCTTCTATCCCCTAAGTAAATAATTAAAAGAAAAGTCAGATGCCATGGTTGTCATTAGTTCAAATGTCTGAGCCTGGAAATTGGATAATGTCTTTTAGCGACAATGTGGTCCAATTTCAACTTTACCCAGCACAGCTCTTGCAGGAGTTAATTTCCAGGTGAGATTGAATTGGATGTGAAATTGGACCAGGCATTTCTGTGTGCTGTTCATGCTAGTGCATATGATATTTTCATTGTATCAGGCACATACTGAATGACAATTTTATTTGCATAAACACAAGTAGACGAGAAAATGGGAGCAGGATTAGGCCCTTCAGCCCCTCAAACCTGCCCTGCCATTCAATATGATCAAGGCTGATCTATGTTGTCCTTAACTCCTCTTCTGTGCCAGTTCTCCATAACCTCAATTCACTGATCTTTCAACTATTTACCTGTCACCTCCCTAAATATTTCTAATGATCTGACTTCCATCACCCTCAGGGGCAGAGAACTCCAGAGATTCACTGCCTTCTGAGACAAGAAATTTCTGCGCACTTGAGTTTTAAATGACTGGCCCCTTATTTTGTAGCAATGCCGCCTTATTTGTGATCCTCCCACTAGTAAAAATAGCTCAACATCTCCCTTATGAAGCCTACTTAGGATCTTATATGTTTGAACAAGGTCACTCATCCTTCTTCTAAACTCCAAGGAATACAGATCCAAACTGTTTAGTCTCTCTCGATGAGAAAACCTCTCACCCCAGGAATTAGCCTCATAAATCTCCACCATAGCATTTTGTTAAAGTACCACTATAAGTTGGAGCAAAAAGCTCCAGACGTTGATCATCCATGGAATAGGCTCACCCAAACTAAGAGTGCATTGCACCAGTTAGTTGCTGTTTTCACAACTTAATAAGGGCACCCTTGTGACATTGAGGGACCAGATTGGTCAACTTCAGCAATGACTTCAATCTGTTCAAACACCTTCCACAGAGTGCTCTTTCCACAAGTCCAATGAGTTACAAGTAACAATGAGTTTTTCTGGCATTTAGATGCAGAGCAACTAATTCAGAGGACCCTCAGTAGTGATGTTCAGACAGGGCTCCATTACGGGAGGCACTGTTATGATCATGGCTGGCCACTCAGGCTAGGTCAGGGACACTGGAGGCAAAAGGTGTACCCATCAGTGAAGAATCTCCTCCCAGAGAATTTCTAGAGACACCACATCTCACCTGGACCTGCCTGATCAACGTTGCATTCACAAGCTCAGGTTTTCCATCAGTGAGCATGCAACATTCTGTGGTGAGACCTTCAGTCACATTTTAGTGCCTGACTGCTCTCTGCATGGAGGAAACAGGCACATTGACTTTCAGCTCCTCACCAAAGGTTCTTTCACCAAAGCAATCACAGCAGATCTCTGTGGTGTCCTCCAAACTGTTTCTCATCGCTGCATCACAGAAGTCAACCAGGTAAAGAAACAATTTCATCTATTTTGATTTCAGCAAGGAACAGGTGGTGTCTTGGCCACAGGGATTTGCCAGTACTGCTAGCTTTCCGGACTGCAAGCATTGATGGTATTCCTTATCCATTGGGCTCCCCTTATAAACCTAGATCTTTCATTCATTTATCATTTATTCATTAATTAACCCATTCAGTCATTTATTTACTGGTTTGTTTGTTCACAACTATTCGTTCATTAATTTACCTACTTACCTACCTACCTACCTACCCACCTACCCACCCACCCAACTTACACACTCATGTATTAGGATCTAGTCATTGCCAGCAAAGCAGTATTTACTGCCTATCCTTAATTGCCCTTCAGAAGATGGTGCCTATATTTTGTAGAATGAATATTGTTTGTCCCCATGGAAGCAGGAATTATTGTTCAGTTTAGTGGATAGAGTATCAATCAAGTGGCTGCTTTATCTTGGATGGTGTTCATTTTCCATAGTGTGTTGGAGCTGCACTCATCCAGGCAAGTGGAAAGTATTCCATCACGCTCCTGATGTACCTCTGGCGAATGATGGAAAGAGTTTGGAGTGAAGGGAAGTGAGTTGTTTGCCACAGGGTACCCAACGGCTGACCTACATTGTATATATGTGGCTGGTTCAACTGAATCACTAGTCAGTGGTGAGCAGGAAAGATTTCATTTCCCCATTGTGTAGTTTATTGTGGATCCCAAGCAGAATTTTCTGATGAATTTCCATGTTCCTGGGAAGCACGCATGACTCCTTCATTCTGAGGGAGACCACATTACTGGACATCTTCAGTGGATGGATCTTGAGGGCCAAGGGATACCACTTGCTTCCCTACCTGCTCACACCTATGTGCTCTGCAACCACATCAGATGAATATAGATACAATGACAGCCAAGCAAGTACCAGGATAATAGTGGAATACACCAATGGTGTCCTAGAGATAAGATTTGGTGTCTGCATCCTTGTGGGGAAGCTTTGACGTACACACCATGCACACCAAAACCTAATTGCCTTCTGCTGCATTCCATGGAACTTTGTCAATCAAAGAGAGTTGCAAGAGGAAGGAGCCTGAGGACCCTGAGGCAGATCCTGGACAGCAGCAGGTGCAAGAGGAGCATTATGAAAGGGAAGTTATGAATTGTCTATACTCAACACCCAAAGGCTCATCACCAAATGGAGTGGGAGGGTCAGGTACCGGCTGGACAGGATGTAAGAAACTCCCTAATCGACAGTTTTCTAAAGGATGCTCCAAAATAAAATCCCCTCAATGCAATCCAAGTGACCCTCTCCTCACTGCAATCTTTAATATGAACCTAATAGACTTTGGCTGATACATAATATTCCTCTCATGCTGCTGTATGCAGCTCCACCTGTACTGACTATAAGACAGGGATGAATCGCTGCTCCACCAAATGGCTTGATAATAACATCACCATATTTCTTGACAAGTGAGTCCTCCCTTAAAGAACTCAGATATCTGCAGAAAATAAATGTTCTGTGAGGATCTCTGCAGGTGGAAACTGTTGACATATCTTGTGAGATCATAGAATTTCCTTCTGCATTGTTCCACTACAGGGATCTCATACCTCATGCCAGGCTCTTCTGACGATGGGCCTGATAGGTGTTCTGGTTCTCCCAGTGGGCAGGACCTTCCTGCTGTCATGTGTCTCATTGACCAGGACATGCATGGCTCCATCTCCCCTGCAATCTGTCTCCTCCCTGACTGCCAAAGTGTGTGATGCTGCTATGAGAATAACTTTCAGGGCTAATGCCCATCCGTGAATGCAAAATATCCCCGGAAGCCCAAGGTCCTATTAGAAATCACACAGTTCTTATTTAGGGGTACAAATACCCTAACACTGTTTCAAACTGGCTCCTGGACAATTTTGCAATTTTTTTCCCTTAAGGCATTTTCACTAAATGTAGTCATATTTCAATGTGCTAAAAATGAACGTAATCCAATTTCTTGGCTCTGGTTTTCCATTTAGTTATAGCATTTTACAAGACTGAATCTTGTTTGAACATATTATTGGTAACAGCCCACTTCTCTATTACATCATCATATGTTGCTGTATTTTCTGAAAAACATGGACAACATAGCAATCTCTACAGAAAGATTCAGGTGTTTAGCCTAATGTATTCTCCTGTTCCTAACAATTCTTGCAAACTGCATCAGGCTTTACCCATAAGTTACCAAACTCTTTGATTCAGTTTATTAACATTAGTGAATTATAGAGGTAGCATTTTAAATTGGCTTTGCCACAATTGATTTTAATATTGAATTTGGCTCATTTAGCTTAAAGGTCGCTCATGAGAATTTTTAGGCTGAAGTTAAAAGGTATAGTATTAAGGGCATGGGCATCATGGTTCTCAGACTTGCATTTCTCATTAAAACTAATTGGTAATTAAATAAAGAAATATTAATTATTTTGAAAGTAATTTAAAATTAGTTTCAAACTTAACTCCAACCTACATGTTATAATTTAAGTAGTTTGTGTTGCATAGCAATAACAATATAAATATTGTATAGTTAAAGCTAAGCACAACTCACCCACAATTTAATCAATAATAAGCTTTACAGCTGAGATATCATATTGCTTTTCCAAGCTGTTCATCATTACATTTAGTTTCCACCCCTCAATTATTGCTCTTACCTCAGATGTAACATATCATAACTGGAAACTGTTTCGTATAACTCAAATTGTTGAGTCTAAAATTAGGCTAATTGATTCCTGAGTACCTCAGATTAGATTTCCTCTGATCACATGCCATAACTTTGCATGGAAGTCTGCAGGAACCTTAGAGGAAAAATGTACTTTCAGGATTTCCTTGACTATCATCTTCTTTGAATTACAATTTACAGGATTCATATAGAATTACATCTGCTTCATTTATTTACTTTTTAAAATGGCACTCTTTGTCATTTTAAAAAGGAATGCATAGTATTACATGGAATGGTTTACAATAATGCCATGAATCCTATAGCATGTACTATCCATTTTATATATAAGCTTATATAAGGTTATGTGTCATAGTTATAATACTGAAGGGAGAAAGAGTTAAGCTCGGAATGCTCCTCTTTGCAGGAGAAGGCACTACAAGAATATGTTCAAGGTTAACAAGAACAAAGGTAGAGGAGGTTTGAGGACAACTGAAGCCCTCCTAAATTCCTCTGGCATCTTGAGGTCTTCTGGTCTAAGAGTTCACCTCATATTCTCATATTTTCTTATGATATAGAAGGAGGCCACTTGGCCCATCAAGTCGAATCTGGCTCTTGGTGCATTTCCATCAGTCCCATACATTACTTATTTCCCTGTAACCCATTCTTTTTAACATCCCCATCACCTCCCATCTGATTCTCCTGCCACCCATCCAGACCAGGGGAAATTCACAGTAACCAATTAACTTACCAGCACATCTTTAGGACATGGGAAAAAATGGGAACCCAAACAGCCAAACAGAAAGCATGCAAACTCCACTCAGGCAGCATCCAAGGTCAGAATCGAACTCTGGGCACTTGTGCTGCTCAGCAACTGCACTAACTTTTGCACTATTGAATCACCCTGGGGATGGATGTTGAACTAAGTAATAACAATTACCCACAAGTATCTTTGTTTAATGATCCTATCCAAGAAAAGCCCAACACTGTTTGATTGTAGAAGCTAAGCTTGTGGAAGCTTAGTTAGCACATGGGCAGGAGACAGCCAAGGAATAGCAATTACAGTGGCTTTTACTTGTAGAAAGGGATGGGACTAACACTGCTGAAGAATCAAGTGTCTGCATGCAGGTGTCCAAAAGCAGCCTTAGGGTTGACGTTGATAACTGTCTACAGGACACCTCCACCATTTCTGCAGGGACTCCAGTTTTAAGGGATCTAAAACTACCTTCATTGCCTGTTATGTTCATATGTCCTTTGACTGGATAACTAATGAGGGGTTCTGGAAGAAACTGAAATGGCAGATCACAAATACTTGCTGGCTGCTAAATGAAGAATTGTTACACCAGCTTTATAAAAACCTTAGAAATCCCTGCACAACAGTTGTGAAGGTGGAGAAGTTGACAGTTCTCCTACTTATCTTGCTGAGAAAACCAGATGAGAAGACTATTGGCTGGAGCATTGCATTTAATGGTAAAATGAAAATTTGACCATGAACAATGTACTAAAATCCTTGTTCATTTTTATTGGTTTTGTTATCTCTTTGTTACCTATGAAGGATGTTGATTCTGGTAGCACCAACTCCATGTGGTGCATTAATTGAATTGATCTTTGACAAGTACATGTACACATCGTTATATTCAGTGCCAAATGGTATCATTCCATTCACAATACAGAAAGGAGAGGACATTTGGCAGAGAAATCCAATTACTTCCAACATTCATCAATCAGGACTGCCAGACTGCAGATCATCCCACACACCCAACTCCCCAAAGTGTCGGGGACTGAACTACTAACCAGCTGTAAATGGCTGTATGATAACAAACCAGAGTTTCCTATTTTGCAATGATTTTTTTTTATGAGTTAAGAGATTATGATAGCTTAATGTGATTGGCTGATACTACATTCTCAGATGCCTACTCTCTTAAACTTAACTGCATGAGCCGTCTTGATGGTCAATTCTTCGATGTTCCAGTGGTACATGTTTTCTGGTGACTAACCAAGTGACCTTCCTGACTTCAGTGTCCCCATGGCAGAACAGTTGATCTTTTGCTGCCAAATTCACATAGTCATTATCAGTCATCTCCTAAATTCCACTTAATCCATGCCCTGTAAATCCTGCTTGGCAATATACTATACATGCCATGAGCATACTGGAATTACCTTGAACTGTGTTATTTCTCTCTATCTTGTGTCAGCTTCACATTTACCTTAGTTTCAGCACATCACAGATATAAAATTAAATTATCCTCCGCATGAGAAAATACATTGAGTGACTCCCCATTTCTGTCTACACATCTTTGATTTTGCTCCATCCCCCCCTTTGATTGGACCATCTTCATCGTGTTTGTTCGTTCTAAGTCCATGAGTTAACACGTCCATTACCACTGAGGAAAGATTATTCTGTTGGAAGGTCACACAAAGGTGTTTTAATGGGAGAAGTTTTGGGTTTAGCATTTTGATGAATGGATTTCCCTCCAGCAACAAGCTGAGCTTTAAGATTTCCAAAGGCTTTGGGGAATGTATCCAGACATGAAGCCAAGGTTGCGACATTTCTGTGTTATAGGGTCATAGAATTATAGAGCTGTACAGCACAGAAACAGGCCCATTAGCCCATGCTGACCAAGATGCCCTATTCAAACTCATCCCATTTGCCAGCATTTGGCCCATAACCTTCTAAACCTTTCCAATCCATGTACCTGTCCATCTATCTTTTAAAAGTTGTTATTGTACATTCCATCATTCTATATACGTACCACCTTTTGTATAAAAATATTGTCTCTCAAGTTCCTATTAAATCTTTCCCCTCTCATCTTAAACCTATGGCCTCTAGTTCTTGATTCCCCAACCCAGATCATGACTGGGTGCATTCATCCTATCTATGCCCCTCATGATTTTATACACTTCTGTAACATCACCCCTCAGTCTCCTACACTCCAAGGAAAAAAGTCCTAGCCTGTCTAACCTCTCCCTATAACTCAGTCCCAAATTCTGGCAAAATATGAGTGACTGAGTGAGTAAGAGAGTGAATGAGTGAGTGAGTAAAGAAGAAGCAAAGTCTTTCACTGTTTCTCATAAAACCAACCATTACCTGGACCACTGACCATGCATGTCCTCTCCTTCTTTCATGGGTTGCCATGTCCTCAAAGACATATTAGAGATTCCAGGAACACGTATGCTGGCACTAAGGGTGTCAAAATTACCAGGATTTTGGAATAACATCAATGCAGTGCAATCTGAGCACTGTCAGTAAGATCTTCTGGTGTAGCACCAAACTGAGTTATTATAATCTGAGTATCAAACTCACTGACTGCAAAAGTCTGCAGTGATTATGCGTAAATGTAGCAACTGGTAGAATCCATCTGTCACAGTGTTGAGCAAAGAGCAAGCTCACAGAGAACCCAAATGAGGCACACTGGTACAAGACTGGAGTCAGGATGTTTCCTCAGGACCAAACACAGGCAGCAACTGGAAGGAATCTTGCCTCAGAGATCTGAGATGGAGTCCCAACACAAACTGGATATCCAAAGAGGAACAGAGAACGCAGGACTGCTCTAGAGTAGACCACTCTAAGCAGCCAGGAGCCAAAGT
>JARFYF010000104.1:64335615-64345853 GCA_030265395.1 Rhina ancylostomus
CATTGATGTACAGAGCAATATTTGGGTGCAAGTCCCTAGTTCCCTGAAAGTGTGAGCTCAAGTAGATAAGGCACAAAAAAAGTGTACAGCATACTTGCCTTCATTGGTTGGGCCTGAGTATAAAAATCAGGAAGTGATGTTGCAGTTGTATAAAAGTTTTTGGTTAGGCCACATTTGATGTATTGTGTACAGTTCTAGTCACCACACTGTAGGAAGGAATTGGAGATATTGGAGAGGGTGCAGAAGAAGTTTGCCAGGATGTTACCTGGATTGGAGTGTATTAGTATTAGCTGCAAGGAGAAGTTGAACAAACTTGGAATGTTTACTCTGGAATGTTGGAGGCTGATGGCCAGATTAGGGCTAAAGTAAAAGGATATTTGAGGCAAGTTTTTTTTGTGGTAGGTACCTGGAACATGCTGCCAGGGAAGGTGATGGCGGCAGATACGATAGCAATGTTTAAGAGGTATTTAGATAGACGTATGAATGGGCAGGGAATAAAGGGATATGGATCGTGAGCAAGCAGATGTGTAATTTAAATTGGCATCATGGTCAACACAGACGTCAGGGGCTGAAGGGTATATTCCTGCACTTATCCTCTTCTGTGTTCTGTGAACTGAATGGGATAATTTGTATCTACTCCTTATCTCAGTTAAGATTGTAGTGTACAGTTAAGAATCAACCCAAAGCCAGAAAACCTAGAACATGAATAACAAGTCTGTTCCTCTGACCGACCTTGAATATGAGTCATACTGGCAACAAAGCACTCTAAATGATTGATTTAGATGATTGAACTTGTAGATTTTGCAGTTGTTCTCTTATGAGTGTCTACTGACTTGTAAATATCCTGTGTTTTTTTTTTAAACACTAATGCCCACTTGGTGCAAGTACCAAGGTTCAATTGTATATAGGTTTTGGTTAAAGTTCTAAATGGGAAGAATTTGCTTATGTAAAACAAGAGGGTTACTGTTTTGCACCACAGATCAATTGCTTCATTTTACTTGATGCTCTAATTATTGATGAATAATTTCACAGAATGTATCAACTTTTGTATTGAGTAGCACTGTGACATTAGCACTTTGTGTAGATGTAGTTGCTTGGACAAGGAATTCAGATTGCAGAGCATTTCTTAAATAGCACGAAGAAGTTTCTTTGGGAAGTGGGTTCTTCTACAGGTAATTTGTTTACATTAATACTGATGTATACTGTAACTGCATTAGTTTGGTGCTCTTAATTTCAAATTATTTTCTAAAGTGGCAAGATATCAAAATATTAAATTGTAAGTCAGAGGACATGTTTTGTGCATATAGTTTAACAGTGGATGCTGAAGAAAAAACTGCATTTGTTTATAGGTGGTGCATATTATTTAATATCCAGAAGCTTGGGACCTGAATTTGGTGGTGCTATTGGACTCATTTTTGCTTTTGCCAATGCAGTAGCTGTAGCCATGTATGTGGTTGGCTTTGCAGAGACTGTAAGAGACCTGCTTGTGGTAAGTTTTACATTTAGTTAAACATCAACAAACTTATTCTCTTTTAAAGTGTTTAGATGTATTAATTTTCTGCAGGACATCAACAAATTTGATTTGGCTATTAACTGTGTTTTTAAATTGTTTTATTTCACAAACTTGATTTTATTTTTCTAATTTTTGAGGAACACAATGCACTCATGATTGATGAAATAAATGACATCCGGATTGTAGGAACCATCACCATTGTGGTCCTCTTTGGAATATCTGTGGCAGGGATGGAGTGGGAAGCCAAGGTAGGACTCCAACATCTGAATTTCAGTGAAGTACTTTGATTACGGACATTGTTGCCATTGATCACACATTTGCAGTGTCAGTGCTATGATTACACATTGTTTTAAATATGTAATTTGTTGGGGAAAAGTTATGTGGGAGGAGTTTCTTATAAATATAGGTCTCAACCTTTCACGATGAGTGAAGGAACAGGAAAGTATGGGATAAGGAAAGAAGTGATTTACTAGGTGGATAGAGGGAAAGGTTCAAGGATGTACTCAAAGCCTCCTTGAAGAAACTCAACATTCCCATTGACTCTTGACAATCTTTGCTCGTGAGCACTCAAAGCAGAGAACCTAAACACAATGAATTAGGAGCTTATAGAGGCCCTGTGTAAATTGTGGAAAGAGTAACCACCTCTGAAACTACTTGTCTGTCAGCCACTGTCCCTTCCATTTGTGGAAGAATCTACAGTCCACACATTTGACATTTGCCACCTCAATGTGCAAAACTGAAGAAAGTCTTCCATCCCATGGCACTGCGCAAGAAGGAACTGGTTTAAACACTGCCAGCATATTGCACAGAATGGGGTAAATAAAATCGAAGAAGGAACCCTGGGCTTTTACCTTCTTTACTACCTTATTTTTATATTAGTCACCATGCAACTCCTAGCTATGAATTGCATATTTAGTTGTGTGTAATAATGTTTTCCACATGCATTAATGTATAAGATCTGAACATTTGGGGGAACTGCAGATCAAGATAATTGGCTCTAGTGGTTCTGCTGAGCCCCTCGTCGGAAAAGGTTTGTCAGTGTCTCCATCACAATGATGCATTCTCTGCTTGATGATTATTTAGTCTGCCAGTTACACCTAGATCTTTCAGATTATACACATGCTTAATCCATCACCTGTCTTTTCCCAGACCTAACTCATTTTAAGCTATGGATGTCCAATTCTTTTCCACTACCACAAATCCCACTCTTTGACTCTTTTTCTACCAATTGGGCTCTGGCTTTTCTTATCTTATGTGCCACTATGGTAGAGCATTCTTTTGATATAGTCCTAACCTGCTGCCCTCCATCTACTTCTCGTTATTAATGACTGTATTAGCACTGTTTTATGGTTTTGTCACAAATTGGCAAAATTTGAATCACTGTTCTGTCTGTCCTTTGCCTTTGTATTTGTTCCTTGCCCTTATTTCTGTAGGAGAAACTGATTCTTACAACTAATCCCACCACACATTCTACCATCTGTTTTCTGAGTACCCTAGCCCTTTGTCCCTGTTTCTATATCATTGGGTTGCCACCATCTATGCCAAGAGCATCTTCCTCTTCCTTCAACTGAGGATTTAACCTCCACTGTGGTTGATAAGTAACTCTGCTGTGTGTTCAAGTCACACCCTTCACTTCTATTCTTGCCTCTTCTATTTTCTTCCCAAATGTTTCCCAAAACCACATTTTCTCATTCATAGCACTTGCCATAATGCTAAACGATATTTTATTTCCCTCATTTCCAGCACCTCCATTTTAATGTCATTACCATTCGTCTTGTCTCCTTTCGGCATTTCAAAGGTTTATGCCAACTTGCTCTGGTCTTTCAGCAGTCCTTTTTTCTCCACCTCCACCGTGAGTGACCATTTGGCAGAACACCTTTTCAGTTTGAGAGTATAACTCTATTTTTCTGGGCACTTGTCAATTCTAGACCTCCATTCTGTATAATATCTGTAATCTGCCTCCTAACACAAAATTGAAATTGAGGGCCAAAATCTAATCTTTTTATTAGCCTTCTGGACTTGACATTTAGTTCAGGGTTGTTTTTCCTGATAATTTTACTCTGTTTCTTGGGGTATTTTCATCCTGTTTACTTCACACTTTCATTTGCCTCTATGCCTATTTAAAATTAGTCATCTGAACTTTTATCCCTAGCTCTGGAAGATGATTGACTTGGAACATTTAACTTCACTATAAATACTGTTTGACTTGAAGTTTCCCAAAATATGCTCTTTCCGTTATAGTATGTTTTGGATATCCCATAGTCTATCCAGAAAGAAATTACTTAAATATTCCCTTTTTACTACTTTGCAGGCTCAGATTGTACTATTGGGAATTCTGCTAGTAGCCATTACTAACTTCGCTGTGGGAACTTTCATCCCAGCAAATGACAAGAGAGCAAAAGGATTTTTTAATTATCATGGTATGTAAATAAAAAGAGATTGCTCACTTTATTGCTGGTGGTTCTTGAATTGAAATCTGTCATTGAAATATGTTGTCAGAATTACAGATTTTCTGCTTGCTGTACATCTTGTTTTTCATATAATTGGGTAAAATGAATTGACAACCGATTGTAATTCTATGAATTACAAACCTGCTGGGCTAATATGTATGTGTTTTGCACATTCACTCATGTTTGGTTGTTTCATGAATTGTACTGCCATAGAAACTAGATTTGTCCACATGCCTATCCATTTTTGTCTGATTGTTTGTTACTGTTTGACCATAGCCAGCAACAATAATGTAGGCATCCCTCCTGTGATCCCTGATATTTGCTTGCAGCAGACAAGTTCATTAACAATTAGGAGCAGACATCCTTTGTTTAATTTCTTTCTAACCCAGAGCTGCTGAGATGGCAATGCCAATACAGTCACTTTGTTTGAGATTGGTTCTCTTGTCAATGACTGAAGATTGAACATGACAAGTTTCTCCCTGGACAAACCTCCTATGTCATTGAGAACTTTTGTTTTATAATTTCCAAATGTAATAGTACTATTTCCTGTTTTTTAAAGTTTTGTAAATTTTGTCATTTTGCCTTGAGTTTAGATTCTCAGAAAGGAAGTTATCCAATGTTATTTATAGTTACTATTTATTGGTTGCTTAATTTAGATTGTTTTTCTGTTTATGGATTCTCCTGAATGTCACTGTCATTCTGTAAAAGCCAATTTTTGTTTCTGGGCCTTTGTTACCTCTAGACTTTGTTCATTTGGAATTTTCTTCTTTTGGCTTGGTTTCTCTTTCTTACCAAAATCGTATCCACAACATTTGCATTATTTCTACTGTTCTGTTGCATCTTGTTTCATTTTTCAGTGAAGTTGCACTCCGTGTTCCTCATTGAAGCTTAACATGTGACAAAGATTAAGCAGCCTGATAATAACTGGCCAATGGTTATTTAAAAAAAAAACACACTGTATACTTGTTGAACTATTTCAAGCTGTACAACTGCTTGAAGAGGAAAGGCAAGCATGTGCCATGAGCTGTAGAAGCAGCTTTAATCTGTTTAAACATAAAAGGCTTGTTGTTAATGTTCTCTTGTCCAATTGTTTACAAATGTCTGAAGAGTATATGCCTTTTAAACTCCTTTCTCCCTATTGTTTTCCAAGCCATTATTACTTGTGGACCCTGATGGTTCAAAATTGGTTGTCCAGTGTTTTTCTGCCATCTTTTTGATAACCTGATTTTGTATTTACTGTGAAACATGGAAGTTTCCTGTGCTGAATTCAACCATGATACATATTTCTATCAGCACTTCTACCTTGTGCCCTCATCTAACATGATGAAAAGATTTGCATCTATAGTGTCCTCCAGAACCCTGGGACAGGCCAAGCTCATAATATCCAACATCATCATAGTTACAGTATAGCATACAAAAGACTGTCAGTGTAGAGTACAAAAGAATGTCTAGTAGCTGGTTTTGTGGTTTTAGTTGGCCTTGATAAGGATGCCAGTTAGTGCTTTAGGATCTTTCGAATATACAGCCCGTAGGACCCTGGTTTAATAATCTCATCTGAACTTGGTTTTTCTGTCTCAGTGTGTGACACTGCATTGGAGATTAGCACATGTTTATTTATGGAAAATGAATATGCAATAGAATGCATGTTGCATTCAAATTTTAAACAAAATGTTTCAGATTAGCATTGATACTTTATATGTATGTATACACACATAATGTATGTGTGTGTAATAGGCAATGAAAATTGCACTCTGTTCTCAATCCCTGAATAACAGCTTTGGGGAAAAGGGTGCTTTCAGTTAAGGGCCATAGACTTGCCTCTTCCAATATCTCGGTTTCAAACCTCATGAGTATCCAGGTCTCATTTTGTCCTTTTTTGCTTTCCTTCTCTCTAGGAAAGAGGCCCTTTTAAACTTTTTTTCAGTCACTTGCTATCAATAACCTCAATCTGATTTTTTTTTTCCCTCCCCTCTTGGTATAGCTTTGAAAAATCAACTGTTCATTAGTTTCTGTTCACTTTCTGAACTTTTACAACAATGGACCCTTATATTTTCGGTTTGACATAAAGTGAGGTGTGATGTGCCACAAACTAAATATGCTCTGTATGTACAAAATCTGATGAATTCACTTTATTTAAAAACACAAGAGAACCAATCCAGAATCTTAATTTTCTAAGAAAAATTGGTCAGCTCCTGGAACCAGGCAGGATTACTATTAAAGGTATTTTCTTTAACCTCCATTCTATGAATGTGGATATTTTCTTATTGTTCAGTGGTCATCGCATCATTCACAAATGTCCAGTAGTACAGCCCAATTTTTCATGACTTTAGTATATGGTAACAAGAATATTTTGGAACCTTTACTGAAAACCCAAATTGTGTAGACATGATAATCCACTACATAAAATTGGCCTTATTGAAAAGTAATTGTTGCATTCATTGCATTAAGTTACTATGTTGGCATTTCAGGTGAAATATTTTCAGAAAACTTTGGGCCAGATTTTCGTGAAGGAGAAGATTTCTTTACAGTCTTTGCTATTTTCTTCCCCGCTGCTACTGGTATTCTTGCTGGGGCAAACATCTCTGGTGATCTTGCAGTAAGTGTTTAGTTATTTATGGATAACATTAATCTATGAAATATGTAGTTTCTAAAAACTTATTAGAAAGTTGCAGCTGCCTTTCTGATTTCTGAAGCAATTCTAGGTTTCACTTTGTCAGGATTTAGCATTGAGAAAAGCAACAAGATACTTGGAGAATGTCATTCATTATTGTTATATTGCTGCTAAAATGTAATGGATTTTTCATGACATTTCACCTTATTGTGCAGGGTTTTTTAAATTGTATTATCTTGCATGAAATTGGAGTAGGACTAATGGATCTGTAACTTACCTATTCTTTTCACTTTTGGCTTCTACCTCTGCCACAATACTGAAAGTCCATGTGGGATTTCATTTGCAGTTTCTAACATGACTGATTGCAGTGAACTGTACTGCTTCACTCTGACAACAGTTCTATCTCATCATCTCCCTTGATCCCATTGCTGCCTCTGATTTGTCACACTGCTTGACTGACTCCAGAGGCAGAGATTTTCCCTCTAAGTATTGTAAAGACCAAAGTCATTGTCTCTGGTTGAGGTTGTATGGCATATTTTACTATCTTTTGTTTTATTTTGCCTCTAGTTTAGGTGCTGGCACTAAATTCTCCCCAGTCTAAAGAATTTCTATTTCCACCTATTGCTGTCTCAGCTCATCCACATAACTTCAATCTCCATTACTCCAATTTCAGCCAGTCCAACACTTCTCCAGCCTCTCCTACCATGTTAGGATTCAGTTGATCCAAGTTAGTACTGCCTTTTTCCTAATGTTTACACTGTTACTTGACAGCCCACTGGCTTTTGATCCAGGAACCTTTCCATTTTTAACTGCAGGTACAAAATCTGAAATAATTAAAATTTTTGGTCTATGATCCTAAAACAAGGAGTAGTTAGACCAGGAGCATGCTCTAAGTTGCAGGGGAAGCCAAGAGAAAATAGACGGCCAAGATACAGATAGTGTCGGTGCAAACTAAGGGGATGATGAAGGCTTGTGCTGTTCAAACATTTGGAGATGATGTAAATAGAGAGGGATTAATGCAAATGGTAGTAAGTGAGGAGCATATGGGAGTAAGATGAGATGGGGTGGTGAGGGGGCAGTGATTGGGGGAGAAAGTGTTGGAATGGAGAGAGAACACCAGTTTCTAGAAATCTGTTAAGAGGAGAATACTGAAAATACCCAGCAGGTTGGACAGCACTTATGGAGATGAGAAAATTCAGTTAGTTTTAAAGATTGAATATCTAGCAAAAGAACTGACACAAACTTGAAGAGTTGGTTATCTGAAATTGTTGAATTCAGTGAGTTCTGAGGGTTGTAGTTTACCTAGGCAGAAGATGAGCTGCTATTCCCCAAAACTTTCATTGGGCTTTGTTAAGGAAAAAATAGAGGCAATAGGTAGTGATTTGGTGGGGGTAGGAGGATGTGAAGAATTGAAGTAACAGGTAACTGGAAGCTTGGGATCATCCTGATCAGAGATGTTCTCCAAAGCAGTCATCCAATGTATTTTGGTTTTTCCAGTGCTGAGACCACATCAGTACTGAATACAGTACACCAAATTGGAAGAAATGCAGGCAAATTGCTGCTTCACCTGGAAGAGTGGTTTAAGTCCTTAGATGGTGAGAAGGGAACAGAGATAAGTGTTGCATCCTTTGAGAATGCAGAAGGGGGGAGGGAAAGTGGTACGTAAGGAATCAACACTATCATAGGTGATCTTAATCTGCTTATTTATTGGACTAATCAAATTGGTAAGGGTACCATGGAAGTGGAATTTCTGGAGTGCATCTCCTTGATTGTTCTGAGAAAGATTATAGAACTCACCTGGGGAGGGCTACTTTTGATTTGGGGGGTCGTGTGTATTGAAGAATGATGGGAGATCTTTTGGACAGTCCTCTAGGGTAGTGATTGTATGGTAAAATTCCTGATGTTGTTTGTGGGCAAACACCAGTGGTTCAAAACCAGCGTCCTCCAATTCGGGGCAATTTTGTAGGCAAGATGGAAAAGCTATCTTGAATGGGGATGTTTGGGTGGGGGGTGCTTGGTGGTGGGTTGGTAAGGCTGAAGAAAAGTTCAGTGGATGTGCAATAGGAGATATTTCATAATGCTCAGCAGAAGGTTATCCCATCCAGAAAGGAACTTAATGTGAGAGAACCACCATTCATGGTTAACAAAGGAAGCCAAGGAAAATATTAAATTAAAATTAAAGCCTATAAAATAAGCTAATGGTAAACCAGAGGATTGGAACACTTTCAGGAGCCAGCAACAAAGGACTAAAGCAAATGTGGAAGAAAATTGATCTTTGAGAGTAAACTGGCAAGTAATAAGAAAATAGCAAGAGCTTCTGCAGATATATAAAGTCGTAGATAAGTGTGGGTCCTCTGGAGGGTGAGACTGGGAATTGAGGAAATGGCGAGTCATGCAAACCAATAGTAGAAGTCACCGCAGGCATCCCAATGATAACAGATTAACTAACTAGTTTTAAACAAGAGGAAAATACCTGTAATCCTGTTATGAGAGGATTGAGAAAACAATGGGATTAAAGGTGGACAAGTTTCTAGGACTTGAGGGCCTGCATCTACGGGTTTTGAAGGAAGAGGCTACAAAGATAGTAAAGCCATTGGCTGCAAATTTTCAAACTTGCTGAGTTCCAGGAGGGTACCAGTGAATTGGAAAACAGTGAGTGCAACATCCCTGTTTAAGAAGGGAGGGGGACAAATCATGGAAAAACTATAGACCTGTTAGCTCAATATTGTTGGAAAGATGCTGAACTGCTTAATCAAGGTAGTTGGGATGTCAAAAGTGGGTCTTTTTCAACTGAAAATTTATGGAGTATCCCAATTATTGGTCATTGGCCCTCAGTTATTTACTATCTGGTATTCACTTGGAGGAAGGAGGAAGGGTATAGGCTATTCAGGTTTGCTGATGACATAAAAATAGCTGGAAGGGCATGCTTTGATGAGGATATTTGGGCTCTGTAATGGAATATAGAAGAATTGAGTGAGTGGACAAAAACTTAAGCAAATGGAGGAAAGTGTGAGGTCATGTCCTTCAGTAAGAGGATTCAAGAGACAGACTATTATCTAAATGGGGAGAGACTGCAAATAAGTGGGAGGGGGATCTTGGTGTTCTTGTGCAGGAAACAAAAATGCAGGTGCGGCAAGTAACTAAGAAGGCCAATGGCATATTGGCTTTTATTGCTAGGGATTGTAATTTAAAAATGAAGTATTGTTACAATTGTTTGAAGTGTTGGTAAGGCTGCACCTGGAGTAATGTATACAGGTTTGGCCCCCTTAAGGATATACTCGTATTGGATGCAGTCCAAAAGAGATTTGCTAGTCTAATTCCTGGGATGAGAGAGTTGTCCTGTTGGAAATGGCTAAACAGGTTGTATCAGTGCTCTTTGGAGTTCAGAAGAACAAGGGATGATCTTAATGCAGCACAAGATCCTAAAAGGCCTCAAGGTAAATATTAAGATGTTTCTACAAATGGAAAAGTCCTGAAACAAGGGGACATAGATACAAGTTGAAAGAGAATTATTTAAACTGATGTGTAGGAATTTCTCCTTTTGTGGGTGATGAAACTCCTATTTCAGAGTGTGGTGGAGGCTAGATCACTTGAGGTATTTAGAGGTAGATGATATTTTGAAAGATTAGGGAATTGAGGGCTAAGTAGCTCTCAAAGTACACCT